>KK117944.1:0-50307 GCA_000611955.2 Stegodyphus mimosarum | reverse complement strand
GGGGGGGAGGATATGATTGTTACAGTTTTTGGAACACCGCGAAAACCGGTAACATCTTGTAGCGATCCTGGTTGCCATCTACAATTGTGCTATTAAATAAAGACAATTTTGCTTTTTTTTAATTTTCTACGAGAATTTAGTGCGTCGTTTCTAACGTTTATCTTTGTTACCTCTTGAAATAATCTTCCTTTAAGTAAAATTTTATGTTTGTCTGTATCTTGCTGAACTCTTACGCAAAAATCACATTTTCCGATATCCTACAGCCAAAATTATTCATAAAACGTCTTCGTCTTCCGTTGGCAAATTAGATTTCCTGCACGTATTTTATATACATTAAAATCATTGATTCTCGTTAATGATAGCAATCCAACTTGCTATTTACCGTCGGCTGTTCAAGATATTATTTTCTAGTTGCTTTTCGTTGCGTCAATGATTTTGTTTTCGTTCATTTACTTGAAACATTCTCATAAGTTTTTGTCAGTTATTGAGGAGTAGGAATATGTATCTTTGTGTCTTTTTTCTCTTGCAACTGAAGAGGAAAGTTCAGTTTAAGCTTCGAAACTGTAAGCTCGTAAATTTACTCATGTTGCGCCAGTTCTTCTTGTTTATTATTATTTATATTAACATTTATTCTTTAGCATGCTTTTTTAATATTATAATATTTATACATTAAAGTAATGTTTTATAAAGCATTTTCCCATTCTGCAATACTAACAGTGTCATTACATAAGATTAGCATTCGCATTTACGCAGAAAGCGGGTTGATAAATTATTTTGTCTATATAAATATTTTCCGCTTTTAATCTCTATGTTTTAATCTCTGTAGTACTTTATAAATTTAGGAAAAGATATTTCGGTATTCATGCTATTTGTGGTCATCTGACAGCTAATAGATGGTGACTTTTAAAAACTTCGTATAGTAAACTAGCGTTTCATTTTAGTGTATTTTATTTTATTCGGAAAGCACATTGAATTTTCTCTCCGCTTAGTATCAGATTCCTTTACACTGCCTTTTAGTGCTGTGCTAATTTGTTTTCATCTTGGAACATAAGAATGTGACTGAAAAGAAACAAGTCATATCAAACTTAATGCAAGCTTTGTGTGATGGCAAGTCCTCAGTCTTTTCAACTCGAATTCCTTTTCGACAGCGACAACGAACTTTCGCAACAGATACTATAAATATAGCGGGTTGAAGGTCGAGTTGCTGCTGCGGAAGCGACAGTGAGGCTTCTGAAAAGTCGTTAATTTTTGTTCTCTTGGTGGTGAAAAAAGCATAATACTCACAGAATACATCGTTATTTCTCTTCTTAATCTATTCTTATAATCTATTAACGCTCTGCTCGACAAAATTAATTGCCCTATGCTGCCTTTGTTGTTGTTACGTATGCTCACTTGTCTGAGAGTAACATCAGCTAAAGCTAACGAAATTCCTCGTAGCAAGAAGCGCAAGGTACGCCTGCTGTTTTCAACAGCCTTGAGCACCTTACAGGTGACAGTGCGATTTAGCTCAATTCTGTCCCCAAATTTAATTGAGACCATCCCGAGAGGACGGGTCCGAGGATCTCCCATCCTTCTCGCCTTCTATCAAACCACACTAGAGGACTTTCGGCTCACCGCATATTTAGAAAATCGCCATGTCGCATCGACACTATGCATTTACAAACATCTCTGCCTTCTCCGGGATTCAAACCCGGGCCCTTCGGCAAGACAATCAGAGACGCTAACCTTTATACCGGCTGGGCGGCGGGTATGCTGTAATGTTGAAAGATATAGTTCCGATCAGAGTTTCCGGACAAGGGTCATGGGGTCAAGCAATGTTGGCGGACTTTCATCGTGTTTCTTCTAGTGATATTATGCTTCATAGCTTCAAGTGATCTTTCGAACAGTTGGACACTTTTCGCTCTCATCATGTGTTAAATCATCTTACCGGTATGATATCAAAAATTTACGCCCGTATTTAGTAATATTATCAAGTCTCATTTTCTTCTGCATGTGTGTAGCTTTTAGATGAATTCGCTAAAGCCATTGTGATTGAAGTCGTGGTTTCATGCAATACCAAATTTCTACTGCAGTTCTAGGATTGATAAAACTGGTTTTTTCACAGATAAAAATTTGTATTGAGCTTATTTTGGTGCTATACTATGCTTTGGTAAGTTTATTTTATTTTGCTTAATCTTAAGTTATTAAGGCACACGGTAAAGCACACGACAAGCTTTTACAGCGTTGGTACTATTTTCTCAATATTTTTACTTTGCCTTATTACCGGCCATTCATTGAAAATACTACTTCGTTACAACTTATCTGCTTCAAGCGGACAACATTTGGTGCTCTTGATTTATTGCACACAATGTTATGAAACTTTGAAGTGTGTACCTGGATTACTACATCTCGTCTGTTTTAATTTTGCAGACAAAATGCATAATTTTTTCCATAATAAGTAGGCATAGCTCGTTGAGTCATAGAAGCTAAAATACAATGACTCGAATATTTAACTTAAATAGTTTTAACAATATTAATTAAATTAAACAATGTGATTACTTTTAATTAAATGAATTAATGAGTAATTAATCTACTTTTCGGTGTTGTTAATTAATTAAAAATTGAATATTAATTATTAATAATGCTATTAGTAAATTTAGTGAAAATTAATGTTAAAATTAAAATTGAAACGAAAATTAGAAAATGACAGGGAAAACAGATCTTTCCCGTTATAGGGCAACACGCGCAAAACTACTCTCTACAAGAAAAATATATACTGACATCTGCCTTATCTTTTTTCGCTGGAAAATATAAGTTGGAACATATTGCGTCTTTCTAAAGAGAATCGGTTTGCATGTTTTAGGCTCTATTCGTCAAAGATTCCACAAAGCATTTGGAATATTAAAAATTCTCCAAAATTCGCAAAGATTATTCACGCAAATTCGCGCAACGATGAAATTATTATCCTAGTTATACTTGTTCCAAAACAAAATTTTAATTTGTGAAAGTGTGTTACGTTGATTTAACGACCTATCTCGTACTTTATAAGAAGTATCAGCAATATTAAAACATTATTAAAATTACGGCGTATATGATTAAAATGCCCAAATATAAATAATAAGAAACATAATAAATTAGCATTATATTAAGAGCAGCACTATTATTTTATCCGCTAAGGAAATTCGTATTAGGTATTAGAAAATTCGTATAGAACTTGGAAGTGTTCCGAGCATTAACGTGGAACTTTACTTGCCATCGGTTAATGAGTAAATGTACATTGGGATGCTATCGAATTAAATTAGATTACCTTAGAGGCTACAGAATCTAGTGAAGCTCTAATAGTAAATAGTTTTAAACTTAATATAGGGGAACGAAATATAGAAGGCGAAGTATCTTTTCGAACCCTGTCCTGAGTTTAGTAGACAGAACAAATGGCAATTTTAACTAACTGTATAAATTTCACTTATGAAGGCAAAAATCCCTTAACACATTAATCGTTAAGGAAAGCAATTAAGATGCAGAAACTTAGAAACTTGAAATTAGCTGTTATTGAATCATCTAGTACTTTAATACTATTTCTCATTCTTTCTCTTTGGCTAGAGAGAAGAAATAAGGAGACAACTATGCTTAACTAGCAGTTTACAATAGCAGGAAACAACACCAGTTGATTGGGTATTAAAGAAGTATTTCCAAATTAGCAGACTCAGCACTACTCTCTTTACGTGTTCTCGCGATTCGAAGAAGATTCATGATTCGAAAGTCGGCGAGAGCTTAGTTGACTTTTCATATTTCTTGCTCTGGAAATTCCAATACCTCTGCAAACTCAAGACAAAGAACAAACTTCAGACATTAATGATGAATAAGGCTGATATGCAAACATAAAACAATTCCTGGGAGAAGCTTACTGAAACCTTCTTGAAATTTTAACAACCGATTCTCTCTCCTAAACAAGTAAGCTCTAAATAATCATGTAAATCTGCTTTATTAAAGTATTCCTATTGCTTTCTGACTCAAATAATCTTCAGAAATTAAGAAGACTATTGCTTTTAACTTAATAAATTGCTAGAGTGAATCGTCCACCATTTGTTTATCTTAAGTGCATGCCACTAAATTTAGCCGCTAATTTTAGTGCCATTAATCTGTAGATGTATTTCTTTAAATCTTTTAAATGAACAGCAATCTACTATAGAGAAAATTGCCGAGAAACCTGCGGCTTTGGTTATCTAACCTCTCTGTTCACTTTTTTCGACAATTATCTAGCCAATTTCTCTCACTTAAATTCATTGAATAACTAGCTGACAGTTTTGCCAGTTCTTTTACCTTGAACATTGGATTACAAAGATTACCTTGAACAAAGGATAATATAAACTAAGGACCAACAGAGCGAAAACCAAATCCTAAATTAAAAAAATAACCCTAAGCCAATTATTATTATTAATTATATTATTTTATCTTTTACGTCTTAAACACCTTTAAGATATCCTTTCCGTTGTTGCAATGATTCCCAGTATCTCTTTAATTAAACGGAACTTGCAGACCTACAAATATGAAATTCAGTTTCAGAGGGAAAATTTCGAAACTTATTTCAAATATTCACGCATTTAAAGAAAGGAAAAGTTTCCGGCTAGGAGCTAATGTTATTGCAAAACAATGTTTTACTCTTAAAATACTGAAACAACAACTTTAGGAAGGTTGTCATACATTTTTTGCCAACTTTGTAAGGTTTTTATAACAGTTATTTTTAAGTTAAAGCTCCTTTCCTATCTATCCTAATTTAAGCTTACAAATTCCTTACCAGAGTGAGTTTTTAGAATCGCGTTAGAGTAGTAGATAGTATTTAAGTCAATGTTTCCATTGACTTCTGTACAGAGACTCAGAGGTTTTGACTAGCGCGCGTTTGACTTTTGGCCACGTCTCTGTAAGCTGTTACTATGCTCGGCTATATTATGGACCCATGGGGCTTCTTCAGCTAATTCGATAATTAAGGGCCAACTACATAGAATTGTGTTAGCTATTCTTATATTTTTGAGTTTAAGTCCAAGTGGAGGCTTTGCTATACGCCCTGAGAAAGGGGCCGACTGTATGTTTTTAGTTTGAGCAATAAAGGGGAATCAGTAAGCCATAATTCTCACAGCCAAATCTGGCAAACCTACATTTCCTCGCCACTTTCTGTCAACCCTAAACCCTCTTTGCGGGGAAGCTATCTTACCGTAGCTGGGCATTTCGTAATAGATATTTTCTATGTTACAATTTTTCCTTATTATAAGTTTAACTGAAATACCTTGTTTATAACAATATTTAAAGTAACTTAATAATTATATCTCTGAGGTAGGAGGATAAAAATTATATATTAACAACTGGTTCTTTTATATACAAAAGCTGTAAAGTGTAATTTGAAAGGACATATTTTTACTTAGAAAAAAGGGTAAGCTCTTTATTATACCGTTAAAGATATTTTTACCTCAAAATTTCATGTCGCAAAGAAATAAACTAATATTATTTTACATAATAATTTTCCTTGATATGTGAAAAAAGTATTTGAGTTTAAAATTTAATAATGATTAGAGATCATTTAGTTAATAAAAGCAAGTGCTAAGAAGGATATCATATTGAGCTGTTATTTTTTCATGATCTTAAAACCTTTGTGATAATTCGATATACTAATTCTTCGATTATTATAGGCACAAATTTAAAACTATTAATTTTAAAGAATCTGTCAAAAAGTCAAATATACGACAACATAGCTTAAACTTTTAGACTCCCAGTTTTACCGCTCCACAAAGACAAGATCCAGAAAAGACAAGGTCCAAAAAAACAGATCCTAAAAAAGGATCTATCACAGAGTCAAGAAAATATTTCGCAAGAAAAAAACAGCAACGTCTACATCATCAAAATTATTATTAGCCTTTTATTTTCGCACTGAGTTATCTATGTTACTTTGATCTCTGATCACGTTGACAGTAAATATGATTACCTTCTCTTCTTGCCTAACAAGGTTCATCACTCTCTTTTTATGCGAATTGTCTACTCTGTTGAGCAAGAAAATTGGCTTCTTATTCTTGTTTTACATTTATATTAATACAGAATTTGTTTGTTTTCCGAGACAAATTGGTTTTACAACATACATCCCCAACTGTATTTTTCAAATATTGCGTGCTCTGCAATAAACGTCATTCAGTTTTAATTTTAGCTTTAAAAACTAACATTTCAAGGATGCTGCTTTCATTGCCACATATTCGCATCTTGTTTAACTTTAAAAAAGTCTCCGGTGAAGAATAAAAATAAACATTCTTGTAGAATATTATCTTTTGGTAAGCATGATACCACAGGCGTTTAATATTTTTAAATTGTTCAGTTTTCTAAAGAATTGCATATTAATTAAATCTGAAACTTGAAGATTTAAAGTTTTTCCGAAAGGCAGAAAGAAGAATATCTATGTGAGATTTCACGAAAGATAAACTAAAAACTTTGGTTTCGTGTAGTGGCAAAACTTGCGCATATATAATACTGTGAAAACTGAGCATGCCTAAACAGGACAGGTATAACTGAGCATTAGGCTTCTTTTTTTGAAGCCGGAGTCATGAAAAATAAGAAATGCCCTCGCCGCGACTCGAACCTCGGACCTCGAATACGCGCCGAGTGCGCTGGCCATTATACCACGAAGGCATGCTAAGAAGGTACGAGAAATGCTTTATAATACATCTATGGTAGCGTAATGTCCTAATGGTAATATCTATGGTAACTATGGTGTCTATGGTAGCTTAATGATCCGAAAAGAAAAGAAAATTGAAATACTAAAGACGTAGCTAATACATTAAAAAAATTACTTCGGTGTCCGCTAACTGTAAATGAGGAAGATCAAGGTTATAAAATATTTCTGTCACTAGATGCTGAAGGAGGATTCAATGAATTTCAAATATTATCTTAATAAATATTTTAAATAATTTAATTACTATTGATTCACCGTATCTGCTAACGGCATTTATGTACTGCGTGTCATATTACGGCATAGTTTAGAAAATTAGACACCTGCGGCCCAAATTGTCAATATTAACTAACCGATTCCAAAAATCTCTAAACAGTCCAAGTAAATTACACGTTACATTTTCTTAAAATTTTTACAAAACGATATGTTATTTGAATTACAAATTTTTGTACACATAAGGAATATTTACAAACATTATTTGCGTTCTTACTGCAAGATTCATTGATTTAAAGACTAAAAAATAATCAGTAATTTTATTTAAACATCGAAGGTGGTTTTTACTTAACATAAAGGTCTGATGTCGACACCAAATGCCTTCCTTGTAGGGCCTATTAAATTATACACATTTTTTTGGTGTAATTCATTTAAACTTACTTCCTCGAATTTCAATTAGAGATGTATTTCTCATTCAGTCAATTCAGTTCTCACTTCGGGCCGAGGCAAAAATACATAAAAATTCAAAAATATCTTCATTAAAGTTTGTCAAACAGAGAAAAATCTAAAGTACCAAATATAGTAAAAAATATTTAAAAAATTTTTGGAATTAAAATTAGACTTTCTAGGAGAAAACAAACAATCCAGCCAATGGGCAGAATTATAAATTTTCGTTGCACAAAATCTAAATTACTTTTTATCCCAATAGGCAAAGCACTTAATTTGGCTCATCAATTGACTTAATTCACTACAGTTTCAAAATTTACTATTTACTGTTTCAAATGTAAACGAATAGCCGGCACGTTAGGCCTAGTGACGCTTTCACTTTTAATTTGTTCGTAATTCTACTACTATAGCATGCATATTAGTTTTAGTAAGACATAAAAACCATAACCGGAACATAAGAACAACATAATTCAATTACTTTTAAAACAAAAAATGCAAAATGCGCCATTATATAAGAATAAAAATATAGAGCTCATCGAGCCTGGTGAGAGGGTAAGTATTTTGGTGCGGCCGAATGCAATAAAAACGGGATTTGCACAACTAGATGTTATAACAGTCCTTTATACAGAATTTCAACGTTCTATGTCTAATCCTTTTTGAGTTATGTAAGATATATAAGTAGGTACGAACGTACGTACGGACGCTGCGAAAAAAAGTTCCCTTGGAAAAAATGTCCTTTGTTCTGTCCGTACAATACAGATGTGACTCAAAAAAAAATATTTTAAAAGAATTAAACAGAGGTAAACATGCATATATTTTCGATGAAATATGATACACGGAATTCTTCGGAATTCCAGTACTTCCTTGCGTCGTACAAGGACAAAACTGTGACCATTGCTGTGAAACTGACGGATAAAAAGCACAGATAAAATCTAGATGCAGCTTTTGGCATATGTTGCCACTACGAGAAACGAAAGGCTTTTAATTTTTCTCGTATACATCTAACCGCAACGCTGATGTATAGGGAACTGCTATTCGGCAACGCAAACGTGTAACTAAACTATGTTTCAGATTTTATCAAGCATTTAATAATTAATAAAAAGCGGGATTTAAAAGTAATAAATGTATTTCTTAATAATTTAAATCTTTATTTTACATTTTTAGCTCAAAGGGCTTATCACAGAAAGGCTATTAATTTCTTTTGGCATAATGCGTCGAAAACTTTAAAAGTCTGAGTTACTTTTCAAATTGTTGTCACCAAATATTATCGCCCTGTGATTATATTTCTATATTTCAAGAAATTAAATAATGAAGAATTTGCATAAATGTATGTATGTTTCTTGCATTGTCATAAAAAATGGTTCGTAGAGCCATCCAATTTTGAATACCGTACGTCTCCACCCGAATACGGGCATCTGAAAGCACAAATTTGGAATTTGTTTTATTCTCTATTTCATATTTTGTAAAGCGTTTATGAGTTTTTGATTAAGAAACTTAGCGATTTCAAAGCGACAAATGGCAACAATATACGAAAAATTAAACATTTTTATATCCAGCGCGCCAGACTGTGTATCGGAAATTCTAAGATGTGCTCTTTTAAAATTATTTTGAGATATTGCTATTGAATTAAATTTTATGGCTTAATTGCGAAGAACATGATAATTAATGAATAAAGGTAACACACACACACACACACACACAAAAAAAGTTAAAAAAGGCCCCTTTGGGCCTTAATAGAAAATGTGGAAACTTTCAGAAAACTTTTCTATTAATATATTTGCTTGGTTAAAATTAAAAGACATTTGGCATGCAATTCGTCCAGTCAGGAGCCTAAGCCTCGAAGGAACCCGTCTTTTCCTTACCAGGTCTGGTACTCGTCTACTTCTGAGTGTTGTCTCCACTGCGCTGGGCTGGCGGCAGATGACGTCATCTCGGTGGCGGTTCTGATTTCCCACATGTATATTTATGTACCTTAAAATACATATAAAATATTATTTACTTATATATATATATAATATAAGAGTTATATATATATATATATATACATGTAATGTTAGAAAAGAAAATGTTTGCTCCTGTCAAAACCTGGCAAAACTCAAATGCCGATTTGCATTTGAGTTTGGAACTGCCGATTGCAATAAAAAGAGAGGTGCACAACTAAATGTTATAATAGTCGAATATACAAAATTTTAACATTCTCTACGGCTAATCGATCGTTTCTGAGTCATGCAAGACACATGGATACATAGGTATGTATGTACGCGCGTACAGGCGTCTCGAAAACATCCCTTTTGAATCCATTTTACAATCTGTTTTGAAAAAAGAGTCACTTATTCTGTGCATATGTACATTTCCGTACGTACGCACAGAATTCTGTGCAAAAAATAGTCCAGATGGCTTCCGGAATGGTCAAAATTCGAGATTAATTCCTTTCTTTACTTTTTAGGGATTTATTAATGTTTAGATTTGTTACTCATGTGATATTAAAAAGCAAACCATTTTGACTTACAACTCCAAGACGAATTCTATGGAGCCCCACGATTCTGTGACGCATAGACCATTTATTTAGTTCAAATTATATGAATTGTTTACTGGTTTACGTTAAGAGGCGTTAACATTAAGTCAATAAGCATGTTATACATTTCTTTTATTTAATCAAATATCTGTGCGACACGTGGACACTCAAACTACACAGCAAGCAGAAAGTCTTCTCTGGCTAGTGGTAAGGAAGAAAGATGGGAGACTGTCGAACCACAGCCGGAGATAATCTCAATCAAAACCTGTAATACTAACAGTGAATAACTGGTCGTCTAAAATTTTATTTTACCAAAAGAATCACTTTACCGTTGTGGAACTTTCCACAAAAATAGCTGTACCGTCCTTTACAAAATAAACAATTACAGTCAATAGTTGCACTTCGAACCACAAAGAACGTTAAAAACTCAATGCAGGGCATCTAAAACACGGAGCTCTCACGGAAATCTCAATACTCCGAATTCAGCTGTGAATTACCAACTGAGAAACTGAGGCTTTCTCCGGTCTTATATAGTTTTCGTTTGACCGCCGAAAAATCTGTAGTACTTCTCAAAGTTAGTGGAAGACATATAAGTGCCGGATACGGTTACGGCTACGTAGAGGATCAATTACAGGTATTTAATTACAAAACTCGTTACAGTTATATATGGACTGAAACCAAATGTCACCAAAAATTTGAAAAACATTTGGCGATTTCTCTTCAAATTCGGGGACAAAATTCAGTCACCAAACCATTGTCAGCTTGGCGATATCTCGCCAAATTAGCGGGATATCCATTTACTCAGTGTTAAATAGATTTGCCCATGTATTCTTACTTTTTCGGCAAAGCATCGCTTCTTTAGATTTTCATATTACTTTATACCCCCCCCCCAAAAGAACACTCACGTATAATTTCATTAAAACTATTTATATGTGTGCAAATTTCATAACACTATTATTTGTTTATTATAAAGTGAGTAAATATTTTTGCCTTTTTCTTTTATGTATATACAAGAAAAACACATATTTTCTCGTAATAGTTCATATCAAAATGTTTGTTTAGCAGCGCATTCACATATCTGCATGACACATATTATTTTTGTTAAACTTCATATGATTAGCAAGAATTTCTTGTAATCAAATTATGTGCATTATTGTTATAAGATGTTTTCGTAATTGATTGTACGCTTAACTACCTTATTTTATTATGTAAGAGCTTTAACTAATATGCGCTAACAAATGAATAAGGTAATAATTTGAATTGCATGTTTCGTATTATTTACTATCCGTAAGAAGTGACAAAAATCTATTTCTGAAATTTACTCTCTGGAAGTACTGATAAAAATCTGTTACTGAAATTTAAGAATAACGAATCATTACCCATCTTATCGTTATCTCTTATATTTACATAATAAAGATATGAGCATAGATAATCGATTATGAAAATTGATCTTCAGGTATTGAGAGATTAATTCCCATAATTTATTTACCCATATTCGAAAGCTTCGATATTAATTTCAACGCCTACGACTATCGACTTCGAAAAGCTTTCTGCACAAAGTAAATTTAAGATAGTAAAGTTTTAATTATATGCATCAGGCAATAGGAAATTGTAGGGTTCCTCACTGCTTTTGTCTGAGATGAACATCGAGAAAATTAGTGAATTATGTAGTGCGTTATTGCTGCTTTCGAACAACTAAAGACGTAGACTCGAAAGGGGTTAAAATACCCTTTTATTTACTTATACAAGAATAACAATCGACCTCTTCTTGGGTTTACAGGAAGCCTGTACTCGGGCTTTAACTCTTAATAAGAAATAAGAAACTAAACTATAATTAACTAAACGGGACTTAGCCGAAGCTAAACGAAATTATCTAACATAGTTGGCCCTTAAATTAAACTAACCGGTGAATATCAAAAGGCACGTTATATACCCGAGGGGAACAGACTCAAGGGTAACTTAGCCAGAAGGCAAACACGCGCTACTCAGGATTCCTAGCACTCTCTATCGAAGTTAGTTGAACCTTCCTCAATACTTCTTCTAACTCATTTGCATTCAAAGCAATTCTAAAACATCGTTCTGGTGGGGAGTTGTAAGTGGAAACAAGAATTGATAGGACGAGCTTTGAAATTAAAAGGATTGTTATAAAATTAAAATATACCTTACAAATATTTTATAAATATCCATATATTTTAGTACCCTTTTTTACTTTCGTCATGTAATAGTTACTTAGTAGCAGAATTTTCCTTATTTGGACGAGTTGGAGAATAACGTGACATTGGAATGTAAATTATACTTGCAGTCTTTATTTTAAACAGAAGACGTGCATTTTGGTTTTACATTTTACGTATCAACACAACTTATGAAGTTCCGATGTTTCCGTATCATAAAACCCTGACCTCGCAGATAATGCCTTTTTTGCAGTATGAATGGTATATACCAAAGCTTGCTATCCTAAGATATACTTAATAAAAATTATTGGTATTTTGAAACACCTTTTTTTAATTTTCAGATAAATGGAGAGCCATTGTCTTCGCCATTCTCATCGAGACGCTGCGAGTTGTCATCTCCTCTTCCATGGACGCTCTGCCGGTTTCTTCATAGCCATTCCCTTTATTTTCTGCTTCTCTCTTTTCGGAATCTTCAATCTCGTTGGCGGCACCGTCCTTACCATAATGGCCTGCAAACCAAAGTTTCCGCCAAAGACTGTGGCGTTCATACAGAAAATGATCCAGAGCTCTAACGTCAAATTTGAGTCTCAACTCGATCCCATGCAAGTAGTTGGCATCATACTCTTACTTACAGGATCTCTGTTAGTATTAGTTGGGATTGCTCTGGGCTTTGTGGCTTGTCGATCTGTCAACGAACAACAACGAAGAAGAACAGGGAATTCTTTGTCTGGAATACCTATGTCGAGTATGGCTGAGAGAAGCAGCAGAAGAACCTCATCATTTGGTTTGGGCTCCTTCGCTTCCATTCGCTACAGTAAAGGCGACAGGAAGAAATCTTTACACACAGAAAACATCGTGTCTCCAATTCTGGAAGTCAACAGCGAGGAAGAGGCAAGTGGCAACGAAGAATCCAGAACAGCCATTGAAGATATATTTGTGCATTTATCGACTTTGAAAGATCAAGAATCTCCCGAGAAGAAGAAGGACGATCATCATAAAGTTATGTGGGCTGCCCAGATGTCAAATTCAGGTTGCGTTTCAGTTGAAATAGCCGCAGGAGCATCTTCCGACTCAGATGTTGTGCATACAGAAGATCTCAATTTATAAACTCACAAAACGTCTTCGAAAGAAGAATCGATACATATAAATATACTATGATATTTTATTCCTAAAAGACTTTTAAGTTTTGATACTTTTATAAAAGTCACGAATAAGCAGCTAATGTGTTCTATAATAAGTACAATATAAAATGAATTTCTAAGAAATTAACATGTAAATATGTATCGCAATAAATGCATAACTGTCTTTGTTACGAAATCGTTTTATTATATGTGATTATATTTCTTTTGCCTAAGAAAGTTATGTAACTTATCTTATAACACACAAACATATGACCAAAACTATCGTTTAGACTAGAAAGTTACGCAGTTATTATCATTAATGAATTTTCTAAAAAAATAATGTTTCTGGGAAATAAATTTAAACATTTAGAGCGTGAAATAAAGGTTACACACAGTGTGAAAAAAATCGTTACATTATATCCCCGTTACCGTCATTTACATTAGATCCCATTTATCCGAAATGAAAGGAACTGAATCCTTATTGAAAGCCGAGAAATTAATTGTCTTTCAAAAGATTTAGGCGTGAGTTTCGCTAATGACGTAGTGTTATTACTTATAAAGAGAAACTTTAAAGACTACTCTTTGCAGTTAAAACCAATTTTCTGAAGTTTATACTTCTCGCAGTAATCGAAATGAAAATCGCGTAAAATATCGCGTCTTATGTTAACATACTACTATATGCATCACATGGTAATGGCCACAACAGTAAAACAAAATATTGTTGCTTTCTACGGGTTCGTGGATTTGAAGTGACTGATGACAACACTTGATGAAGAATTTGAACACAATTTATTCGCCAGTATTACATAGGACAGTTCCAAAGAGGGGTTACAATTATAAAAAGCTACGATAAGCATGCTGAAACAATCAGCAACACAGCCTTCGGGCTGTCAGCCTGAAGACAGCTTCACGGCAAAGCACTAAAGTATAGCTACCGAATTGGTAAATCGCTCTTAAGCTAATCTTTGACTACTACTGAACTCAATACACTCAAGATACTCTTTATGATAAACTGCTACTCCATGTACAGGCAGGGTATTTATAGCTTTTGACCTCCCTTCGGGAACATTCTTGGGAAAATCGGTATGAATTCGTTCAAGAATGTTCTCATTCCTTTGTGGCATATCACCAATTTTGTCGCAAATGTAACCAAATGGGCGATTTCACGTCAAATCTGGCAACCTCGTCTTTCCTTGTCACTTTCTGTTAACTTTAAACCCGCTTTGCGCGGAAGCTATCTTACCGCAACTGGGCATTTTACAACAGTATTTATTTTAATATGATATTAAATAACGACTGGTCTGTAAAAAATAGGTACGCCTTTTTTCCAAGGAGAGAAATGCATTTAATTATTTGGTCGCAATTATTACCCTAATTCATCAAAGTGCTTCGCTTAATTCGTTAACTATTGTAATTTATTATTATTTTAAGTTAAAAATCTTCAATGGATAACAAGTAATTCAAAATGAGATACATTTTCTACTGTATGTACATAGAATTCCTACTTACAAATTAATAAAAAAATAAAAATGAAAATTGTATTAACTGTTTTAAAAACGAAGCAAGACAGATGAACTTTATAGCAAAAGAAGTTTTAAAGAATTCTTTACTTGACATGAAAAGCCATATGATTTACACATACATTCTCTATATATTCATTCTCTACGTAACATATAACATTCATTGAATAAAGGCATAGACGAAAAATATAAACAAAAACAATGAATCAACAGCTATACGACCACTTGGAGGTGCGATTTTGAAATTCTTCATCTGCCTGATAAAACCTTTCTGTATGTTAATTGAGAATGCATGGCAGTCTTCAGGTAGAATGCATCCATTTCCTTCTACGTGTAATCTAACTTAAACGGTGATAGATTTTTGATCTGTATAAAAATCTAGAATTGCAGTCGGACCCAGTGATTAAATGGAATGCTGCAACAGCTCATCATCGGTATGCGAAAGGAGAAACTTTAGAAAAGTATAATTTTTTTAAGCTGAACATTTTCTTTAGAGCTCAAAATTCTAATAATAGAGGTCTAAGGATATAAGGTATTTTCTCCCTCCTTCGAGCATGCCTCTGTGTTGCAACGATTAGCACATTCGGCGCGTATTCGAGAGGTGAAGGTTCGAATCCCGTCGAAGGCCTTGCTCATCTTTCATGTACTTCTTCAAAATAACCTAATGAGTCTACAAGGAACTGAGTCCCTTGGAATGGCAGAATATTTGTTCTCTTTCTAAAATTAACTAATAAATGAACGCTCGTGTGTCATTTCTGAAAACTTTAAATCTAATATAGGCACGTATTAAAGAGCTATTCAATACTGATCAATACGTGTTTAAATGTTTCAGAATAGGGAGTATAAAAGCATTTATACTTCATTAATCGTCAGAATGATTAAAGTTATTAAGTGACAGTGATTCGTCTTTGGCTCCCCATCCAACAGACTGTCTCCTTACTCAAAATTTTCATGATTTTTCTCATTTTTAAGAATCATTTTTCCTAAAGAAACTATAGAGTCATTAGGACTTTTGATAGCAGGAAATGTGAAAAATGAGCAATGCCCTCGCCGGAAACTCGAACCTGGATTTCTCGAACACGCGCCGAGTGTGCTAACGTTACACCACAGCATGCAGAAACGGAGGAAGAAAGTACCCTATTTTTATAGGCTGCTACTCGGATAAACATAGAAAGAATAGATTATCGATGTTCTAAACGGAAAGCAATAAGGAAAATCTAAATATATATAAGAATCTAAATGTATATAAGAATGAAATAAAAAATGGACAGATTCAGACTATAGAAAGGACTACTTGGAAAACATTGAAAGCTCGCAAAAAATTAAAACCATAACCGATAAAGACCTTTGTCAGATCCTTTCAGGTCCCAGTAGATTCCCGGCATACCTAAATAAATTTATAATTCATGAAAACGCAAACTGTTTACTATGCGGAAGGCTGACAAATAACAGGACTAAGTGGAAGAGTGTGAATTAACAAAAGACCTTAGGAGTAGTAAGAACTTTAAAAAGCTGGTTTGTAATGGAAATGAAGCAAAAAACATAGGAAAAGAGATCATGGAAAAAATTAGTAAAAACCTGGTCGAAATTGGAATAGAACAATAACAAAGAACATCCAATATGGCTACTGCTAGAGACTTCGTGTTTGCTCAATATTATTTTTGGAAATCCATGCAGTTATGAGAAATCTACTTAATGTGTTCTCCTTGTGATATTTAAGGCCATGATTTGTACAAATTATTAATTTCCTGTTGAATGCCATTTATGTGCTTCTGCCATGAGATAATCATTTTGTTGCATATTAACCATGTCATCTGTTGATGAAACATCAACCAGTTTAAATTTATAAGTCTCACCTAGTCAAAATTTATTTATTTACGTAAACTATCGTTCTTCTGATATATATCAGAAATAATAGAAGTTTTTCACAAGCATAAAACTGAAGACCCATGCTATATTCTGTGCATTAAGTAACAATTTTTCATCTTCATTTTTCATTTCAGCGCTTTTCGGAAACATTTTCTCGAAAAGCAATCTTAAATTTCTCCTTTTCTTTCTTAGGAAAGAGAAAAATTTAATTTCTTCTACGTGTTTTTGATTGATAGACAATTTTCATCCGATTCAGAAAATGATTTTTTTTTTATCATCAGAAAAATCAATTTATCGACCTATTCAAGGCTGTTCAAATACTATTTCAATAAATAGGAAAATTTTATTTTATAAATTCTCGCCTTTTATCACGGAGTAAGAAAAATCGATATTGAAATTTTAAGACTTATCCGCTTTTACACTAAATTAGGTTTCCGTGACAGTTTTGCCTTAAGGTTTCATGTAAACGATCCATAGATAGAGCGTATTAATTTTTTAAATGCTTCTACAACTTTTCTAAGAACAGCGTGCCCTATCTAATAGTTTAAAACTTTTGTTCTTATTTTCCGTTATTTTTTTAACGGAAGTCTATGTGCAGTTGAGAAAAATTAATTTCTGATCTTTAGTTGACTATGGAATGGCATTTGAAGGAAGATTTGAAGCTTGTAGGCGTCGAGTAACTGAAAAAAGGGACAAAAATATCGGTCCTAGAGTCAAAACGGCGCTTTTGGCTATTTGGTCCAATTTTGGGTGTGCAATACTCCTTTAGGGATTAAGATCGCAAAGTGTGCAACAGTTGCACTGTTACAATTAACTACAGTTGTCACGAGATGGCGCCGCTAGATCGTGTATCTTACAAGAAGACTCTAAACTAGGGTTCGGCAACCTTTTTTGGCCGCGGTTCAAAATCAACCAAAATGCGAGTATTAAAGAGACGTTTGGGTCAGAGATATTTTCGTATTAAAACAGCATTTTAGTAAACAATAAGATATATTTTATTAAGCAAATAATTACAAACATAGTTGAATAAACTTTATTTAGAAACTTTCTCTACGATATCAATGGCTCCCCTGATGTTGAACTTGTGACGTCAATTCAGTCAAGTCTGGTTTTATAGTTAGTTGTTTTAAGTCGAACACAAGCATCTGAATTTTCAATAGTTAACCTGCTCCTGTTTTTGCTTAAAATAAATTTCATTTGTGAAAATATTTGCTCACATTTATAAGTGGACCCGAATGTTGACAAAATGGCAAAGGCAATTTTTTTTAATGATGAAAACCTCGTAGGAAGTGATGCTCAACATGTTGATATCACGAGAAAATGATTATCTTCTGTATTTTCCAAATCGTTCCGCAATTTCTTGAATTTATCCGTCCATAATGTTGAACTTTTAAAATCAATCATTTCTAAACTAAAATTGTCAATTCTTAGATATTCAAAATACTGCAAATTTATAATATTTTCTTCTATTTCATCGGACTTTATTATAAATGTAAACATTTCTCCATGTTTCTTAAGACTTTGAAACCGACTTTCATATTCACTTTTAATGACCGAAATCCAAGTTTCGAACATATTGCGTTCATCGATATTTTCTTTTTCATGTTCCCGAATTCTTTTAGTTTTTATGTCAGTTTCAAATAATATCAATTATGAAGTAAAACTCTTCCATTCCTCATACATTTTCAAAATTGTGTGGTTATTTCCTTGGAGTCGTACGTTGAAATCATTATAATGGTTCATTATGTCTGTTAAGAACAAAAGTCTTAAAAAACCATTGTTTATCATTAAGTTCGAGACCATTTTCACCGATTTCGTGAAGAAATATTTGTATATCATCAAAACACTCTACAAATCTATTAAGAACTTTGCCCCGACTTAACCATCGTATTTCAGAATGTAATAACAAATCTCCATATTTCGATTCAATTTCCTCCAAAAAACGCTTTAAAGCGCCTGTGTATTAATGCTGATCGCGCTATTATCATGTTTACGATCTTAACAACTTTTTCCATTACATCCTTAAGTTGTTCTGTAGATGCCTTTGCTAATAAATTTTCTTCATGTATGATACAATGAAACGATAAAAGTGATCGGCCAAGTTCATTTTCCATTAGTTTTACAAATCCAACAGTTTTTCCTCTCATACTTGGAGCACCGTCAGTTGTTATGGAAAACATTTTATTTTTTAAATCCATTACTTGCCATTTTTGAAATTTGTAAACTCTTGTACTTGACGAAAAATATTAGTGCGTAGTTCTTCATTGATATTCGAGCTATTTATTGATGCAAATCTAATAATTATTGCAAGCCTACCAATACTATTTATGTCGGTACTTTCGTCAATTGCAATGCAAATTATGTCACAAGATAACAAATCATTTTTGACCTGTTCATCAATATTCTTGGCCGTATCTTCAACGCGACGCTGGACTGTTCTAGCTGACAATGGCATTTCTTCGATTCTCTCAATTATTGTTTTTTATTTGCGAAGTCATTAAATAAGTGTTCGGAACAATTTTTGAATGCGTTTTTCAAAAACTAGCCGTCTGTAAATGGTTTTCCGTGGGTACCAATGCTAAGAGCTGCAACAAAGCTGGCAGACGTAGTGTGATTGTTGCTGGTAACGAAACTCTTTAAGAATTTATTTTGTTTTCCAAAATTTAATACACGTTTAGCAATATATTCATATTTATCTTCATTTGCCATTTCACTCGCATCTTTATGATTTGAAGAAAAGTGTCGCTCAATATTATAAGTCCTGGCGGTAATTATATCTGTACATAAATTACATATCAATTTTTCACCATTTTCGATACACACATACTTTTCTGTCCACACATTTTGAAATAATCTCTTTTTTGCTTTTTGTTTGTTCATGGTAATTTTTTTAAATAATAATATTTATTTCACTAGGTCATTATTATTGTGCTACTGTACTACACGTGCTATAACTATAGCTGACATACAACTGAGATAACGACGCGCGCGTCCAGGAATGGTACAATTTGTTCAGACAATGTCGGTGCATTCCGCATACTATCGGCCGATTCCATATCCAGTCAGGCGGGGGTGGGGCTTTAACTGATATTTTTATATGTTATACTGGATTCAAATTTGGTACGTTCATAACTTTGCGACAAAAAGTTTTTGGGAAAAAGAAAAAAGTGTTTGTATATCTTATACTTTATTTTCGGAACTAAAGTGGGTACTTGAAATTACCAAATGGGTCACTCGGTGACCCACGGGTCATAGGTTGCCGACCTCTGCTCTTTTGCTCCATCACAAGTTTAAAACGTCAGGAAATTCGTAAACTAAGCAGAAAAAATTCTCTAAACAGAAACAGATAGAGAGAGAAGTACAGTGTCTAACGAATTTACTGGAAAAAGGGAATATTTTTGGTTTCATCATAAACAATATTTTAGACAATCGTATTGCTGGGTATGTTCTTGCGGAATATTGTGGCAGCTTTAGGAATAAATTACGAATGTTTATTTTTACAAAAACCAATCTTAATTTTTTTAGACTGATAGAATCTGCACCATTGGCTCTGCCAAAGCACAGACAGATATCCAGTCTCGTCCTGGCTTAAGTATTACACGTATAAAGTACGGCAGAATGCATATTGTATTCAAAAGTCATACCAAAAGAAAAAAAAATTCTTTATTATTCTACATGTCAAAAAATAGCTATAAAAATGCTGCTTTCAATCAGTAATCGATTCTTATCTTTGTTAAGTTTAAATCAACTGCGCTGACACTATCTTCCAAGCATCACTGGAAGCTGTCTGTGTTGTAACTCACCTCACTTGTCTGACACATTAGAAAGGGCTCATGAAATTCACATTGGCAAGGAGAGCAAGATTGCGCCTGTCGTTGACAAGAGCCTTGAACACCATACACGAGACAGTACAACTTCGCTCAGTTGCGCCCCCCCCCCAATTTATTTGAGAGCACCCCGATCTCGGTGTATGGTAGAATATGAGGGTCTCCTACCCCTCTTCCTCTACCATACACCTCTCGAGAGGGCTTTTCGGCTCGCCGTATATTTAGAGTACCTCTATGCCACAAAGATACTATGTCAGGACTGAGTGTTCGGTGCATATTCTTGGCAAACATCTTCGTGAAAGTACTTGAGTCCTGATCTGGAACAGGGAGTTGAATGCAGCTATGTTCTGTGGTAGAAAACTGTGGTTAAGTGGTAGAAGAACTGTACTTCAGAGGGGTTTAAAATCCTCTTTTATTAAACCACAATTATATACAGCTACTTCCCAACTCGGGAGGGATACAGAAAAGAATGACGGCACTTGGGTCTAAACTGAACAATCAAGTAATTTAAACTAAAATTAAGTAGAAATTAAATCGTCGTTGCTCACAGAGCTATGAACGTGAGGTTGGCCTCTATGCTGAAGGGTGCGTAGCAAGATTTAACTAATACTAGCGCACTTAGATTTACTTCAATAAGTAATAGCGTAAGAGCGCTAAGGGTCAGAATTTAAATACTAGCTAGTCAGGCAAACGTCGAACAGAGCAGCAGTGGTCTGAGACTAAAAGCTCTCTCACACTGAGAGGTTCCTACCTCTCGCTTAAATAGAACTTGGCTCCACTTCAAATTAACGTTCTTCTCGTTAGAATAAGCGCTGAAACGTGCGCTTATTCTAACGAGAAGTTGAATTAAGAACAGATAGAAAAAGTCAAATTAAAATAAAACTTTGTTAGTTTAACTAAACCCTTACAACTATACGTTTACAAAGATCCATGTCTTCTATAGAATTCGAACCCGAGCCCTTCAGTATCCCAGCAGGCTCCCCTAACAACTATACAGTTTGGACGACAAGCGCAAATTTTGAAAATCTAGAATACCAGTTTTGACACACAGTGCACTATTAGCGAATTTCAGAACAATAATATCACTGATTTAAATAAAACCAATAATATTTAACAAAAGCTATAGCTGAGAACCAAAATAAAATTCTTTTGCATTCTTAAGAAACGTATAAGTGTTCCTGAGACACTGCGAAATTTCTCGAGAATATCTTGAAAAATTAATTTAGTTTCGGTTTTCTCAACATTTTTTTGTTAAAACGTAAAAAATCTGATTTCTTGATTTTTGTCCTAAAAATCTCCAACATGAAATTTGCTAAAATTAATTTATGGCTTTTTAAAAATGAGAGAGTGATTAATATAGAAAAGGTCTCACCATAATACGTCTCATTGTCCGTAGAAATTAAAAACTAAGTTTAAAACAGCAGAAATTAAAACTTTTCACATATGAAAAACCGCTAAAAAATAGGCATTCACAAGATTCTGAAAGTACTTAAATATTTTACCTTTCGTAAAAATGCATTGCAAAAACATAGAGAACAAGATCGTTAAAAGGCAATGGCATTGATTTTTAGTAATGGACTAAGTAAAATACTATACTTAAAATAAAGAAAACTATTTTTAATGTATCAATTAACAGATGGAAACAAATCTAAGTGTAAATAAAATGTTAAAAAATACTACCTGGAATATTATTGAAGATATTTCAAATGTGTTAGGATAATTGTCGAAGGTTTAATCAAGTAAATTATAAATTTCAGTTTAGGAAATCATATAGGAGCCATTTCGGTTTTTAAATTTAAAAATATCTACAATGAAGTAAAGCAAGACCTTCTAATTGAAACTAGAAATAAATGAGCAAAACGACACATATATTTATGAATTTTTCAAAACTTGTGTTAGTAAGAAAACATATTTTAAACTATAAATGAAAAGAAAAAATTAAGGAAAAAAATGTTAAACAAGCTATTTGAATCCAGGGAAATTAACTCAGTTTTGACGCTGAAAACAATGGTAATCAGAAGACGCTGCGTGATGCTCAAGAAAATGGAGAAATGAATGATGCAGTGTCCATTATAATTGTCCACAACAAAATTTTCAAGAGAATCTAAATCTTTGTAGTTATACCAAATGAGGGATTCCACACCCTCACTAATTACGTTTTCAAAATGAAGAACAAACCTAAGCTAACGAAAGAGCTATGTAACAAAGTCTATGATTTAAACTATTTGAAATCCAATAAGCACATTGTTCAGAATGCTAATAACTTTGTTACATTAAAAAAACTGCATACTGAAACCTTCAGATTATACTCTGAAACCTGAAAAAGAGTTCGCCATAAAAAAGTATACAGCATTTTTTAATATAAAGGAGTTGAAGAAAACATACAAATATTTTTCTTCTGTTCTTAAATAAAATAATAGTTACTGTTATTAATCCATAAAACTTTAAAATAGCTACATAAAATCATATTTGTTACTGTAATCGTACAGAAAAAATTATAACAAAATTATTTATGGTACAATGTCAAATTATTAAATACATGTATTACCATTTGAACAAAAATAAGAGGAAATATGTTGTAGGCAATTATACATACTTCCTTCAAAGTGCTCCGCATTTCGGGCATTCCAAAAGTCTTGGATTTCTCTACACAGTAGCGTCTTTCATGGGATCCAAAGTATGTTCTTTTACGTTCAGATCTAGAGAACTCGGTGGGAATGCAGAACTGTTAAGTCACATTGAATGCTCCCATAATCATAATTGGCGTTCCGACATTTGTGAGTAGGTGCGTTAATCTGTTGGCACAGTCACAATCTATCAGCATAAATGCGGGGCATGAACGGATGTATCTTATCAGAGAGGATCCGCATATACCACTGAGTTTTGACGCTGAAAAAAATTCAGATATTCGCGGGCGTTTGTAGGTGTACCAAGGGTCCTAGTGATTTTCAGCTAAACAAAACTTTTAACATTATGGACTTCTCACTAGTCAGTACAATTCCCTGCTAACATAGCTTTATGAAATTTCTGCCACACACGTATCATTCCATCTGTCTGGTACATTTGAAAACACGACACATAAGACCACACCACTTGTTTCTTATGACCAAGTGCCCGGTGTGAGTATGAGTATTCAAGTGACATAGGTTCACCTGCAGCCAAACACTGGTAGTTCAGTCCGGATCTCAAACGTGCCGGCTGTATGGGTGTTTTTGTTGTTTTTCTCACGTGTATACGAACCAGTTTCCAGCAGAAAGTCCTCCTCGACCTCCTCTTTTCCATTAGGCAGATAACCTTCGAGTGCTTTGTCATACTTAAATAAACCAAACCAAACCATCAAGGAAGGCACGTAGCTCTGTGTCGTGCAAAAATCAAGGTGACTCGAGTTGGTTGTTTTCAAGAAAATTCCAGCACGTTTTTGCATTCCTTCAGAGATTGTTGCACAGTCCGGAAGATGTAGCTTGTTTAGGCTTCGCAATGAATTTCTATATTATTAACTAAAATGTTCTTGAGAGCCAATGATGATCATGTTCATCCAATGTTTTTCTACGGCCAGACTAATTTCATAAGTAGAGGTTTTCTTGGATTTCCCGTACACACGATACATACTAACAATGTCCGGCTGTGAAAATCCAAAATTCATTTCTACCTCCGAAATACTAGGCCCACCTAGAAGCGAGAATTATGACAGCTTGTTGAAAATCGCCTAAATCTTTCTTATGTGCCATTCTCATGTATGGTAGACAGCTGGAAGGAACGCCTGTCGCTTTGCAATAAGCACTAGTGGAGGCAATTTAATATATTTTGCATAAGTTCCTCCGTGCCAATTTCTCTAACACTTGAGTATATATAGAAGCTTGCAACCGATGTATTATTACAAAGAACATAATCAGCATATTTTATTTTCAATAAAAAAGCAGAAATAAAGCGAAACATTTTGCTGTTACACAATTATAAACTGTGAGAAAACCCATTTTATTAATTACACTCGTAATATAAAACGGCACTGATTACAAAATACATTTAACAAAACCAAATAAAATGTTTTAAATGATAAATTTAAGGCTGTACTCAGCAATGCACTTAGGTGATAAATAAAAAAATTATGCATCATTATTTGGCAACAGCCTGAATTTACTACGGACACGATTTTGTCGCAAAATGAAAATATTAATACATCAAAGATGTTTTTTTTCGATTATTTAAAACTACAGCTACCTCAATTCGCTGTTCTTTTACAGCTTAAAAATTATATTTTAGTATAATTAGACAAAATCATAGAGCCAGTTTCTATGTTTACTAATTTGGTATTACAATTAAACTTTCATTTCTTACACAAAACTTAAAGCCAAATAAATATATATTTTTAAACTTTCTCAGCTATCAATTGTTATTACTACCTTAAACTATGGGCATTAAAGAAGCATTGTAATAGCGAAAAACCTCGAGTATCACATTTCAACGGAAATACCCATTCTGGCCACTCCCGAATCCATGTTGACTATATTTTTGAGTGACATCTGTACGTACGGATAGAATGAAGGACTCTTTTTCCAAAAATGGATATTTTGATAACGTCTATAAGTACATACGTACGTATGTATCTTGCATAACTCAAAAACGATTAGCTGTAAAACGTTGATATTTTTAAATGGGGTTGCTATGACATGCAGTTATGCGCCTTCGTTTTTCATTGCAATCGGAAGTGCCAAAAGTTCACTGGTGGACAATTGCTATCTAAGGATGGCAGTAGCAATGATAGCAATCACAAAATGTAAGACAGGAAAATGTGGAAATTAACATAAGTGCAGGATACAGTAAGACATGATTAACGTACTTAAATTTTGGATTGCTGAAATTGTTTGTCAGTGATGCGTTGGAAAAAGAGATAAATTGTTTGACGCGTGTTGAGTTTTTTTGTTCAAAATCAAAATTTAACAGGAAAGAATGAATTGACAAATTGCAATTATCGATATGTCTTCCTGACGTCACTTAGATGATTTTACGCGTGGTCGTGTTATTGACAACATTGAAAAAGGGCGGAAAAGTAACAGATCTTCTAGGGAGTTCGAAGTCAGTCATAGTGTTGTTTAAAGGCTGTGGAAATAGGTTCAAACAAATATCACGCGTATAAAACGTCACGAGGGAGGTCGTATTCGCAGTATGACGCCTACAGAGGATAGGTAACATAGTGGCATCGACAAAAAAATCCAGCACACCACAGATATCGAGGTAGCAAATCAGTTGCTCGCTATTTCGGACAAGCTAATCTCCCGAAAAACTGTAGTCAGACGTTTGCATCAAGAAGGACTATACGCCTGCTGTCCTGTTGTGTGCATTCCATTGTTCAGATAGCAACGTACCGCACACTTGCAGTGGTATCGCTAACGTCGCAATTCGACTCAATAGAGCTGGATTTGTATACTACTGTTAGATGAGAGTAGGGTTAGTCTGTTATCGGATTATAGTCGCCAACTAACCTGGCGTGAGAGTGGTACTGCTTATCGTCCACAAAATATCCAGGAAAAGACCAGTATCCGAGTTGCAGTATCATAGTATGGGCCGGCACTAGGATCAATGTCTGGACGCTCCTACATGTGGTTGCGACTGGGACTATGACTAGCCAACGATACATTAATGATGTTCTGCTGCCTCACGTTCGCATGTTCCGTGGTGCTGTTGGTGTAATAAATTTGTTTTCATAGACGACAAGCAATATTTCAACGAACATTCTCTGTCCACGAGTGTCTAGAGAGAGAGGATATTCAACGATTTGTAAGGCTAATACGTTCTTCAGATCCGAATCCCATTGAAAGTGTTTAGGATGCTTTGGGAAGGAGTCTTGACAACAATGCTCACCAATAAACAAGAACACACTCATCCGTACACTGACAAACGAATGGGATAAAATACAACAACAGCTGTTGACACTTTGCACAATGTGACACAATATATGAAATCTTACATCGGCCTCATGATGACACATATCCTGAATTGATATCTTAGGCCAGAATGCCTGCTGACGGTAATTGTATTTTTTTCACTTGTACGTATTCAGCACTATGACCATTTTATTCCTTGAACACGTTTCAAAGCTTTCTTGACTCCAGGGCACAATAAATTATTATTATATCCTATTATTTTGTCATTATTTGATTTTTCTCTAATCCAAACACACTTGTTTTTAACGTGTTCTGTAGCCGTTTGCGATCCGTCCTTAACAATTGTCCACCTGTATATATATGATATATACCTACCCCACTATACCTAGCTTAAATGTTTTTACCCTGCCTTTATTTTCGCAATCGTGGGTCTTCATTATATACTTTCTACTACAGATCTATTTTAAATGGCAAAAATAATCATGTTTGGTAATGTCAAATTTTAAAAAAAGGTTTTAATTTTGGGCATATAACTAAATCTAACTTTTAATGGGGTTCCTGGTTCCTATACTTATAGTTTGGAGAGTTTTATAGTCGTTATGAAAAAATAAAATTAAAAGAAGTTTGATTTCAGTACGACAAATTTGACCGAGATATTTAATTTTAAAATTTTCGATTTCTGATGTCAAATTCAACATATCTTTAGGGATCAGTTAATTAATTGAACTAATTCGAGGAAATAAGTTTAAATGAAGTGCAGAAAAAATGTGTATGTTTTAATGGATCGTACAGTGAAGTCATGGGATGCCCAAATTAGACTTTTTTCTTTAGCACTGACAGAACATTAAATTAATAAAATAGAAATTTTTTAGTATTTGTAATTCATTTCCCTAATGTATTGAAATAAATACATAATGGTAGTCTTTTTATTTAATAAAATATGTAAGAGGAAGGTACGTAAAAATTTGATATTTCTTTCTATTTTTATTTTTACCTGCAAAATATAAAATCAAATTTAATTGTGTACACATTGCTCGAGATATATAGTGTCAAATTCTTTTCTTAATGAAAATATCTAGAAATCAGGAACACTAAGGCATAATAAATTTAACGACTTCGAAACTTTATTATGTATAAATTAATAATAAGAATTAGAAAACTCAACAAACACTTCTCTGTTATAAAAATAAAGAGGATTTATAGTAGCAGTTGCTCACGTATAGGTATACAAAAGAAGTTCTTTTAATGTTTTTTTTTTCCAAATCTCAACTTTGGAATACATAATTTTATAAAATACTCGAATCCAAATAATCTTAATATGTACTATATTTTTCCTGTCATGCTATTATGAATTTTAAATAAAAAAAAGAAACATTATTTTGCCTTTTATCTCCCTTTCATTTTTTCTAATTTTGTTTCCGTAATTTTAGTGTTAAAAATAATTTAACTCCATAATAGAAATATTTTAAGCATTACAGAAGCATACAAATGCTTTTTCATACTTATATAAATGGAAGATTGAGAAAACCTAATATGAGCTCCAAAATTAGTTCAGGTACACAAAATCAGAGGCATTTTTATACCATGTATCATGTAGCCACAAATATCCCCCAACTATGCTAAATGATGTTGTTTACCAGAAACTGGGTTTGGCAGCTTTAATTACTATCATTTGAGGCATCATGCTTCGGGAACAGGATGAATTGTATCCGTAATATTTAAATGGAGGACAGGTATTTCACTTATGGCGTAGATGTACTTTGATTTACGAGGCAGCGTTGCATGTACTTTGATTTACGAGGCAGTCTATGAACACGAACGATCTCCGCTGTGTTTGCACGCAGAGCAGATTTGAAACCGGAACCCTGCCCGATCATCAAAAGCGGACATGTTTTCGCCTCAGATTTTGAGAAATTGGAATACATTTTAAGCATTTACTCTGAAATTGAAGCATATACGTGTCTCCTGCACCTCTAATATAATTTAATAGCAATTGGCTTTAAATGGCATGTTCAGTAAAATTAACTTATTTTTGTGTTCTTGACTTACCTTTAAAATCTCTATAAAAGCTTTTGATTTACCGTGTATCCAGATTTTCCAGATTTAAAACCAGAAGAGACCAGATTGCTAGATTTAAAATGATTTTCTTGTGTGTTTTAACATCAAGTTGAATATAATTTCCATTAATAATTAGAAAATTTGCTCTTATTTTTAAAATGAGAGTAATGCATTGCCTGTGAGGTTACATTGCTTATATATGTGTAGTACATAAAACAAAATTTACTAAGAGCCGTAATTATGAAACTAGGTTTTAGTACTTACTGATATAAGCCTCGATTCGCATCAGTTAGAGGAATCTTGATAATTAGCATGCAGTAAAATAAGTTCTGAAGGTTATCTCTTACCCTCATGTACGAGGAAAATGTTTTAGAGAAAGAAAAGTTGGAGACAAGTGATTCATCAATCATGAGCCTTTCAAAACATATAGTTATTGTTTTATAGGATACTCACATTCTTTCACAGAAATAGACTATATCAAAATTGGAAATGAACCTTACAAGACTCATTGCCTTGTTCCTATGCACTAGCAAATGCTAATAACACTAATATTTTAGTCTCATATATAAAAGATCTCCTTGTAAAAGTTGAGAAAATACATGAAATGTAAATGAGTGGGGTGAAAGCCCATATTGGTATTACAGGCAATGAGAGGGCAGACGTGCTGGTCAAAAAGGCTGCTATGGGTAATGACGGGAATGCGTTCGATATTCAGGCATAAAAAAGAATTGTTATTGGTAAAATCAAAGATTTCTATTATGATTGCTGGAAAAAGAAACGGAACTTTTCAGGAAAAAATATAAATATTATTTGTTGAACTTTAAAGTTTCTAAAAGTATGAGAATGATATGTGATTTTGATTTCAATCAAATAATTACAGGACACGAAAGCTTTCCGGTGTACCTGAAAAGATTGAATTTGCAAAATGATAGTCTTCGTAATTTTTGCAGTGTTGAAGACAATACACGACATTTGACCGAAAACTGCGTATTATTGCGGTATGTTAGGGAAGAACAATAGTAACATAAAGGAATTCTATTGCCGCAGGAAAAAATTCAGATTTGCAAAGGATTTTATTAACTTTATAAATGGTGATTGAACAATACTGAGAATTTTAATTTGATGTTTTTAACTGTATTTTTGTTGTAATTTATGATGGGTGTGTTGCGTTTACCATGAGGCCGATAATAATCGGAAAGGAGTGTTGCAGCATACTATATCACATTACATTACTCTCATGCTTTCTTTTAGAACACATTTACGTACGAACAGGAACCAGAAAAAGCTTGCATTTCAGGAATTTCTACCTCTTTATTAAAAATACCCCTCACATTATTTTTTCCTTTTGCTTGTTCGCTTGTGCTAGCCACTTTTTTTTCATTACCCATTCATAATAATTTCTATGTTTTTAAGATGGAGCATCTTTAAACAAAAGACTCTCCTTCTACTATTAGGAAACTGAATGGGCGTAATTAATATTTTAGATAACATGTCCTCCCAAAGTAGTTTATTCTGTTGTAATTTGCAGCACAAAAAATGGTTATGTAGTTAAAAGAATAGTATAGCTAGTATTTTCTTCCTAGTTTAAACTTAAATTTTTGAAGTTTTTAAAAGTTCTTTTTTATAAAGTGTAAATATGGGAAAAAAGTGCAAAGCAATAAATTTCAGAGGAAAACGAACATCACAGTATAAGGCTATTTGTAATAAATTTTGGTGTAAAGGAAACTGGATTAGAATGATTTTACAATAAAATGAAAACAATACTGAAAGAGCAAAAAAAAAATGAAAATGAGGAACGAAAAAACAAGTTTGTTAGGACAGAAAGTTTAGATATTTACCAAATTGTATATCAGAGGTTTTCTTACGCAAGGAGAAAGCGTATTCCTTTCTCTGAGCCACTAATTCAGAAAACACAGGTATTTTCTCTCTCCTTTCTGCATGCCTTCATGGTGTAATGGCCAGAAAACTCGGCGTGTATTCGAGAGGTCCGAGGTTCGAGTCCCAGCGAGGGCACTGGACATTTTTCACGTCTCCTGCTTTCAAAATAATCTAATGATTCAACAGTGGCGCCCAAACTAAAAGGTGGTGGTTGATGATTCTTCACCACCAGGATTTATCGATTGGGTTTCCTAATCCCCAGTCTCCCTTTAAAAGGCGGAGTATATAAGGTATTCTCTCCCTCCTTTCTGCATGCCTTCATGGTGTAATGGCCAGCAGACTCGGCGCGTATTCAAGAGGTCCGAGGTTCGAGTCTCGGTGAGGGCGCTGCATATTTTTCACGTTTCCTGTTTCAAAATAACCTTATGTCTCTACATCTTAAGCTACTTAAGTAACAAAATTTGAAAACATCTAATGGATGCTTTAATAGTTTCGTGCATGTGTTAGCAATAATTTATGAAAATTATAAATGAAGCATTGGTTCGTTAATAGAAAGATATTCTGAGAAAAATATTTACAATAATTATGAAACTATGGTATTCTTTCTCATGTTTCTGGGTAATACTTTTCTTTATAAAATCAAAATTCAAAGATTACAAATGACGTATTTTCTCAAAACATTTTAAGTGTGCTACGTTATGTTAACACAGATGGAAGGAGAGATAGATTCAGTTACGTAAAATTAAATAGATTATGATTGATTGCTAATTCCGACTGACTAAAATAAAAAAAATAAAATAACGAAAAGAAAAATGATAATAAAAAGAGAAAAATATTTTTGCAAGCCATCTTACTAAGCAAACTGAATATTGATATGATGAACTGAGAAAAGACTGAAAAATAGGAAAAAGTATGCGAACTGCATTGGATATTCTAAACATATGATGCTATGCTGCTCTCAAAATTTTTCTAATTTTATTGTTTAACTGCGTATGGCATAAGTGCGATGATGCTTAAGAAAAGAGTTAAAGCCATAAAAAGAAATGGGTTAGCAGGAGTGAGTGCAAAAGCAGATTGGTAGGCTGTGAACTCTGCGAGAGAATAAAAAACCTTAGCAAATCCTTTTGGGCGATTGTTAAAATCTGAACTCTTTCAGATTTTTAATATTATCCTATGCTTTACTTTTGTTCTCTATTTTTTATTAATATTTTACTTATTTCTGCAATTTTTTTAAACTTTAATTATTTCTTATTTATTTTTTTATTTATTATCATCCTCTTTATTTTTATTTCTTTACCGTTCCTGACAGCCTTCTGCAGAGGGCACATCTAATTTAATGAAAGGCTATTTGCAAATAAGCCAGAAATGATGTTGCTAATGCAGAACAGAACTTTAAAAATGCTTGCACAACATTTTTATTAGAATTAAGAAGCAAATTAATCTTTATTCAAAACAGTTAATGAAAGACAAAGAGTTTCTTTTCATTAAGTTATTAGACTAAAGTTTCAATGTGAAATCAATGAGCTGGATGAAATCCTATTATGGAAACTGAGATTTTTCTATCGATAGAGAATCTTCTGTTTCCGCACCACTACCAATTTCTCAACCATAAAGTTATAATTTTTCTGTTGTAATTAGAATAACTTGTCTCATCTGTTTACCGAAATAGAGTCTTGGATCGTAATTATTTTTTTCAATTTCAACGATGACTTAATAGTAAGGAAAAGGCTGCTGGATATGAAGCTTAAAATTAACATAAAGCAGAAATTACGTTAAGAAAAATCGCAGTATAAATACATACTCTAAGTCTTCGTGAACAATTTTGAATGAAAAATTAAGATAATGTGATTGTATAAGACTGCGCTTGATTTATTTGAATTTCTCTTGACAATATTTTGATTTAATCAATCTGTTATTTTTACAGCTTTGTAGTAACTGTAAAAGCCACGATTATTAGAACCCAGTCAATCAGTTTTGGAGAATTCAGTGAATTTTGTTAGAGATTTCAAACGAGCTTCAATTGGAAAAAAAGAGTTTTCTACCTGTGTGTTGCTACAAGCACTGAAATCCTGCGACGATTAAATTGATCAGTAAGCTAGGGTATGCATAAAAAATCCCTAAGTAATATGTATTATCATAACGGATGTATATCCATCTAAAATTTCAAGCAGTTTGGCTCGTTAGACGTCAGTGAAAACGGATTTCAATATTTTGACAAGCAAACAAACCATTTATGATGCATCGCAGAAAAGGCGTCTTAGACCTTCTTTAGGCCACCATTTTTGTGTATGTCTTAACACAAGTACATGATAATAATTATTTCAGAAATTTATATACGTTTTTAGAAAGAACGTAGGAGCATATGCATTTGGAGCATAAGTATTTGAAATTTTTTTGGTTTTTTATAATAGCTTATTTGATTTTTTATAACTTATTTGAATTTTTATCAAAATAAACTATTAACTGAATAAATAAAATCTATTTCTTACATTGCTTTGCAAATATCTAAATTTATAAAACATAAATGAACAAAAATTTCTTTAATTTTACAAGTTTATGATAAAAGATATTCAGTTTTTTTAATCTCAAATGTATAGAAATCTATCTCTTAAAATCTTATATTTAAAGAAAGATTTTGAGTATTTTCTTTCTCAGACAACTATAAGACTAATGTGAAAAGCAAGTAAATGATAGATCATATCTTTTTGTTTACTGCGTATTAAACGTATCATTGTATCCTGGTTATTATTTGTAATAATCTTTCTCATTTCAACCTACGCAAAACGAAAAGTGCGTATTTTTTACTCGTTTTGTAAAAGCTGGCCCTGTTTTTACATTATCCTGAAAAGTAGAGCCCTCTATTCTCAAAATAAGAAATTAGATTCAGTTTTTTAGACCTGAAATCGAGCACCAATTTTTACTAGAGTTACATGTGTAAAATTATATTTCCACACCCGCTTCAAGCGTAGGCGACATTGATAACCGCCTAAGGCGCCGATTTTTGGTGGACATCAGCTAAATTATTCTTGACGTTACTTAGACTTATTCTAGACATTAGATTCGTTACTGTACTTTAAAACTTGTAGCTATCCTTGGCTGCGAAGCTTTGCTTTCCTTATCTGCGTGAGCTTAAAATTACTGGAGCCATCGTTCTTCATTGCTTCCTGCATAACTTGTTGAAGTGACAGAAACGTATTATAATTATTATTAGTATTTCGGGAGAAATGTTATAAAAGGTTGTGTATACTTGCTTCTATGGTGCCTTTTCTGCTAAGAGGAGTATGTTTAAGTTTTAATCCATACTTTTTGCATTTACGTCCACAATTTGTTTTAAAAATCAACATTAGCATAAGATTGACCTTGATAAATATTTTTAGGAAGTACGTTTCCGAATTCTTGATAGGCTCATTCTGTTGAGCTTTATTGCAGCCAATGTAACTGCACCTTTCTTGCTACTTTCCGTTTTTCTTTTGATATATCAAGAACTGGATAACCGTAACTCGACTTTGTTTGAAAACTCCCTTTTTTCATTTTACATCTTTGGCATGGTTTCATGGCAGACGTCATGAAGCACTGATTGCGACTGAAGGCTATACAGTTTTGCGTTACAACTGCATTTGCAATACAACTGCATTCGCCAGTAATTCCTGTTTAAATATTCAGTTGACTACTATTATTATGGGATAGATGAAGTATTTTGGTTCTAATTATTAATATGTTTTATATATATAAGGTGCATGCTGATCGCGTGTGGCGCCGAAAATGCTGAAACTGTATATTATATTATACGCCTCTATATTATAAATTGCAGATATGGAATTGTGCTGATACTGTTAAGCTTACTTAACCAGCAAATGCTAATTATTTAGAAATCTGGTAAGAACAAAAGTTGGCTATACAGGCTAGGTAAATTAACAATGGAATTTGATTTACATTCCGCATTATGAAAATATATCTTTATGTCCTTTACTTACTTCTTCGCGAGAAATAAAATCTTTGAGATTCTTTGCATAATTTTCTTTAAAAAAACAAATAATAACTTTGAACACATTCTTTAGAGTAAACAAATAATCACAATATTGAACTATTGATGTGTATTTTCATATACTAAATCAATATGATATGTGCATTATACAAATTAGTTATAGACTCGAACTTCGTAAATAGTAAATTGCTTTAATTCTGCGATTTTGAATTATTTTGATATTGTGTTCACAACTGTACAAAATAATTACGTTACCCACTTATTACACAGTTATTTGTTTCTTATTACACAATTGCTCTTTCTGGGTTTGCATGACAGTACGGTTATCGTGTAAATTTTAATGTCAATTTATTTCAATGTGTCTTGTTTAAAATTATAGGGTATGTTGTAATCTCTCGAGCTGTTACTAATATTATATACCTTACTCTCCAATAAATGACACAATAGCCATTACTCTACAATCATGCCAAAATACAATTTTATCCAATATATATTAAGTAATTACACTTGAGAAAATCAAAGCTGTGATTAAGTGCGCTTCAATAACCATTTTATATTTGAGCGTAATTGCAATATTATGATTTTTTCCACCTTTCATACGTCGATAGAGTTTCTTCGTTCAATTTAAAAATATCAGTTTCTGTTCAATACGTATTATTTATTTTGTTTCGTGTTGTCTTCGTTATCTTCAAAACTGACATTCTGGTATCAAGGCAGAAGAAACAAAACTAAGCTTTTCTGAAAGGTTTTTTTAAAAGCTTATTTCTTTCCTTCGGTTTAAAACATTGCTTTCTGCTAAATACGTATTTATTTTGTTTTATTTCATATGTAGGTTCTTCAGAACTAACATCAGGAAAGAAGAAGCAAAATAAAAGATTTACATTCTAAAACAATGTGCTTTAAAATATTGTTTACTTTTCTTCAATAACCGCAGATAATTTTATAATTATCTTATCACTTAATACTTTATCAGAAATCCTAAGCATATGCTGGTATGCAGTTGTTAAAAATTTTGCTATTTTGTTCTTGAACTGTATATGATGTAAGTGTGAAGAAAACAATGCTTAATAATAAAGCCGAAAAGCCAAAAACAAATAGGTTAGCTGAAATGACTGCAAGAGGAGATTGATAAACTGTGAGCTCAGCCAGAGCGTAGAAAACCTTAACAAACCCTTTTGGACGACCGTTAAAATCTCTTTCAGATTTTTCCCACGAAAGATCTTGCAGAATTGTTTGTTTTCGAAATCAAACTTTCGGAATATTTGATAGCAAGGGAAAGAAAAAGAGCCTTAAAGATAAAATGCTAATTTTACTTCAGTGTAATCAAAGAAAAATTCAGAAAAATGTCAGAAAATTTCTCTGTGACTGCGAAATCTGAATTTTCTCTCAGCGACAGAATAGTATCTCGTCATCGTTTCTTATGTTATCAGTTCTCTAGAATGTAAAAGTTGTTTCACTTAATATCTCCTTGTCTATTACAGAGGTGCACTCACTGCGTAATGCAGTATTTCTACTTAGAGCCAGAGAATGACAGCTTTAAAAAAATAAGTGCATTCAAATATATGGAATTTTTAATGCTTTCTATGCTATTCGCATTCTGCATTTCAGAAATCATTCTTTAGAATTAATGTTTTCAAAATAAGCATTTTCTTTTTCAAATATATCCTCATTTGGTTAATCGCATCAAGAATATAGAATACTAGTTCCCATTTAAATCTGCTAATTAATTTCCAAACACTATAATTTTCTTTCTTCCTTTTTTTTATTTATATTTTCACTAAAATTTTAATTTAAACTGTTTGAATTTCTCTCTGCGTTCATCGTTGTTATTTGACTTTTTTCAGTTTTACGTTATGCTGTTGCTCTGAAAGATTCTTTTGGACTTCTTATAATACTGTAATAAATAAAAAACATTATTGACGACCATTACCCACACAACTAAACAGCATTCTTTAAGCTATTACCTTGTAAGGTTTTAGTTAAACTAACCAAGTTTTATTTTAATTTAAATCTGTCTATCTCCTCTCTGCTTCAACTTCCCGTCAGAAGAAGCGCGCGGTTTTAGCTTATGCTAATTTTGAAGTACAGCGAAAATACTATTTAAGCCAGAGGTAGAAACATCTTATTGTGTGAGAGCTTAGTCTCAGATCACTGTCACGCCGCTCAACGTTCGCCTGACCAGCTAGCAGTTTAAATTTATAAGCCATAGCGCTTACTACGTGATAGCATTGTATAACATTTTGAATTGCGTTAGTATTAGTATATCTTGCTACGCTCCCTTTCAGGTAGAGGCCAACTTCCGCGAATTGCTCTGCGAAGCAACCTTCGATTTAAGTTCTATTTTAATTTAGTTAAAGTTATTTGATTGTTAAGTTCGACCCAAGTGCGGTCATTTACTTTCTGTATCTCTCCCGAGTTGGGAAGTTTGTATTTAATAGTGATTTAATAAAAGAGGATTTCAAATCCCTTCACGTGCAGTTACTATCCAGCCCAGCAGTTACATCAGAACATAGCGTACCTCCCGCTCCCTGTTCCAGTTCAGGACTTAAAACTTGAGGTTAAGAACCCTTTACAGAATTTACCATGTTTCACAGAACACTCAGTCCTCATAACCTTACTCTATAGTATAGTATAGGTTTGAGTATAATACGTTGTTTTTCATTAAATCTTTTCTGGATATATTTTACTCCACTATTTGCCGTCTCAGAATTAAAAATTATTTTTAAAACTTAATTTTTGCGATAAAAAAAACTTTCTTTAGTTTCAATATTAAAGTGGATTTGTTCGTGGAGAATATCTTCAATATATCGAATTCACGTATGTATGACCGTCTTGTTATCTAGCCGGCTATTAATATTAAGATTCAAACGTTCTAAGCTACTAAAATAAATTTTATCTTCGGTGAGTTGTTCCTGTTTAGAATATAAAGGTATTATTGTTGAAAAATTTTACAAGAATAAATAAGTCCTCATTAACATTAAAAAGAAGATCATGCATTAAGCTAGTACAGTTTAGCTTGTATGCCACAAAAAGCCATTAGTCCTAATTTGATAACATGTGTGTTATGATAACATCTGGGTGAGCAATATTTCAGTTTTGATAGCATTTGTGTTATTTGTGTCTGAATTCCTCTGGATAATCTGACTGTGTTTCCCTCACCCTTTCAAAACCTGAAATATCCCTTGAGTTATCATTTCTTGGGATTTCTGAGATCAAAGGAAATTTTTGCAAAAGGCATCAATACCATTGAAACAAATCATACATTATGCTAGCAACTGCAATTAGCATTTACGGATTAGTCTAAATATCATTAAATGTCTTCAGTCTTAATTTTATAATATCTGTCTTATGATACTGTGTGTGTAACGTTTTAGTTTTGCTAACATGTGTGTTTCTCTGAAATAGAACATAAAGGAGTTGTAGAAAATTTTTCGAAGAAGAATAAATAAGGCGTCAATAACATGAAACGAAAATCATGCACTCAGCTAACAACTGCAGTTAGCGTTTACGGATTGCCTTCTGTATCACTAAACATCATCAGTCCTAATTTGATAACATCTGTGGGGGTAACATTTTAGTTATGATCTAACATTTTAGCTATCATCTATGCTATCAGCATCTGAGTCCCTGAAGTTGTTGTGACTCTGTTACCCCCACTCCTCCAGAACCTGAGTTATCTCCCTTGGGTTATTGATGACATCATCAGTAGGAGCCAGAAGCTGGCATTCTAAGTCGCTAAATCAAGAATCTTGCTTACTTGAATGTCCACGTGCCTAGAGAGTGTTTCAGTTGATCATGAATTTTGTAGTCATAAATTCGGTTTTTCTTCGCATTACGTTTATCACGAACGTAACACCACCTATTTCTTCCCGAAGGATTTTCATTCATGTCCTTCTCCTTCATCATACTCAAATCATTTAGTACAGCTGATGATCTTCCACAAGGCTAATCTGTCTCCAGTAATTTCTCTTTTATCTCGCATATGCTGGAGAATCATCACCGCATTACTCTGATCTCTCTCTCTCTCCTCCATTTTCATATCATTCTACTAGTTATCATTAGCAAATTTGTGTCTGTTTTCCCTTGTTGTTCTTCAATGTTGATAAACTCTGATCCAAAGTACCAGACGTAATTAATTAAAAGCCATCTTTGAGTTATACATACCTCATCTAAACGTAATTGGTTTATAAGATATTTCTCCCGCCTTTTTCGCATGCCTTCGTGGTGTAGTGGTCAGCACGCTCGACTCGTATTCTAGAGGTCCGTGGTTCGATTCCCGGCGAAAACATTGCTCATTTTTCAATACTCCTGCTTCAGAAATACCTAAGGACTCTACAGGTTCATCTAAACTTAATTGGTCAATCTCGGTCAGCCCAGTGTTTTAAACCAGTTATAACCATATAGCAACTGAAATTAGGCACCGCACATGTTCTCCTGCATCTACGCGAAGAAGAGGCGAGTAGGGTATTTATCCCAACAACTCCATCTCCGGCCATTTTCATCTGCCGACATAGACAAGAAAATAATAAGTCTAGTGGAAGTTTGTCTACCCTTGTGTTTTCTTTAGAGTCCAATGATTATTTGAACAAGAAATTGCGTCACGTTCCAAAAGAAGCTTTTTTTCCAAAGCTCTGTCGCATCCGTTTATCTCCTACGACGAAATGAACTTCACGAGCAAAGAGACATCTTTAAAAGCTCACATTCGTACGTTTATGTTATTCCTTTCACTTTTTTTATTAAGGCAAAAGAGAGCATTCTCTCTCTCTCCCTTCTCTCTGCGACAGACGCAGAAAGCGAAAGGATGCTTTATTCATAATCCATTTCTTTAGTTTTACCGCAGCCTACAGATATTTTGTTCTTTATAAAAAAACTAAAACTCTCACGCATGATATAATTATTTGAGGAAAGGTTTTATTTATTCAAGATATACAGCTGGTATAAAAGCATATTATCCTTTTAACATTAAACATTGTGTGAAGAATAATGTTGAGAATCCGGCTCCTATCAAGCAATTAGCCCTGGAGACTATCAATAAGATCCCACAATGTTCATTCAACGTATACACTGCTGGCAGTAGAGGAGATGGGGGAATTTCTGGCAGTGGAGTGTTCATGTCAACTGGTTCTGTGGAATTTAAGATAAGAAATCGCGATTTTTGTTTGGTTTTGGGATCGGAGCTTATTGCTATGAGGAAGGGCTACTGTAAATTTATTATTATTTATTTTTATTCGTATATCAAACTGAGAAACAATTACATGATGTCTGGATTCTTACTGATAGTAGTGCTTCAGTTCAACACCTATCTAATTGGACAACGATAGGAGACAAGCCTGCATATCTTAGATCTTCTTGTCCGGCTTTCTTCTGGATATTCTGTTCTTTTTCAGTGGATCTCATCTCATGTTGGCACCGATGGAACTGCAAGGGTTGATTACTTGCCTAAGACTACTGCCGTGGAGGGAGAGGGTCTTTGCGGGGATCTTACATATAGCGAAATCTGATCTTCTATGAAGATGGAATTAAACCAACTTGGAAGGATTCCTCCTGATCACCTGTGTTATTTTGCAGAAGCTCGGGCGAGTTCTTTCAACTGGCGGCTAGAAAATATCAGATGGCCTTGTCGAGCTTCATGAGTGACTATATTAGAATAATCATATTTCAGCAGGGACAGAAAATCTTCCCTGGTGGAGATTGGTGTAAAGCTGACATGGTCAGCCCGGCCCATATTTAGCTTGCTTGGATTTTAACAAATATGAGGTACTTCAGGATCCTCTATCGTTTTTAGACTTTTTAGATATTTTTGGATTTATGGAGATTGTCTAGCTTTGATGGACTATCTGTGATTAGTAACAAAACCAACGTTAAATAGTTTGAGCTGTTATTTCATTAAATATGAAATATTCTGCTTTTTTAAAAAGTAGATAGTATTTTAAACAAACATAGATATACATATCATTTTAGATAGTACTTTAAACATTTAAAGTAGGATGATAAAATAAAATTTGTGTAATAGCAGTAATGCAATAATAATACGTCAATAGCACTAAACTTCTATTGCTAATATGTATGCGTATGTTTAAATTTACCTATCCACATCAAAATTAGTATTTCAAAGAATTATTGTAAGTCCTTTCATTATAACTAGCTTTAAATCTAAGAGGAGTGAAGAATACACTTCCTCTTGCAATGCTCGTCACACCAAAAATGATTTCTTTCTAAGACTTCCTTCTTTTCGAATTTAAATGTTTCCTTCTAAGACTTCTTAATTTTCGAATTTTGATGTATACGTCACATGACTTCCTTGTACGGAATATTAAATTTTACTCTTTTTTTTTTGCTGCATTTCATTTAAACTTATTTCCTCGGTTTTCTATTAAATTATACATTTTCCCTAAACTTAATTTAAACTTATTCCCTCGCATTTTATTAAAGATCTATTTCTCATTCAATTAATTCAGTTCTCCCTTCTCGACAAGGCAAAAATACATAAAACCTCAAAATATCTTTATTAAAAATTGAAAAATATAGAAAAATATCAAACATAAATACAGTTAAAACAATTTAAAGAACAATTTGTACATTTAAAATTAGAGTTTCGACGCAAAAACAAGCAATTCGGACAGAAAGCAGATTTTTCGGTGCACAAAACTGAAAGTTTAGTTTTGTCTCACTACGTAAAAAGACACTGAAGGCGCAGAAACTGACTTAATTTGTTGTGGACATTATGCTGAACCAATATATGGAACAAATGAATAAATCAAATGATAATTCTAGAATGGATTAAGCAAGATTTAATTCGCAATAATAAAAGAAGACGTTATCTTTGTTGTTGCGAAGCTTTTTTCTAGATTGGCAATAAATTCACTATTCTGCTAAGTTCCAAATGTAAACAAAATGGCTGTAAACTATATGGCTGCTATGTAGAAAAAATTAGGCTTAGCCGCACTGAAACAACTTTTAAATTGTTGATAATTGTACAACTATTGCATTCAGGTTAACTAAAGGCATAAAAACCTTAACCAGAAGATACAAACAATGTAATTCAATCATTTTCAAAGCAAAAAATGCGCAATTTACGAGTGCATAAGAATAAAAAAAAAACGGAGTTCACGAAACCGAGTAACAGAATGAGTGTATATGTATTTATATATTTTTATATACTTTTGGTGCGGTCGATTGCCATCAAAACGGGAGATGCATAACTGCATGCTATAGCAGTTTTATATACAAAATTTCAATGTTCTAAGACTACTTGTTTTTGAGTTATGAGACATGGATACATACACACGTACATACCTACAAACGCCACAAAAAATTCTCTTCTAAATCTATTTGAAATCAGTTTTATAATTAGTTTTGGGGAAAAAAGAGTCCTTTTTCTGTCCTTACGTACAGATGTCACGCAAAAACATCGTTAAGTCGCATTCGATAGCGAGGAAAATGGATATTTTCGTTGAAATATGGCAAACGGAATTTTTCGTGATTACAATACTTCATTTAATTCGTACAAAGAAGTAAAAGGTACTTCAAAATATGAAACATTAAATTTTCTCCATTTTCTTTAATGGCCCTACTTTATGCCTATAGAAGTATTTTAAAAAGCTAATCGTATCCTAGCCAATGAACTTCTGTTTTTGTCAAGTCTACACTGCTGCTTTCTAATTTTGTTTAATTTAATAATGCATATAATGTTTAAATAACTTATTTCATAAGCTTTCTTTTGTAAGCTCCGTGTTGTATATTTGTACAACACAAAGAGTTTATATACGTTCAAAAATGTAGGCTATATTTTCTTAAGCTGATATTTGGATTATAGATCTTTCTCCTTTTTTGAGCGGTCATTTGAAAGACCATTAATTGATACTTCACGTACAAACGTTTTCACGAAATGGCAAAAATTTACTTAAAATATATCACAAAAACCTTGATAGTTTACTGACGTACTTGAAGCTTGGGGTTTGTTGACTTTCAGAAAACTCTTTTAAAATAAAACAAATTTTAATTAGTTTAATATATCAACGAAGAGGAAAGACATATTTGAGATTTGCACAGAGATTTTCTAGCTCACTGCTTTTGCATGCAGTTTAGTTAGCTCATTTATACGCTTAGTAAAATTTACGATTATGCGTAATAATGATAAATTGGGAAAGATTAATTGAAAGAAATAGAAGATGATTAGGTTTCGTCGCTGACTCAATACTATTTTTCGAACCATTAATTTGCGCTGACAGCTGACCGAGAGATAATGTCGTAAAACCCTAAATGTTTGAACTGAGTTTAAATTCCGGTCAAAGAGTTGGCTGCATAAGTGTTTTCCCATATATATAGCCAATTTCTCTTAGAACAAGCCCTTTCTCTCAGAACAAGTCAGTTCTTGGAACAAGCCAGTTTCTCTTAGAAAATCCTGGATGAAGGCATCTTCGCTCTTAGGCAGATAGCCCTAAAGTGCTTCGCCATAATCAACCCCCCCCCCTTGAAAAAAAGAATTCGTCAATAATTTGGGCTGAATGAAATTTAACTATAATTATATTTTATTATAAAACAAATCACTTTAATTGCAAAACTAATAACTGTTTTAAATTGCAATTTGATGTTAGGTCCCCATAGAGAAATGTACTAATATTACCTAAGGTAATAATTAAAAATTCCGTATACATAATTATTAAACATTCCATGTTCAGAAATAATTCACAATATGCCTTCAAGAAAATTATATTTGTGGATTCTAGAGCCGTACCCATAACGTTTAGCGTGATATATCTGTGTCCGATGGCAGTTTCGTTTGCATTGTAGAGATTCATTTATATAGTAATTACAAATACGCAGGGAGAGGTTTCCATGAGAGAACCACAGACTATATGAGCGTGCTTGTTCTCTTGTAATGTAAAGGTCCTCCTGTAAAGTTCCGCTCTAAATATTAATTAAACATAATTAATGCGTCTACTGGCACCTAATTTTAACCGACAATCAAGTCTGCATTTATGTGATCAAAACAAGTTTGTACTGAATAACAACTTATAAAAGTTAACATAATTATAATTTCGCTAAGCAAACTCGCATATTTACTACGTATAATTCAACTACTTAGCCATGCTATATAAAAGCATCTTTCAGGTTCAAATGAAAGTTTACCTTCTAGTTTTTATCACTGACTCTTCTTGCAAAATAAATTAATTTCGAGATAGCAGAATAATAATGTCTGAATGAAGTCACAACTGTAGCTCATTCATGCCATTTAAGTTTATTAAATGATATATAAAAATATTTCAATTAATCTAGTGTTTATTTGTTTATGTTTAAATGTTTATCGTTATTTTATGTAAATGTTACACGGTGTTTTCATTTATTTATTTAATGCAATTTTGTGACAGTTTTATTGTGTTTTTCCATTTTGTTTAATGAAATTTTCGGTCATCTACAACAACATCTTCTACATCAGAAGTGTGGACCGAGGGCGTCATGCGACGGTATTTGTGGCCATGGTGAACTTCTTGTCGCTTTGTTACCACTCGTAGAGACTCCGGGATAGAGCAGAGTACAGAAAAAACCTTTTTTTGTTTTCGTACTTCCGTGGAGGTTCTTTCCATTTCCCTCGAGTGGCCGAATTGATAGAAAGTGAGAGGCTGTAAGTTCGTTGAATAAGAGGTCTTCGACTGGTTTTGCTAGAAAGCATTTCGTATAGTGATTATTGCTTTAAGAATGATTCTGGTGGTTCAAATACTCCTTGATTGTCGGGCGAAAATCCTTTATATATGTTTTCACATTGTGATACCAGTAACTATTTATACTACTATATGAGCAGTTAATTATTTGAATAAAGTTTTAATTTCTTTTGTTCTTTTCGCTTAATTATTAAAATGATTCGTACGGACCCGTAGTGTGCATCAGCATGTCGAAAGCACAAATTACCTCAAATATTCTCTATGATCTCAGTAGGGGCAAAATGTTGCTTCGTCTCAAATGTCCATCTCGGATTGCAACATGCGGAGTCAAGCACATGTTGCATCCTGAGTGAAAAATGTTCTACGCTATTATGAACGTAAGCATGCGCACGTTGTTGTGACGTCATACCTCATTTCAACATATGGATCTACGCCCCTTCGAGAATATGCTACTTCAACAACTATTGGTACAGGTCAACAGTCTGTGCGTCTTGTGATCAGTTCTTTTGGATCCTGGCCAAGGATTACATAGAGAAACGCTGAGCCATTTTCATCACATATATGAACTATTTCATCACATATATTATTTCGGAACACATAATTCTAGCTATAAAGAAATTTAATTGTTACTTAAACGAGGGATGCAAGAAATCAAATGCTAGGTGCTAGATCATGTATAACGTAAAAAAAGAGTTTTTATGCATTATAAATTCAGAAATGATTCAGGATATTTAGGAGTAGGTGCAGAAATATTTGTAGTATAGTAACTGCAGCGAAAACATGACGGATTGTGAAACGCCGCATGTGAACAATTTTATTGAATGTATTCAGTCTAGGTTTAGATTTTAATATGTATAATATTGTTGCGTGCGTACGGGTTCATAACAAATTGAATGCACAAGTCCGATAATAGGTTAATAAAAATTTGTTTGTATCAAAAGAAATATTGCAGAACTCTGGAACTTTCCACAGAAATATTCATACAAGTGTTCACAGTCTCATACAATACAATCAGTAGTTACACTTCAAACTACTAAGATCGTTAAACACAGCGCAATGCAAAGCGCATCTAAAGAGAAAGCTAATCCCATCTCACGTCGAAATCGCAACAATAACAACAGCAGCTAAATAAACAATTGAGAGCAGATGCCCTCTCTTCGGCCTTAAATAGTTTTCAGCCGGCCGCGAGATATTTATGATACTTTCTCTTCTCGAAATTACTGAAAACCAATCAAAATTCTCCTCCACGCCTGCTTGTAACCTCTTTCCCATGTGCACACTGCATGGCAAATTTCAACGATTTCAACTTTTGCAAGAACTGATGAAGCAGTGCTAGTTGCTGTGCATGATCTGTCAGATCTTCTCATATGCACATTACAAACGGAATATTTCTCACACTTATTATACAGATGTGTAATTGCCGGCTGCACTAGACGCTGTATTTGCAAAATCACGGCTCCATTTACAGTGTATTTAAGGTACATTCTCTAACTTGAAATAGCATTTTAAAATATTCTCAATTTTCTAAAAATGCAAGCCAGCGTCGGTCAGTTGCAAAATAGTTTTAAGAGTTTCTCTTGTGTTGACCTACTTGTTCGAACACCCTTTCGACTGTTATCTCGGATTTTGTATACAAATAAAATGGATACAATTTTAAATCAAAATAAAACTTTTTTAAATTTAAACATTTTAGCAAATTCTGTTTATAACTGATTGTCTTTAATGTCAGGAATAATATGGGTTACTTAATAAAGCTGATTCGTATCAAGGATCTGTATAAACACATTTGGAACAAGTGCTATTTTTAAGTTTCTTTTAGGAAGTACTTTAGGTAGACTCGGTAGAATTAATTGCAAGTTCAGATAAATTTCGACTGTTACTGGGATTCTGAATTCTAAAGAAGTGTTTCTAACTGGACAATTGTACCTAAAATAGAAATAATGATATTTCATGTAAATCAATTATAAACATATTGAAAGCTAGAGAAAATATACACAACAGTTCCTTTGACTAATGACTTTTCTCTTTTAGTTCTTACTGCCGTTTAGAGGCAAAGGTTTGAACGAAATAATACATCGAAGATTCGAGAACATTCGAAAAGAAGATCACCCTTCGACTAATGATTTTATTTCCAGTCTATGCTGTATACGTGTATATTGCTTTTATTTAATTTTTTTTAAAAAAGCTCAGTAGTGGAGTGAAAGAGGACAATGATTATTTGAAAAACTAGTAAGAAGTTTCTGTCTCGGAAGCTCCCCCTACCCATAAGTTGGGAAATTTCAAGACAATTTTCATTTCGTTTCCATTTTAGGAAAAATCGAATCTAAGAGAATCTATTCACTGGAGGATCTAAAATGGTGTCTTCTAATCGCCCCCTGCAACCAAGTAAGAAACTTTGTACCATCCACACCTATTGGATAAAACGGAGCATCTTTTGTCAAGATACGTAATTATAAAGTTAGCAGAGTTTTATTAGCCAGGGAAGGAGGGAGAGAAAAAATGATAGAAGTCAGAGAGAGCGGCTGAAATGAGCGAGTGGTTTGGAAGTAGTTCAAAGACGATTTTTTTTGGGGGGGAGAGAAAAAATTAAGAACCAACGGGATGCAATTGTCATGCATTCTGACATTGCTCAGCGAGAGAGCACATATGTTTTCTGAAAAGATTGTCGTTGAGCTGAGGCAATGTTAGTCTCCGCTACAGCTAGATAATAATACGGAGCAAGAAAATTTCATCTACGTCGAACTGATGAGTCTTCTCTACAAAACTGTAAGGCTGCTTACAGACAGCAATGTAAATCTCCCAGAGTCACGAGGAATAAAATACGGGAATTCCGTTCACACCTGCGACACAGGATCTAAGCCGCACCCACTTAGAGAAGCTAAATTTGGTCATGCGTGGATGTGTCTACAGCTGTCCCGGTCTGCTTTGCTATTCAGGTTTCATGCGATCATTCTGATTGGTCGACGCTTATCAGGCATAAAGTTGGAAACTTCGAATTTTATGACAAGAGCCCTAAACCAGATTTTGTGACGTAGCACAGACTGGTTGCCTGCAAATGTAGCTCGGCTGAAATCACTTATGCCCTTTATACCGTCGTCTGAATGCAGCTTAATGGGCAAGTGGATAAATTCGAGAAACAATCGATGTACAGTGGCTTTTAGCAAATCCTAAACAAATGGCAATCTGCAATAGTGAAGGTCCTCCCCTTTTCACACAGAAAGGGATATAGATTTTAATTAGCTCTAGACTGCTCTTAACGTTAGGAGAAGGAACAAATAGATCTAAAATTTCATGCCAAACATAAGATGTATTTGTAGTTCATATTAATATAAATTTGGTATTCACGCAAATGATATAAAATATATCTTTTAAAAATGAATGTTAAAAAACAAATGAACTTCATTCGAAGGTTCATTATTTATTCCTGAGTTATGCTTTTAGTTTACATACCTCTTTGTAGGATCTTGCTAATTTTTTAGTTATCACTAAGGATTTGATTTTAAAGATTCTGCCTTATATAATAATTTCTATAAAGAGACTACCATAGAAATCTATAAAGCAGAATGGTAAGCTATAAAATTACTTTCTTCAGTATAAGAATAGGAACTATTAGTTGATTTAAAGAAAACGTACTAGCTTTTGATTTGATTTGATCGGCTTAGAATGAAGTAAAGTAATATTAAGAAAGCACTTCTACTTAAAAAACATATTATTTTTATGAACGTTTTGACAATTTGAGCTGGCATCATGTTTTATGCAGTATTTTTTAAATCGATATAACACACTTCGATTTGCTACCTGACAACACATGTTTATTTCACAACAGGGAATGAAGACAGTGAATTAAAATGACCAGCGACATTTGCCAAGAGGAATCATACTATGCATTGCTATTACATTACTCTACGCAACTTCTAAAAATGTAGTCTTATATTATTTGTTAAAGTGCGCAGGCTTTTTTGTTGAATTCTGTGTAAAACATGGGGAAATAAGTTGTATTACCAAATTTTTGCAAGGACAAGTCCATTTTAAAAAAAGGTAATCTTGAGGTTTATAAGATAATAAAAAATGCGATTTCCACAATGCGAAAAACATATATACGTTTATGTAGATTCTCATTATTTAGTTTCTTTAAATAAATACAGGGCGGTAATATTTGGTGGCAACAGTTTGAAAAGTGATTCGACGCAAAATCCCGCTTCGAAACTAATAGCCCTTCTGTACAAACGCTCATTTGGACTTTAAAAAGGAATTATAAAATTAAAAAAAATTAAAATAATATCCGGAAGCTTTTAGATTTTATTTTACGCCCAAAAGGGACTTTTTTGACGCTTTGTGTGTTACCTTTATTTATTAAATACCATTTTCTTCGCAATTAAGGCATATAAATTCCAATTCAACAGCGATATCATAAAATATTTTAAAACAGCATATCTTTAGAATTTCCGATAAACAGTCTCGCACGTTGAAGATAAAAATGTTTTATTCCTTACAGTGTTGTCACTGTTCGCTTTGAAAATGTTGAGTTTTCTAATAAAAAATTCGTTAAAGTTTTACAAAATACGAGAGATAATAAAACAAATTCGAACTTAAAAATCCGAGTTTCCACTGAGCATATTCGAGTGGAGGATAACGTTATTCAAAATTTCATGGCTCTAGGTACTGTATTCTTAATAATGCAAGACCTATATTCATGCAGATACTGAATTATTAATTTCTTTAAATATAATACAGGACGATAATATTTGGTTCAACAATTTAAAAGTTGATTCGCCGTTTATAGTGAAACGCTATAAAATGCCGTTTTGAGACTAGTAGCCCATCTGTCCTAGCGCCCCTTTGGGGTTAACCTTTTCCCGGGGGCTTGGACATATATGTCCCGAGTAAAGTATACGGCAACTGGGGGCTCCAGACAGTTTTTCGTTGATCGCATGGGTAGGAATTCTAGCGCTTGAGGCTTGAAGATTATTTTACGACACCCTGAAGAGTGCGTTCTTTTCTGGGATTTTTCTAATTGGTAAGGGGAGGGGGGATTGTCCGTATTTTGAACCCACATGGTTTGTTTGCGAATTTGGTAGCTTTCGGGAAATATTTTGTCAAGAGGAGAAAATAAAAAGAATAATTGTTACTTAGATTCTCGCGCGTTTTCTCTCTAAGATCTTTCTTCAATATTTTTCTCCGTTGCAAATACCATTATTAATTCTTTGAGTTGATATTTATCATTTTTTCGAGTTCGGTGTTAAATAATGGCTAAAAATAAAGGAAATTTTCTTTGTTTCATTCTTTTTCAATTTATTCCATTTTTTAATGTGCATGTAAAGGCAGTGTAATGAATATAAACATTTCAGGTGATGAAAATTAATTTTAATGTTATTTCTAAATGACATACATTCCACGACTACTGTTTACTTGAGTGAAATTTTGGTTTGTTATGTTCTAAATGATAACTAGCGGCTGAGCGGATAAAATTTCTTTAACACTGATAATTCAACCCGGATTCAAATTCCGATGAACGGATTAACTGCATCAACTTTTCGTATTCGCTCGTGTCCGTTCGTGTATATGAGCCTATTTCCCTCAAACGTCCTCCACGAAAGCCCCCTTCACTTAGGCACATAATCTTTTCCTTAATCCGACGAATAAAAATAAAATTATATTCGAAATAAGAAAGCTAAATTTATCAGTGTCTCATAACTATATTTAGAAACCCTTCCTTTAGTGAATAAATTTGATGACAAAATGAATTTCGACTGTGAAATAAATGAAAAACGAATTTTTATTAAAGCAATTAGTGAGGAACATTTCATAATTCAAATTTTAAAGAGTTTCAAATCTTATTAACTTATCCATTGTTATATGTTTGCGTCTATAATATGATATCTGTATCAATTCGTTCAGAAAGTAGATACGTTAGTTTAGATTAATTAAACATGGGAAGGCATACGTAGGCTGCCTACCAAAGGAAAATGAAGCCTTCGTGGAGAACTCTTAAGGGAAGCTATCTCGTATTCCCGTTTCACATGGGGTAAACAACGAAAACCAATTATACAGCCAGCCCGATCGCCTGGCCTCGAACTACCAATATTCAGCGGTTTTGACCAAAGTGTGGCATTCAGAAAGTAATTTTTAGGTGAAAATTGTGTTTTGGAGGGAATCAAACGATATATTAGGATACTAAACACGTATACCGAAACTGAGATGTATACCATTTTTTAGTTCCCTGAACTTCATCCTCAGTATGATTTTTTATTAATATTCATCAACTCAGTACGAATCTTCATTCCGAGCTTCATTACTCCCAAAGAAAGGAACAATAAAAAGCTTGAGATCTGAAAATTTCGCATATCAGTCTGATACCTCACAGGCGATTTTAGCTTTCTGAAAATGTATATCATTAGAACTGAAATAATCTTTATCTTAATTGACAAAAATCTTTACTTTTTGAAATTTTAATGGGTTCCTGAATATGCAATT
>KK117943.1:107627-130245 GCA_000611955.2 Stegodyphus mimosarum | reverse complement strand
CATTTTGATCAATGACCTTTTGCCATCTTTCAGGCAGCATCATAATCCCACGTTCATAAAACTTCTGGTTTTTATTAGCAAAAAACTGAATCAGGTACGATTTGACATCATCATCATTATTGAAATTTTTACCATTCAAGGAGTTTTGTAAAGATCGAAATAAAAGTAATCAGATGGTGCAAGGTCAGGACTATATGGTGGATGTGGCAAAACATCCCAACCAAGCTCCAATAATTTTTGCCGAGTGACCAAAGATGTGTGTGGCCTTGCATTGTCATGATGGAATACAACAGCTTTTCGATTTGTCAATTGGGGCCTCTTTTCTTCAACTGCATTGTTTAATTTCATTAGTTGTTCAATGTAGACATCAGAATTGATCGTTCGGTTGGGTGGTAAGAGTTCAAAGTAGACAATTCCTTTGTAATCGCCCCAAACTGATAAGAAAACCTTCTTTTGATGAATATCAGCTTTTGAGTTGTTCGAGTTGGTTCACCTGGCCTGCTCCACGATCTTTTCCGCTGGATATTGTTGTAAACAACCCATTTTTCATCGCCAGTTATCAGTCGTTTTAAAAATGGATCATTTTCATTACGTTTCTTTATCAAATCGCAGCCGTTAATGCGTTGCGTTAAATGCGTTTCTTTCAGTTCGTGAGAAACCCATGTATCGAGTTTTTGAACATAGCCAAGTTGCTTTAAGTGATTTTCAATGCATGTATGTGATACATGAAGCTTCTCTGCAATCTCACGTGCTGTACTGTGACGATCCGAATCGATTATTACTTTGATTAGGTCGTCATCAACTTCAACTGGACGACCAGAGCGTTTTTCATCTTTGAGTGAAAAATCAACAGAACGAAATTTGGCAAACCAATTTTGGCACTGCCGTTCTTTTAAGGCTTCGTCACCATAAACAGCACATAACTTTTTATGAGCTTGCGATGCGTTTTTCCCTCTTCGGAAATAAAATAGCAAAATATGACGAAAATGTTCCTTTTGATTTTCTATTTTTCAACGAACGCCAAACGAAAACTACGCAACCGATCAAAAAATTGTTTTTACTGATTCACAGCTGAATTGCCAACTATCAAATAACAAAATGTGTTTTACATTTGTACTACGTTTGCAAACCTAAAAATTCAACTGAAGCCATCTATGAGTGAAATCCGCAATTACTTAGTTGCCAACCCAATAGATTAGCAAAACAAGAAGATGCATTTTGTGGACACAATGAGAATATAAATTCCCTTAATCGAGGAAATTGTATAGAATTAATAACTTTAATTAGTAAATATGATGACCTTTTAGCAACCCATCTAAGAACTGCAACTGTATTTTCTGGAACCTCTAATAGAATACAAAATGGTATGTTGTTCTTATTTCAAGAAATTTTGCGGAGTTCACATACGATATTTATTACGATAATAAAACGTAAGACACAACAGACATTCACATTTGGACGGAAGACAACACCAAATAATAATTACTGAGACATAAACGTTGACATATCAACTGTTGACGTTTCAAGCACTGACAAAGAGTTGTGTGATTCAACTTCTGTGACACTAATATAGTCAATAACGGCGCTACAAGATTTGCGCTCCCGCATGAAGAATTAAATTTTCTGAAGCAGCAAGATATGTGTAGGCACTTGATGAGTTAGAAGGCTTAGCTGCCGAATTCCTTTTGGTGCAACAGCGCCGCCTAGAGTATCTCATTAATTCACAACACATCCTTTGCACTTTTAGTCCTCATAGCCGGTGCTATGAACAGCAACAGTAACATTACTGAAGTTTTAATGTCCGCGACTGCGCCATATCTTCGGGGGAATTCTCTCTCGCTGCACCTTTTAGAGAACAATGTGATACCACATCTTGTCCAGTGTTTTTTCAATATGCAGGATGTTCGATTCCTGCCTTAGCCGATGAGTTTGCCCAACATATCACCAAATGGAAACATCTGGCCAATGGTTGTAGAGAGACAGCATCGCTAACCAATATGACAGATGAACTCGTGCATAGAATTGAAAGACCTGTTGGACTTCTATGTTAGTTATTTCATCTTTCCATTATAATGTTTTATTCGTAAAACACGCATTATTACGAATTTTGTATTTAGTTAGATATTTTTAATAGAATTATAATTAAAATTGTTTTATTTCTCAGTGCAATGCAGCGCGTGACATGTTTTAAGAGAAAAACTTCTCGCCTCGGCCAGAAGAGGGGAGCGGACTTCCCCCCCCCCTTGGTCGCAGGTGGAGGTAAAGAAGGAGATTAGTATGTGGATGTGGAAGAGAAGAGAGCTGAGGCTGTTTTTGCTCGCTTTACTGTAGCGAATTTTTTCTTTTTTTTTTTTCCTAAAATGTAATCTGTACATAGTTGTATAGTAAATATTTAACCTAGAACAGGTGTTGCTTTATTTGAAGAAGATACGACTATGGTACAGTATTCAATCTATTATGAACCCGTACGCACGCAACAGTATGATTTTGCAAAGTACTTTTCTTTATGGTGTAGCAGTTTTAATGTCCAACAATATAAAATAATTAGAATACAAAACTTCAAAAATCTCTCAAAACCCTGTCTTAACATTGTCTCTCAGCCCCACGCCCATACTGAAAGACAGATATCGCCCAAATTACATAAATTTTAATGAGCTTAAAGAGACTGATTCCTAGAAAAGTGTCATCGCAGTTCAATAAGTTAGCAGTTTGGAAGTTTAACAAGAGGCCTTTGTGATTTGTTTTTTACAAATATCATTATGGGATATGTCTAAACAGCATGTGCAATCAATCCTTATTTATTTTTACTTAAAATCATTAGAAACCGTAATAATTAATAAATGGGTTCTATTTTATATTGTTACGGATTTTGTATTTATTTAGCTATTTTTAGTAGAATTGTAATTAAATTGTTTTATTTTCCCGTGCAATGCAGCGCGTGACGCAATTTAACAGAAAGCTAAGCCGGAAAAGTAAAAATACAAGAGCGCGTGCATTTAACATTTAATAAATAGATATCTTGTAATTGCTTTTGCTATCCAGAAAAATTGAGAAAATACCAGACTGATCTCGTGCTTGATTAAAAGACTTGATTAAAAGCCAGATTAAAACATCTCAGCTCAGTTGTAGTTGTTTTAAGCGAACTGTTGTTGTTTACTTAGTCTGCTATTGATTGTAGCGAATTCGCTGTGAGATCGAATTAGTTTGTCTGTATTTTGAATTGAGTTCTGTTTAACATTTTAGCAGTTCTAAATATAGCTGTTGTGAGATATTGTGATATTGTACGAATATCTCTGAGGAAATATTTCAGCTACGAACCCGTACGCACGCAACAATATCATTTAAGTACAAGTTTAAGTAATTTAAATTAGGGATTGAATATTCAGTTTAATTTTCAACTGACGCATTCTGTGTTATTCAAAACTATCTATCCCCAGGTATTTTGGTAATTCTGATAAGCATTATCGAACATGTCAAATTATTAGCATTTGAATTCATCGCCAATAGCGAAAAAGGAAAGATTATTACACTTCGCGAAAAGATAAGATTAATGGATGCATCATAGACATGATGATAAGTCACCTCACTCTTGATTGTAAGTTATCTGTCCCATTTTTTCAATTTTCAAACATTTACAAGCCACTATACTAAATCACCGGTAGTACGAAACCTGCTATGAAATTCTAGCATTTTCTATAGGTGTAAGTACTTTTCATATTCCTAGCAAAATACTTTGGTATACTTAAAAGATATCAGAAATAATACTTTAATGAAATTTGCTTTAATAATGATAGCAATAGTCTATGCTTTAAAATTAAGCAAAATGATCAACCTTGAATTCGCGTTAACCCTTAAATGCATGTAGTTGCCATTTGGCAACATACTCATATTTAGTCATGTAAATCACATCAAGACAATTATTTGAGCTTACTGCATAGTGTAACCAATTGGATACATAGTGTTTAAGTATATAGTTTTGAAAGTTTCAGTGTGGTGTAACGGTCATTATTGTGTGTTGATGTGTAGGGTGTTGGCATCATCTGCGTTTACGAATTTTTGATTTTGTGTTTGTTGTTATTTTGATGCATTCAAAGTTTTAAAATTGTTTGAACAAGTTTATTAGATATGTATTATTACATAAAATTGTTATTACACATTTGGCTATCACTTCCCCCCCCCTGCATAATGTAATAAGCTTTCAGATTTTACATTACGCCCAAAGGGACTTTGTTAACATTTTGTGTGTTACCTTCATTTATTAAATATCATGTTCTTCGCACTCAAACCATAAAATTTAGTTCAACAGCGATATCACAAAAACTAAAGCATAGCTTTAGAATTTTCGATACACAGTCTTGCGCGCTAGAGATAAAAAAAAAAAATTAATTAATCCCCCCCTACAGTTTTGTCATTGCTCGCTTTCAAATCGTTGAGTTTGTTAATCAAAAATTCGTTAAAATTTTACAAAATATGAAACAGATAATAAAACAGATTCTAGATTTGGGCTTCCAGGTGCCCATATTCGGGTGGAAACGAACGTTATTCAAAATTCGATGCCTCTAAGTACCGTTGTAAGGGCCCGGGTTCAAACCCGGAGGCGTAATGGCAAACCGCACATTGAGTTGATCAATGTTAACGACTTTCGCTTACTGCGCATGCTCAATAGTGTACCGTTGGCGTCGGAGAAAAAACTGGCGAATAAAAATAAACAACCCTGCACAAGCCTGTTCATCATGTAGGCCTTAACGACTCTTTACGATTGCAATACTACGGACACTTTTTTCGCGCTTATTGCACTTGCTTCTGTTTCATGTCATTTTGGTTTACTTTGTTCCTAAACATTACATTTAATATCAGTTATTTGTAATAATTTCTTTGGCTTTCATTCAGTAATTGAAACTAGATATATTCCTCAAGTTCTTAAAGCATTTATAAATGGAAAGCATGGTAAATAAACGATTGCTTTTATTCCTCAGAAGTACAATCAATAAACAATATCGTGTAATGTTTCCTGTTTTGTAATCCTTCTTAAACGAAAATTTGGGGAGTTTAAAACTGATATTTACACCTAAGTAATGAAGGAACGTACAACCTAACAAGTCTTAAAACCCCGAACTGTTTACGTCCAGATAACAGAGCACCAACCATATACCATATTTATCTTCTTTTAAAATGACGCCAAAGTCGTAATTGCGCCAAATTCTCTTCTGGGCATGCGCAGTGTGCGTAATTCGTTTAACGTTGTTCAACTGAATGTGCGGTCTGCCATTACGTAACCCGGAGAAGAAATGGTTGTAACTGTCCGTTCCTTCAAAGCAGGCAAAGGTGGCCGACTTATTGGGTGTCTCCATAATAAAGTGACCACCACTTTTGGCCTTCGTAGTGGCCAAGCCGAAGTCGGCTGAGGGCCCGCCACCGTTTAAAAAAAAAAAAAAAAACACCGTTGTTTTATCAGAGTGCGAGAAACATACATACATTTATGCAATTCTTTATTATTTAATTTCTTTAAATATAATACAGGCTCTAATATTCGGTGGCAACAATTTGAAAAGTGAACCGACATTTATAGTGAACCAACAAAAAATGCCTAAACGAAATTAATAGACTTTCTGGGCAAATGGCCCTTTTGAACTAAAAATGAAATAAAAATAAAAATTCATGCATTTACGGTTAATAAAATGTGAATACGACGTAGAATTATAGGGAAGAGCATTTCTATGAAACTAATGCCATTATAAAGTTGAATTTGGCCTAATTTTATAATTCCATTTGATTTACTTGTCTTGCTGTAATTTAGTAGTCTAAGTGTTTAATTATCTAGTAGTTAAGTGTGTTAAATTACTTTTTTTGGACGGTATGGTATGAATATAAAAATTTAATATGTTAATTTCTTTCTGTAGTACAACGGAAAATTAAGGAGTTTATGCCTTCTGTTATAATGATTCTTTTCGTTCACCCTCACACTGAATGTAGAGCAGTAGATTTAATGTAATTTACACATAGACTTATTTAAGTGTTGTAAAAATTGACTAGCTTGATGTAATTCAGCCTGTTTAAGTGCTGCTTGTATTCTTCCTTTTTCGTCTTTTTTAACCAATTACGAAATGCTACAAGAGATGACTAATAAGCTTTATATACAGCATACATGTATAGAGTGGTACGTCCGCTTTGATATTTGAAATAAATCCAACTTGATACACGTCTCATTTCGAAGCGAAAATTTTTGTTTGGTGTACACTGCGCAGAGGGGAAAAGAAAGTGGGAGACAGTTCTGTATTTCTGGTTCTAGTGGCCCGAATGACGAAATTCAACTTGCGTTTTTCATGTCCCGAATGCGCGAGATAGAATATGTATTATATTTATATACAACATTGTTCTAATATAGGTATTTTGACACAAAATCAGGCCGTTTCTGTAATCGCATGCCAACGTTTTTCCCTATTTCGACTCTACGACTCAAATTATGCCAAACTGCCAAGTTTTGTAAAAGTCGCACGAGTAGTTTTTAAAAAATTAGCTCTCAAAATTTTACCTCCTCATTGTTAATTGAATTTGATATATATTTATTAATATCTCTTTTTTTTAATTAAACTTATTTGATTCTTCCTTTCATATTTCGAAATTTAGGTTCATTCCAAATAAAATTCGCCTATTTCTTAGTGTTTCTTTTTAAAATTTGTATAATAAATTCTAAAATAATTTTTAAAAATTTTTCGAGAAACATTTTGAATTATAATCTATAAAAGTTTTGCCATCATCTTAAAGAAGATGAATTTATAAGCATACCTGAAAAAAATTAGTTTTTTATTCAAAATTTCCTAAGATATATATTTTGGCGCGTTTTGAAATTTGGCGTATATATTGCAAGGGGTAATAACGAAAATGTGGTTTACAAATTTTGTTAAAATTATTTGAAAGTATGAACGATGACTCTTTTCCCGTTCATGGACAATGAAGAAAAAGGAAAGGAAAATGTGCTGCTATAAATTAAGAAGTTAGCTTGTGAGGATTTTAAGTATTACAAACGTTTATTTTATTTTAAAACTTTGCTATTCTCTCTTATTTTCCATTTCCGGCCAGAATAAGCGTGAGTAGAATTGTCTATGAAAATGAGGTTACAAACGGTATAAGTATTGAAGACATGACTTTTAGCCAAGAAAAAGAGAGAAAGCGACTTCTCGCCGGTTTACCAAAGAATATGTACTGTTAAGAAGGAAAACTTCACAGAAGCAGAAGTGGCTCCCTTCCAACGAAAAGGGAAACAACTGCGCATGCGTGAAATATCTGTCGCCAAAAAGCGCCAAGGCTCGAAGCTGAATCAAAGAATATGTACTGTTAAGAAGGAAAACTTCGCAGAAGCAGAAGTGGCTCCCTTCCAACGAAAAGGGAAACAACTGCGCATGCGTGAAATATCTGTCGCCAAAAAGCGGCAAAGCTCAAAGCTGAATGTCGAAGTTGGTTTGGACAGGTTCGACCGTTAAGTTTAGCAAGAGTTTAAACAAAGAATAGGTTCTTTGGTTTCAAGTAGCGATATGGACAATGGAAGTTCAACAGCCAGTGAAAGTGAAACTTCACCTAATATTTCATCATTTCCGAGTTTAAATTATCGCGACAAGTCAAAGAACGATTCATCTTAACCCGTGTTCCTCAATTTCCTATACACATCTCGGAGGGGGAAAATGTCGCCAACAGATTCCGTCGCCCAATCCCTTGGCGAATGTTCCCTTTTCTTTGTAACGGCGTTGCAGACAAAGTGGTTTACATTACGTCTATGGAGCCTTTCCTTCTTTACATAAAGGTTCTTTGGCTTTACCACGCGCGTGCTTTTCATTTCTGACTTTAAGGCCAGAACTTAGTTCTCTCTGATATTGGAAGACGTATTGTAGTTTTTGCATTCCGCTCACTACATAAGTAGTTTTAAAAGACCAGTCTTCGCGTTACTACTCTCTGTAAAGCATCTAAGTTTAGTTCTTATTTAATTAAGTTAGTTATTTCTTAATTTCTACGTTACAGACCATAAGTGCTGGTCTTTCTATCCCGAAGTGCGGGAACGGTTGTGCGCTGTGAGAAATAAAGGGTAAATTTAACCCTTCTTATCTTTGTTGTATTTTCTACACACGCAAGAAAATAGCTTTGAGTAAGCTTCCTGTTCCTTCTCAGGACTCCAGTTATGTTTGCAAAGGCAACTAAAAGGAACAGAAGTCCTGACAAGCCAAGTGAATTATTCTTGGCGCAAACTGAAAAAAATTCGCCAAGATACATTTTAAAATTTTTTTATAAATTTCTCACCAAAAATTACAAAATGTAATACCAAGGCATAATTTCAGTCGTAGAATCGAAATATTGAAAAAAAAAACTGGTATGTTATTTCAGAAAAATCCGATTTCGTGTCAAAATACCTATGTTAGAACAAAGTTATATATAAATGTAATGTATATCCTAAGTCGAGCTTTCGAGACATGGAAAACGCAATTTGCATTTCGTCAATCGGCTCAGTAGAACAGAGATATAGAACTGTCTGTTTTTTTCCCCCCGCAGTGTACAACCGTTGTTTGGAATATGAATCGAGTTCGACGTCCACTCGCACTACCTCTTTCGAGACATTGCTACGGTTGTCCATGAGTATCAATACGCCTGTTGCTGCTATTCAGTAACCCGCGCTATAACTCTGAATTTTTATGTGATTTTGTTTTTTATTTTGTGTAAGTGTTTCGCAAATTTGTTAACAATGAATTTTAGGAAATTTAATCAGAAGTGTTAAGCAACAAAGAAAATGGTTGGAATCACTACGAAGATAGAAAAAAAAAAGAATTCTTTGAAAAATATGAAGATAGTATGAGTATCCTGGACTTGGATACCGCATACCGTATGCTGAGAAAGACGGTATCTACGATTGTGAAAAATAAAAGACGCTATTAAATCGGCTAACGTTGGGAAGAGTATAAAACTGATAATCAAAAAAAGATCATACATTGGAGCATGTTGAGAAACTGCTTCTTATTTGGATAAAAGAAAAACATTTCATCTGTGTGCCGTACATATTTCACACACTGCGTTTGCATTTTAGTATTAAAACAGTGCTATCACAGTAACAACGGGATTCTTTTTTCTTTATTTCTTATCCGAAAAGTTCGTTTGGTATATTTTCAAATATCTGGAACGAATTTATCAGTAAATATTTGTTTAATAAATCATGGCAAAGCACGCGAAGACTAGCTACCTATAGTAATAATGCGTTCTTGTATTTCACATATAACCAAATCTGGCTCCTATTTACGTTACACATGGAAAAAAATCATGAATACGCCCATGCAGGCCGCGTGCCTCCCAGTATTCCGTCCTTGGTGCAACGACTGCTGTTCAAACGTCTTATCCACTCTGCCACTGTTGAGCCCATCAATTACATAATACCAAGAAATTAACGTTTCTTACTGTACTTCCTTACTTTGTTTTGGTTTTTGAGAAATATGAAATAGACAGAATAAAACTGTAAATAAGTATACGGTACATAGGCTAAGCGATAAAAATGTAAAGTAAAATTATATGAATATTTTGAATATGTATTTCATGGTTATTTTATATTATTTTTCATGGTTACTTTAATCATTTTGTTAATAAGCATTTTTTATGTTCAATTTCTCTTTTGATTTCAAAATTCACAAAGGTCTGTTCCAGAAATTTACGTAAAAAGAGGGGTTTCTCAACAGATACGACGATCTCTCTGAAATTTTTGTAATACACTTCTAACGGTTCTTCATACTTGCATGAACTAGTCTAAATGGTATACGTTAAACTTATAATACTAGACTAGAACTCTAGACGTGTTCAAAGTAGTTTCTTCTTACATTATTTCACATTTGTAAATGAATTTTTCAAAGATTAAATGCTTCAAACCATCCATTTCTTGGAATCGAACAAAACCATGCTTCTAGAGCCTCATCAATCCTATCTTCAGAATGAAAACGACGGCTACGCAAATTTTGTTTTAGATTAAAAAACAACTAAATGACCTACATAGCCAGATCAGGAGAAAAGGCTGGATGTTCTATCCCTTTGATATTCTCTTGTTTTTTTAAAAAAAAGAAATTGAAGTATCAATCTTGTTGAATAACGAATAATCTTGTTGAATAACATGGTGAAGCACGATTATCCTAACTTTCACGTCTTAAAGAATTTCTGGAAGACACTTAATGGTGAACCTGTTATCTGTGACTGTCTTCTGTCAATCAAACTTGATAGATTTGATCAGTCCTGTACTTACTTTTTTCACTGCTCGTTGCCTTTTCACCATTGTTGATTTTGAGCCATCTTCATTCATGCTATACTTTCTTGACATATTGGAACGTCAAAAATCGTACAACTTTCATCACCAGTTATGATTTTAGAAATAATTCGGTAGCATTCCAGCTGAAAGCCGTGTTGCTAGGTGTTCCACAGACGGCCGATCCTGTCAGTCTTGACTAGACCAAAAGTATGGCTTTATCCCTACGCGGCCGGTGTGTAACTCAATGGACTGTCGTTTGCGTAAGATTGCTAGTGTGTAAGTAGTGAACCAAGGTGACAAACGAGTGTCCCGTCAACCTGTAATCTGTATCATTTGGTAGGTACAGAGACTTTTATTGATTAACATTTTTCGTTTGAACAGCGCGATCTGCAGTATGAAGTCTCTTCTTGTAAAAAGCAAGGTTACTAGCATTGTAAAAGCAAGGTTACAAGGTTAAATACTACGAGGTTTGCTCTTGCATGACGTCATTGACTTCTAATCTGCTGAAAAGCAACTGCTCCTTTGTGTTCTTCGTTTCTTAGTGTGAGAAATTTTGCTTTGGAATAGGCAACACCCCCTAGACTTCAACTGTCTAACTAGACATGTATTTATGGGGTACTGGAGCAGACTGCCGATATCAACACGGCAGTTAATCTTGGTCAAAGAGCAAACTTTGGAGTAACCTTGGCTTCTTCCACTTCTGTAAGAAAGTGACGTCAGCGTTGGGAAGATCCTAACACTTTTTGTCTACTAACCTTCATAAAAAGGTGATTTTCGGAACTTCGCGGAATTCTGGCCGCATTTTTCAACGTGTAGATTTCTTCTACTCCTTATTAAGTTAACATTTATACAGAAAAATATCATCTTGCTTGAACTAGTGCAAAAATATGAAAAAAAAAATATGATTCAAATATAAATGAATGGAATTCATCGATTAATAAATTCACGGAAATCAAGGTTCTGTACAGATCTATTTCTTTATTGTTGTATAATTTTATTTGGAAAATTGATTATCCGCAGATTTGGTAATTGCATTTTGAATTCTAGGAAATCTCCAAAAAGCGCATCATCGGCAAATATTGTTGTAATTTATATATTTTTATTTGCTTAATTAAAGCATTTGACGAGCTAATTTTGTTCACTATGCATTTTTAAATGAGCGCAGACATATATCTATATATATTTTTTTTTAAAAAAATATTCAGAGTTCAAAGTTGGCAGAGTTTCAATGCTCTTTTTTTTTTCCACAGCGCTTTTTTTAACAAGTTTTAATTTTATCGATGTGGTGCCACGATTATCCTTTAATGTAAAGAGCTACAGCTAAATATTAAATAATGAAAACATTAATACTGCGCAATTTTACGAAAGTAGATTTTTAAACGTCTTTTCATATAAACATTTTATATCTTTTATATGAAAATACAAACACTTCTTGCTTGTGAATTAGTGCATGTCAATAAAATACAGTACAATATTTTTTCTTCTCAGATTCATCTTTTTATACTTAAAAATATGTGTATGTGCAAGGGAGAAGGAGCTGAATTTCTCTTGATCTGGTTGGGTTTTATCATCACTACTCTATTTTTTATCGGGATTGTTGTCCTACGCGCATCTAAGAGGAAGATCCTTACATTAGGCTTCACTGTTCAAACTTCCCAAAATCAAAGGATTGACCCTGAGAATTGACCAGAACCTACGTCCAGCACCCAGATGCCCTCGGGACCTGTTCAAATGACGGAAGTCGCAAGTACCTTTCAGCCAAACGAACCGACAACTTACGCCGAATCCACTAAACCTAATTTCAAGTATCAACAGATGAAGGAATAATGACTACATTCATGTTCAATTTACTGCTGTTATTTAATTCAGATATGGTAAAATAAAAGAAATTTTTCGTTTCATTTATTTGTGTCTTAAACTTAAAAAGTCTGCGCCTCACGTATGTGCAAAAAATCTCAAAATGAATACAATTGCATTAGGAATATCTGTCATTCTGTTTCACGTGAACTTCCTTCTTTTGCTTTTTGGTGATAAAAGTGGCTTATCAAAGTAGTCAATGCAAGATACCGATTTAAAAGCAAGAAGAGCATTTTTTTGTTTAAGCTATCGGTACATAATTTTATGATAGGGAATAATTCCAAAGTTCTTTCGAAGTATATATGAAAGAAAATTTTGGAAGTTTTACTGTTTATGTTCTTTATTTAGTTACTCATAAATTTGGATTAATAGACTTTTGCAACGATTCGGTTGCTAAATCTTATAATTTTGTCCGTTTATGAAAGATTTAAAATAAATTAAGCTACTATAATTTATTTCAACTTCTATATCACACCATTTTTCAACAAGATGCATCATTCATGTATTATCTGTTGCGTATGGAATATCATGTACATACATGGACCACTGAATGATTTGTTATAGAAATCGTTTGCTTTACTTGGTTGCAGCAAAGCATACGACGGCTCTCTGCGTTAGAGGAGGGATGCCTTCGTGGAGGTTTTCCTAGGAGAACTGGCTAATAGCACGAAAGAGTCCATTTAGCCAGCCCCTTGCCAGAATTCGAACTCTGTGATCGCCGAAGTCTCGATGAGTACGGATCTTGAACGTTGTACTGTATAAACATTCCACTGTACAGATAAGTAATATTTATAAGCGATAGAAAGAAGATACTCCTTTGAACGTAAACAATACTCTTCCTTTTTGTTTGAATATGGGCAAAGAGAAACATTATATTAAAATATTTTGGCCTAAAACTGAGCTACTACGAATAATTAAAAGCGTTATTTCTTAATTCTAAAAAGCGTTGAGAAAGCATACTGACCAGCTCTTGCAATGAGGAAAAAAAAAAGGGAGGGTTTACATTTCTAAAAATAAAGTCTTAAGTTATTAGAGCCAAAATTAAGGAGCATAATATGTTAGCCTTCGAGTCAGAGAATTAATGAGTAAGTGATTCTGTATTTGAAGACGCTTTAAAAGCCCAATTCTGTATCTGAACATGAGAATTTTCAAAAGCATGGAACTGAGCTTCTTAAATGATCAAAATACAGAAAATTATAGCTAACTAATTCGTAATTTTAAGAAACACTTAAGGAAGTGAGTCAGAGTAAATCGCTTATGATTGATTTTCTGAATTCTTATCTTGCTTTTATCCCAGAAAACTTAACAGGCATTAAGTTATGATAACGAAGAACGTTTCATTCAGGATATATGTAACTTGAACCATATTATAATAAAAAATTTAATTTCGAAATGAAATCAACTGCCACTAGACCCTAAAAAAGAGTTTAACCAGACTCAAAATATGAAAAGAAAACCATTAGAATTGCATCTTAAGATTATTACTTCTAAATTATTAAAGTAAACATACAAAAACACTTACTTCTTGTAAAAATAAAATAGGAAATACTATTTGATAGCAAAATCAAATTTAAAATCACAGTACAGAAATGCTATAATGTTCAGGACTTGAAGTCTCCGTAATATATATACTATATAAAGTAAGAAATTTAGAACCAATTTTTCTCAAAGTCCAAAAATTGAAATTCATAAGTAATAAATTTCAAATAATCCTATAAATGTAAAAAAAGAATTTAAGAAATGTTAAGACCAAAAGACTTCAAACAAGAAATACCCTAATTCAAAAATTCGATGAAATTTAATTAAAAAGGAGCATAATAGAAGAGGAATTCAATCAACCTCAATGCCACTTCGTCAGGAGGAGGAACAATAAAACCATTTGAAATCTCTCTTCCACAAAAACCTTTGCTTTTCTGTATCAAGAATTAGCCGATGAACCATTTCAATGCATTTTAATTATAATAGTTCACCCGACAATTCTGCCCCCTCCTCAAAGCAAGGAAAAAACAAAGTAAATTCAAATTAAAATCTTGAATAAACATAATTCTATTCAAAGAATTGAAAATGTAAGTGAAATAATAAAACACTTTAGTGAAAAATTCAAATCAAAATTTTACCTTTAAACTCAGACCACATAATTCGAAGAATTTAATACGTAAGCGAAAGATAATTTTTCAGCAGCTTAATGCGCGAAAATTCTAGACATGATTATATTTTGTTTTTTAAAAAAATATTTTGTTAATTTTATACGTATATGTATGTGTGTGTTTACTTCATTGTTTAGTGCTAATCGTAAGTTAAATATTTAATTCAAAATAACATAGCATTCTTACAAACCATTCATTATGGCTACACTGTTCCCAATACAAGGCTGTTGATGACTTTCCTCCAAGGTAAAAATAAAATGCATAGACAACGAATGCACAGAGAGGGTCTAAAATCTGCGAGAAACGCGCACCCTCAAACTAGATATAAAACCATTGTGTAATCGCTGTGTAATTCTGATTTGTTTATTTAGTTAATGTTGTTTGCAAAAGCAAATATGGGTAATCAATTCCTTACATTTTATTTTATTCAATTATTTGATTATTGTCATATTTAAAATACAAAAATATTCATTTTCATCATGCGCTTTTCCAAGTTCATCCAAAGGGGCACTGGCACAATAGTTTAAAGTAATAATTCTAATAAAAATAAAAATCTAATTTAAGCAATTTTTAATTTGGTGTAGATGAAAATAAAGGGATGAATTTTATTTTATGCAAAATGTGTTAAAACGGTATTGTTGCTGAAAATGTTGAGAATTATTTTAAGAAAAAAGCCTTACGAGGGATTATCCGAAAACAGCCGCTGCAACTAGTTCATATACAGGGGTCTCTGCTGCAAATACATACCTTATTTACATTTACCATAATTTCCTCATTTGAGACGAACTATGATACATAAGTTCAAGCGAAAGCTGGCAGGGGGCGATGTTTTCATGAGATTTCCCATGTGTGATGGTATAGTTTTCTATAAAAAAAACTCTCCACTTCGATTGCTTTAATAGCTTTAGCTAACCTTCGCATGCTTTGTCACAGTCGATTAAGAAATTATAAAGGATAATTAAACTCTTTGGAAAGGATAAAATAAATAGGTATCTGCATTTATAATTTGCACCCACAATACAGTGGAAACTACGAGGTAAAAAACGTAAATGCATGAAAATGATTCAGCCGGCAAAATTACTTATTACACATTGTAATAAGTAATTATCTCCAGTCTAGAGCACTGGAGATAATGTTTTTCAAAATCTGTGGTCCTACGTACCACAGCTTTTCCAAGTGCAAGGAACATACACAACATGCAGATACATATTTTTTATATTTTTTAATATTAGAAATTTATTCTCTTATGCTACGCGTGTTCACACTAAAAGAAGGATATCATTAAAACCTTTTCTTGAACAGTTAACTTTTTTTTAATCTGTATTCCGAGACACTTTGATTTAACAACAGCAAAGGTCTGCTTCTTCCTGCCTTTCCTGAAGAAGGAAACTGTTAACCCTTTTGAGAAGCCGCTTCTTCGTTTGACGTTCTCATCGGGACGGAGGAGAATCGAAAGTAATGCTCCTACAAGACGGAAAGTTTTGCGTCGCTAAACCTAACTGAAGTCGTAACGTCATAATTTTGGTACCATTTTAGATTAGTATTTAAGCCATCACATACGTTAAAAGTACCATGTAATAGTCTTTTTTGTTTACTTTACATGAAAATATATTAAAAAATCTGCTTACTACTTTAAAAATAATTTTCGGATGAGCTATTCAAATTATTCCGAAATTTTAATTGACAAAACGCATTAATAAACTTCAAAATTAATTAAAAAATTACAAGACTATTTACAAGAAGAAGTAACAAAATCTTTCACGGGAGCGGAAGGCAGGCACCGAGAGAGCTCAATCTCTGATATATGCCTCTAGCAGAATCACTAGAAATATCACTCTAGAAAATGAATCATTATTCTAATCCACGTCATTAATTGCCTCAGTTACTATGCAAGTACATCTTCCCTCTGATAAATAACGCGTTCTCGCCATAATAAACTAGAGTTAAGTTTTCCCCGAAAAAAAGGGGGTGAAGAACGCAAAATATATTCGAAAGCAACACAAAGCGTAACAGAACTTCACACAGTAACTCTTAAAAGACCCTACAAAGTATAGGAAAAAAGAATTAAAAAAATGAAGGGGTGATTCGGAGGGCTATCAGAAACGCGAATGTTTGTATCACGTGGCTCGTTAAAGAGACGATCCCCTGTTTGTTTACATTATACTTTTCTTCTCCCCCCCGAATGAGTCATATTTATCTCATTTCCAGTAGAGGGTACAATCTACATGTATCTCGAATCCTATGGACATACAATGCCATTTTGTGGCAAAAGTTAATAGTTTTTAAAACGTTCCAAGACACTGGCACAAATATGTGATGGCTCGGGGTGAACGAAAAAACGCTCTGGCACGCCAGGGTACCGGCCGGGAAATGACTGTTTCTTACTAACACGTATGCGTGACAATCGGCACGAAAAGAATCTCCATAGCGTGCAAAAATACCTAACGTACGGGTGTAAATAATATAATAAACGCATAGGATAGATGAAACCCCACAAAAGATTAATGTTTCGTACAACAAATTGAGGTAATGTTATAAAAGGCTAATCAATAACAACTAAATGCTTTCCAAAATGTGTCAGAAATTTCTAACTCGTTTCTGTTGAACATTTCGATAATGAATTTCAATTACGTAAACCAGTGATTCTCAACCTTTTTCTGTCGCGGCACACTTTTAACGATTTCAGAATTTGGCAACACACAAAGTAAAAGATAAGTTTAAAAGCTCTTTACTTACCTATAATAAATACACTGCGTAAAATAGTTTATGATAATAATTTTCATTGTAAAATAAAATAATACGTACTACAAAAAACAGCAGTACGTTTATTAAGGGATTACTTACAAGTTAACAATAAGACTTTAATGAGAAATTTGAGCTTGATGTTTCTTGATAATTTCATTTATATTTGGTCGTGAAAATGACAACGCTACTCTCCTATCGTCTTCTACATTTGACAGTCTCGATCTTTTATTCGCTTTTATGTTCGTTAATATTGAAAATCCGGATTCACACAAATAAGATGTAGACAATTTTAATATTATTTTTAAAGCTTTCTTGGCCATCATGGGAAAATCGCATCTAATGTTAATCCAAAATGAATTAATTGATTCTTACGAATATTTTAAAATTAAATCTCGATTATTAAAGAACGAAATTAGTTCTTCCTCTTCATTCAAAGTTAATTCAAATATAGAAGTATTCGTTATCACAAATGGATTACGAACCCCATCAAATTTTTTTATATCTAAATTTGAGAAATAATGAATAATTCTCTCCTCTAATGTTGTCAAATGGTCAGTAACAATTGTATGAATAGTTTTATTAAAATCTTTTGGAATTGACTCAAACTCCCCAGTTTATTTGTTGAGTTTAATATACTTTCTTTCGGCCCTTGCTTACCTGGATTTATGTTATTAAAAATAACAAAATGTCTGAAAAGTACGCTAATCTCCCATCTGCACCAATCAGAACTTCTCAATTTAAATTATATACTGAACACGCGCGAAAATGCTCCGAAATACGCTCTCCTCCAGAGCACCAAAATCGGCTTGGACACCACAATTGGCGCGCTTATTAATGTCTTAAAAACCTAATTTCGCCAATTCTCATGTGTACCGTATACTAGGATAAAACCCATAATGTTTATTATATACATTTCTAAAAACTGGCGGCACACAAAAGTGCCGCGGCTCAGTGGTTAAGAATCACTGACGCAAACAACAAAAAGAGTTCCTTTGAATCATTTTTAGCACTACAGTAGGCGCCGCTTAATGTGATCACGTTTGTCGAGAATTCTATTGATAACATTAGTGATTTAAAAAACATCTTTCAGAACATCAGTAGTATTTAACTAATTTAGGTATAGTTAACATTCGTAGGGAATCCTTATCTCAGCATTTGTAGGAAATTCACCAAATTCTCCATTTTCTTCTTCAGAAAATTTATGACATGATGTTCTCGGATTTGTTTCAGAAAACAACTAGCAGATATCTTCTTTTATCACTGATGCTGCAACTTGAACTTTTTCAGTTTTTTAGGCGCGAAAGATATTTTTTGGGTATTTCGACGCTAAAATTTTGTTTCGTTATTCGCTGAATCTGTGTCAATCTCAGTCGATCGTCCTAAAACTCGGTAAACAGGGCTCCTCTGCACATGGTAGTCTTAAACTGAAACCAAGCTGCTTGGAGATTTAATCCCTTATTTGGCGACATGTCTCCCGAATTTGACAATTTCTATACTTTATTTCGATCTTATTTGGCGATTTTACTTCAGTTGAAAAAACTCACTCTTCAGTATTTGATAATACTAACTGGATTGTTGATCATAATAATTAACATGATTTCGTCTACAAATGGGCGGGACATGACCCATTCGATAACAATATCCGGATAACATTAACCGTGATGACATTAAGTGGCAACTAATGTATACATCTAACTTTTTAAGAGCACTTGAAAATTCAGTTAATTCTTACTTATTAATTTGTGTATCTTACCAAGCTCTAGAATAATAATTTTGTTTTCTTCCCAGATTCGTCGTCTTTCAGAAGTTACAAATATGTGCCAATGCCTAAGTACTGGATTTATATTTCTTTACCTCTGGATAGGTGTCATTATTGCTGGATTTTTCTTCAGTTGGACTTACCTTTGCGTCATTTTCTGTTTTAACAGAAAGCATAAGTCTAGACAAGGCTTTGTTACTGGAAATGCCCAAAATGAAAGATTTAATATTCAACAAGGTACACCACCTATCACCGGCTACCAGAATCCAAGATATGTCCAAGGTACTTATGGACATCCCCAAAATGTAATACTACGCTCCTAAGTATCAACTAAACCTCATTATTAGAAAAAGAGACCAAAAGAGAAATATATTCATATTCAAGCTTTTAATGTTATTTAATTCATATCTGGTTAAATAAAAAAAAAAATTTTCTACTTTATTTATTTGCAGTTTGAGCACACGGAAAACTATATTCCATACACGAGCATAGATATCCTAATAATTATAATTAAATCAATTAGTTTCGTGGTTCAATTAGTAATTTTCTTCAGCATTTCTTTGCTTTCTTTCCTTCCAATATAAATAACACCAACAACGTTAAGTAAAGTACCCAGATGTAGAATTACCTTATACATTGAAAACTGTTAGGTACAGTTTAAATGATTCTTAAACAAGAACATTTCTTATTGTGCAAAATCAGTATATGTATAGTTGCCGATAAATGATTATGGATAACACTAGTGTCACCGCGAATAATACCGACAAATTTGGCAGTAATAACCAGCATGATTTGTGTAGTTAAAATAGTTTATTCCCTTCTTGTATTGAGAGGACATTTCTTCTTCTTCTTCCTAACTATTAAACTCAATACATGCAGTCACCCACTTACGGCGCTTGCCATTCTCAGCTTTAGGGTAGCGAGAAAACGCTATACAGTCAACAGAAATCCTAATTTTAACCATTTACAGGATTATACACTAAATATGCAATATACACTACATACATGTGTAGTATCCACGAGAAAGGGAGGTCGTTGAGCGTACCACACTCCTATTTACCGTACGAAAATTCATGAAGGGAAAAAAAAGACCAGTATTTGGTAATTAGAAAAATTTGCCTTTGGAAAGCACTGTTTGGATTTATTAATTGTCAGCTGCAATGAACAACTTTGCTCGTTATTACTTGCCAGTAAATGGCATCAATTAAGGTGACCGCTGTTCTACAGGTGCCGAAGCTGGAACACGGGATCTTTTCGGCCGTGCTTGAGTAATCGACGTCTTAAATATACTACAGGCGATGCTGATGTTGTTGCTTTGCAACCTCGTTTGGTCTTGTATCGTTATCTATATTGGTACAGCCATTCATTGTTGAAGGATACTGTTTGAATTTTTTAATGACGAGGTTCAGCGTGGATGGAGTTGGTTCTAACAAGAGCGAATCAAAAAAAGAATTTGAAGAAGTACTGGCACCTTTTCACCCTACCCGCCTTTCACCAAGGCACAAAAAAATGCAGAAAGCTGCCAGCACCATCATGAAGCTCAGTATCATGACGACAGCAACCCATGTTTATGTCGCTAACGTACAAACTCTTACTCTTGGCGAACAGCCACCAACGTTCACAAAGGTCCCAGTACCTTTTCCAAGCTAGGTCACGGCTTGCTAAAAGAGAGAGGACTGTACCGACATAAAGGCATAAACTTGCCGGCATTTTTTTAAGAAGTTTGATATCTTGTTTTGGTTTGGTTTGGTTTATGTGATTACGGCAAAGCCTCGAGGGCTATCTGCCTAAGGAGAGGGATGCCTTCGTGAAAGATTTTCTAAGGGAAACTGGCTCGTATACATGTTACACATGGATGAAAACCGCGAAAATGCCCATAAAGCCAGCTCTTTCTCAGGATTCGAACCTCGGACCGAACTATCAGTGTTCAGCGACGTTTGATATGTTGAAGAAGGCAGCCCTCGTCAAGGGCGCCAGGATAGCCATGTAAAGGTCTAAATCTCAGCGAACAGTTGACTACTTGCATAAAGATACCGGCATCTTTTTAACATTTTATGAAATCATTTGGATGGCGGAATACGAAAATTTCTTGTATATATTCGATGGAGTGAAGAATTAGATCCAACAGAGCAGTTATGAATTCCAGACAAACTAACATCAACGAGATTAAGACGATAAGTTTACTACTTATTACCATTAACTTATCTTTTGCAATTATACTTAATAATGTTTGAGCTTCCTTAAATCATCGATATCAGGTGACAAAGCAGCGTCACAGGTATCGGCGCCTGTAATTTCCTAAAAGCTCCATCCGTCCCTGGCAAAGTTTGCCAATAGATTGTACTATAAAAAGGTTAATGTTCACAAGAACCATCTATTGGCACCAAACATACCAGCTAAATTATCAACATGTGTCGATATCCAAGGGTATTCATTCTTATTAACTATGTCGAACTTCATCATAAAATCTGAAAGCTAAATTTGTCACGAAACTGATATTTTGCTTATTTACCTTTTTTACTGTAGTCCACTCTCATTTGAGAGCATTAAAGATCAGCAATTTTATACCCGTAATTTCCATTTTCAAAACAATATTCACGGTTAATAATTACACGGTTTAGTAGTTTCTTCATATATCTATTTCAGTTATAAAAATAGGCTTACAGTGTAGTCTAACGCAAGACCTCACAGCACATTCTAGTTAAGCTAGGTTATGAGTATTCAATTCACTTCCAATTTAACGGTATTTTCAGTTTATAACAAGTTTTACAGAAATTAAAATCATCGTAGGTGAAGACCAAACTCTACACCATAACAGAATGCGTAAGATCGATGACTTTTCGCTACCATGCAATTGTACCGAACTTAATAGTAAGCCAGGCGACTTCTCGCACAGACGTGATGAAAATAGAACACAAGGAAAGGGTGTAAATTGCCCTTTTATTTTAGAACTCTTTAACAAAAATGGCCGTAGTTCTTGCTTCCAATAACATCGACTACTTGCGGTGGGAACTTAAGAATAATTTAATAATAACTTCAAATGGCAAAAGGTAGTGCTAGACTATATAATTTACTTAAAGGCTGACTCAGCTATCTATACCAGCATCAGATTTAAAAAACGGCCATAAAACGTATCCTCAACTAAGATTAACTGCTTGAAGGACAAAATAGCAACGTCGCTACACTAGCGAAATCACACTCTGTCTAACCTTCTCTTTTCGCGCGTTTAAATACTCTCTTTAACTTAATTTGCATCCTGGCGAGGAAATACGAGCGGAAGTAAGTTCAAATAAGATTCCAAAAATTAAAATAATTGATTAGTCAAACTAAAAGAAACCCTACAAATGTATCTTCCACTGTTGTCCTTGGCTTCTGAAACGGATGCTGTTTTCTACTATAGTCTTCAAATTTCTAAATTTCTGCATATACTAGTTATTTAAACAATTTTTAAAAATTTTTTGTCCAATAACTATTATTCTTACGTAACGTACCATAAAATGAAAAAAAATGTTATGAGAAATTCTTGATGATATGTTTGCATATATCCACAATCATTTTAAGATTGAATTTGCAGCATTTAATCATTATTTCTCCATAGTCATATGCAGCAATACATCTGATAATATTATAAGATTTCAAGTAACAATTTCTTGGCTTTTGCTCTTATTTTCCTCTAAATCATACCATAAGTAATTTTAATCAAGCCAAATGCAAGTAATCTTAAATATTATGTGGTTTCACTGACAGTGGTTGGCATTGCCAGCTGCCGTCTTGTGAAGACTGAGTTCGAATCACAGAGAAGGCTTGAAAGTTTTTGCAGCACGAGTACACAAAGTGGATGAACTG
>KK117943.1:67902-96699 GCA_000611955.2 Stegodyphus mimosarum | reverse complement strand
TTTTTTTTTTTCGTTTTTTTTTTTTTTTTTCTCCAGATCACGTAATTTTTCCTATACAACTTCAGTGGTACATTGAAAGAAGGAAGAAGGAAAAACAACTTTGTCCCACATCTTTTCTTTGGTGTTCCCCTTGATTTTCTCATCTATTTTCGTAATACATGCGCTCCCCTGCAATCTTTAATTTCTCTAGAAAAAAAAAACCTATGTCCTACTCCCTTTTTTATTATTTTTAAAGTTTTTTTTCTCTTTTCCGAAAGAAACACAAATCATGTCATATATCATTCACAAAATAAAACCACTCCTTTCTATAATCTAAATTCTCTCAAACTTTAGTTCTCATTCTTTTTAAAGATTTCTTCCCTCCTCTTTTTTTTATTTTATTTTTTTTTAAAGTTTCTGTTTTTTTTCCGAAAGATAAAAAAATAGAAAAATAATCATATATTATTTTGTCATTATACTCATATAGACTTAATAAAGAACTACATCTATCTATCTATCATCCTTTTAACAACAACAAAAAAAAATCCTGTAATCTAAATTCATTCGAACTTGTGTCCTCATTTTTTTTAGTTCAAACCCGCCCCGATCACCATCAAACACTATAACCATCCACATATCATCCGAAATTCAAGTTTCCTTATACACCATAGCCACCATCGCCATCATAGCCACCATCGCCACCACAGCCACCATCGCCATCATAACCACCATCGCCACCATAGCCACCATCGCCACCAACTTTCTATACAGATGCAATCAATGTAATACAGATTCTTCATTATTTAATTTCTTTAAATACAAGGTAACCAAAAAAGGTATTGCCATTTTGGACAGTCAGAAAGAAAAAGGTCATAAAACAAATAATAATTACCGCTAATGCTCAAAGTAATCACCATCGACATCCAATGCCTTTTGCCAACGAGTGTGCGATGCCATTGTGGTAAAACTCACGCATATTGGATGCAAAGAAGTCCATGAGGGCCTTTTTGAGGTCTGGCCGGTTGTTAAAGGATTTCCCACGAAGACAGTTGTCCAGGGAATGGAAAAGGTGGTAGTCTGTTAGCACGATGTCTGGGGAGTATGGCGGGTGGGGTAGTGTTTCCCAGCCCAGTCATGGATGGTGCCCTGGCCTCCCGAGCCACATGCGGCCTCGCATTGTCATGGAGGAGGAGTACACCCTTACGATTGACGATTACGATGCCTTTTCTATGCAGTGCAAATGGAGTCTGATCGTTTCATCAGATACCTGGAAGCGTGCAGCAAGCTCAGCACATGTTTGGCTACAGTCATTCTCTATGGCTGCTCTCAGGGCCTCATTGTCCAGCGCTCCTGGCTGACCGCTGCGTGGTGCATCACTAAGAGACATATCCTCTGACCTGAACTTCTGGAACCATTATCTAGCGATTCGTTCATTAATGACATCATCCCCAAGGGCCTGGCAAATTCAGCGACTTGATTCTGCTGCTGACAGGGCCACTTTAAAATCATACAACGCAATTCTTTTGTTTTCCTATTTCGATCTATATTTGTAACTAACTCTCTTACAAACAAAATGCATTCGTGTTATTAAAAAAAAACCTCAAAATACCATTTGTAAAAGAATGCAAATGATTGTTACAGCCAATTAATTGTATGGAAGGCCCATTTGCAATTTAGATGTTATTTTAAAAAGTGTATCAACATGCACTCGTTCTGGTGACAGAACTTTCATTGTGGTTTCTTCTGTGATATTAGATAGAACAGACCATCCGAAGGATAAATTAAATGCCCTTTACTTTGTAAAGCAATTAATTTGTCCTTTTTTTCCAAATTATCCCGTCCACTATTTATTAAAGAATTGAAACAGTCATTACACTTTGAAAAACGGCTCACACGTCTTGCTATATATCCTGCAATGTAAGATATGATGAAATCAGATGTAGTCTGCAAGCTATACATATGATCGCTTTCCAAAACTTCTCTGATAAGCTCTGTTTTCCCCCCATCCAAGATGCTGTCTAACTGATCACTCCAGATCTTCTTCCTTTCAGATGTCATCTCTCCTATCTCCAGTAAGGAAGACAATACTTCAGAAGAAGCATTATTACATCCCTTATTTGGCTTAATAAGAGAGTATGTGCTGATTAGTCTGTACACTTGCAAGAAAATTGCAGAATCCCGATGATCATTTGATCCACATGCACTTCTCATCATCCCAATCAAGAATACCTGAAATATAAATTATATTACTCAATATCTGGAAAATATAACATTCAAATGAATGCTAAACTGTATTAAATTTAATTGCAAGCATGATCATTTATAAATCTGGGTCAACTTTTATTTAGCATTAATTTTATATAATAAGCTTCAGAGTCTTCATGAGTCTAACAGTGTAATATTTGTGGCTACATACAGATAATCACAAATATACATAATGTAAAATACATATAGAATTTTTGTTCAACTATCTCTAAAACCAAATATTACAATTAAATGATAAATCTTACTTCAAGTGAATCTTGATTTAAACGTGATGTCATCAAGTACTCAAATCCACATTTAACACTAAATATTCAAAGAGTTGAAGAGTAGCTTCCAAAGTGATTTTTAAACCTGTGCATGTGGATGCTGAAAGCAAGTTAGTTTTTCCAAACATTTCCCACTGCTGAATGTATTGCAGGAAATCCTGAATAATCTATAAAGAAAATAATTTGTTCTGTTAATATATGTCATTCAAAAACTTAAAATGAAACTCAAATCTTTTCTTTATATTTACCTTGTGCTCAGGTGAATTAAACCTCAAAGCAGTGGCAGGTATGCGTGAATTCATCGCATCAATTAAACAATTGAGTTTCCTAAGAAAAATTATAGTTGAATTGCAATCTTTTAAGGTCATTATGTTGATCCTTGTATATTTCGATACCTGAAGCAACAGATTCACTAAAAAACTGTAAGAGATAATAGTTATTATTTTATGGAATATTTACTTTTAGAATAGGATGACATTTCCCACTGAATTTTAAGCATTCATACTCATATAAAAATTTTAGATTATATGCACTTACTTTTTTTAATAACTTGAGTTTTCATTTTTAATATTATTCCAACAGACACAACTTATAATTTATTAATATTTATAAGATAACTTATCAATAATTTTACCAAATTGATTATTGCAATAAAAGATTTTTTAATATGACTACATATTTGAGTATAGAATAACTGTTCATATGTCATTAAAAACTTTCTTTTTGGTATCATCGTACACCTTTAAAAATTGTCATTCTGTTTTACAGCAAACAAATAAATCTAATTATTTTGCATTATAAGAAAATATCTTTCACCTGAAAAGCCATTGCTACATTCATTTTCTGGAAATTTTTGGGATGAACATGATCTGGAGTGAGACGTGGACAGACCTTTAAATTATGTCCTCTAGGATTATCAAGGGCTATTATGGCTTCCCAATGCTTTAATTGAATAAGCCCATCAAGGTGTCTAAAAAGAAAATTCAAATGATTAAATTCTTAAGTAACAAATATATACTTGAATGCTGAAAATACTTTGCTTATAGTTCGGCATCAATAAAGTCAAGCCCTTTTTTTTATTATTATTATTTCACTGGTCCCTAAATATTCCTCTAAACTTACCAGCATATTCTTTTTCATGCAAATGCAGTTTCTGACATTTTTTATTAAATGTGGGAAATCGGAAAGAAACCACAACCTCCTATCTGGATCGCACATGTGACCACAGCTAGTATTTTTGTCAGAAATACCAAACTGTTTCCACATGTTACGATTCCATGTTGCTCTATCTGTAGTTATACCATCAATGAACAATCCAGCCTTTTCTAACAACAAAACTCCTTCTACTATAAGATGATGCAAAACAGAGCCTATAACAGTAATGCATTCATTTTTAAGGAATCTAATTTTATGTATGTCTATTTTTGTTTTCAAAAACTTAGATTTACTGTAATATTTGCTAATTTAATATGACATTAAAATATAACCTTTTTAATATTAGCAAAATACAATGGTTTCGAAAAGTTAATCTTACCTGAAGCAGCAACTTTACTCAGAAAACATGCTACTGCTTGCACCCATTTTCCTTTGAATGGCTGGAACATGAAAACTAACACATGGTCTCCTTGCTCCTCCTTTTGATGATCAGGTGTGAAATTCCCTAAATCTGTAAATCCTTGAACACTTAAATTGGTTCTGTCAAAAACAGATGGGGATACCTTCATTTCATCAAGAAGCAGGATTCCTAAAAAGAATATTACAAAAATATTTTTTAATTAATTTTTCTACTTATTAAATCTGAAAGAAAAAGTGCATTTTGGTTGAAATGCTTCTTTGAAGAGGACAAAATTATCACTGTTTTAGTTGAAATAAGTTCTTTCTCATAATTTTCCTCGTGATCCTGAAAATTCATCATGCATTGGAAAAGCAGCAAAAAATATACATTTACACATGTACTTTTTTTTTAACTTCCTGGTTATCAGCACACCTAAGGAAAAGTCACAAACTTGTTGCCAATCTTAAAGAACATCTGGGATTTCGTTAGGAACTTCAAACAAACATTTATATGGACATCTTTATGTCTACTTGTACAATGCATCCAATGCACTTTTTTTTTTTTTACATTCTTTGTCCTGCATATAAAATACGCTTAACTTCTCAGAGGTAATTACACCAACTAATAGTTGTGTTTGGAGATAATTAACCCCATTCCTTCCAAACAGAACTATCAATACAACTATGCAAACCCCCAAAAAAACTAATCATAGAAATAAAAAACTCAAAAGTACAAATTAACGTATACTCAGACACATGCCAAATAAACAGTTTTTGGTGACACTGGGGGCTGCCAGATAAAACTTTTCCTTTTTTATGAGTTTTCAGTGAGTGTGCTGATAACACTTTTTCTTTGCTTTTTTAATTGATAAATGCATTTCTGTACAATGTTTAAAAATGAATAAAATCTGAAAATTAAAAAAATAATTCACAGAAATTTAAAATATGAGAAAAATAACAGAAAAAACTATCCTGTATGGTTAAAAAAAATTACATCATACCATGCCGATCAGGAGGACTCATATTGGCAGTTTTGATACGAATTGAATCAAAAACTGCATCCTGGAAGCCATAAACTCCCTTAATTCTCCTTATGTACTGATTCAAAGTGTTCATACATGGCAGTGCAAGGATCTTATGTTCTCTCAAGTGTTCATATGCTTTTCTGCTCTTTATTTTTAACAGCAAGCATTCATACACCCATTGAACTGTATATCTCATCCCCTTTCCACTAACTTTAGCAGCAGCTATGCAGGCTTCTACTGAAATTTGCTGCGTTGATGGCAAGCTTGACAGAATGTCCCTAACAGCATCTTTGTTTCCTTGTGCACACTTTTTCTTCACATTTTCCATTTCCATTTTCACAAGATTAAGCTAAAGAAGAAAAAAAAATTACAATCTTAATAATAAAAAGTATACAAGAAATAAAAGAATATAATATACATAACTCTGACCTTTCTCACAAGACGAACATTCTTACGAACAATATTTTTATAACGTGTTTTCATTATATTATGTTGCTTGCAACTCCTTTTCCTGAATTCCATTTTTTTTTTAAGTCGCTGACGATCTGCTGCTTTTTTCTCAATAGATATACAGTTTTGACATGCATTGGTTTTAGGGCCTGTTTTGACACCAAAAGATGCTGCATATACAAGGCAGTTTTCTTCTCTGGACATATAATCATTGTTTAACTCAATATAGTTAATTATGTTCTCAATTAGGAAAATCTCTCTTATTAGATTTTAAACTACAATTTTAAGTAGTAGAATAATGACCAAAAAAATAAATAAATAAATAATTTAATAAAAATAAGCATTTTAAAAGCAAACCTGTCTATGTTTCTGCAAATAATATAACATTCTACTTCTTCTAAACATGCTGCTAAGTCCTCAATACAAGTAATCCGACTTTTAGAAATCAAAATCTGCCTACCTTTCAAAAATGCCTATATAAAATAAGAATAAAAAGGTATTTACTACTGGAAAAGAGCTCATAAGCAACAGTGCCCTTTTTATAGCCATGCTTGCACATGGCAATGTTTTTAGTGGTACTTCGTTAAGTCAGAAGAAATATGATATTAAGCATATGTATCAAATTTAGCTTGTTACATATGATATATAAGTATAGCATATATAAGTATATTAAGCACGTGTAAGTACAAATTAGCATAAGAAAGTACAATACATGCTAGTATTATTATTGAAATAGTTTTTTGAAGAATTCTATTATTACAAAAGAGATAAAAAGAAAGCTTGCTATAGATATAGTAATACTTCATTTCTCTTTTATGAGATTTATACGATCCTCTAAACAGCCTTTACACCCCCCAAAAAACTTAATGCTGTTAAGGAAATTGACAGAAGCATGTTACCCTATGAGAAGAAAATTTTTAATAGTGTTTAAATCAATGGATCTTGGCCATTACACTTAACTTCATGTCGAAACAGGTGTTCAGTAGATGATTAACGATATTCTCCTTTTCAAGACCATAATTTTGTACTCATACTTTCAGAGGCAGCAAGATTTTATAGACTAAGTGCATCAGTTGCAACTTAACAAAATTTGTGAGATAATTAACATCCTGATGCACATAATACTTATGCGTCATTCATCAGTCATGATAGTTGTTCCCTCTGCCGTGTGCTTCTTGACCAGACACTTGTTGGTTTCTTTCCTAAGGCATGAAACTAATGACAATGAAATATGCCTAATCCATTTCCATTGAGACATAATTTCATGTTAAATCTCTCAGAACATGTTTTTGATTGAAAAATAATCCTTCTAAGACACTGCAAGTAAATATCTTCATCTCTAACAATTTCCTTAATTAAAAAAAATCCATCTATTCCTAGCTCAAAAACTCAGAAAAGATAACATACAAATCAGAAAAAATAACAATAAATAAGTGAAGAACAAATTATACATGCAAAAAAAAAGCAATGAATGTGTTACACATTAGTACCAAATGCAATTTGATGTGCAATACTGAAATTATAAAAATGCCAAAACAAAACTCACCTTTATAGTCATATGTTTATCAATTATAACTCTTTTCTCACACGTGTAATTAGTAGTCCATCGAGCACATACAATAAATTCAACTACAGAATTCACAGTCCACAAACAATGTGGTTTAGAAATCTTCTGCAGACTTTCAGTCAACAAAGGAAAAGTAAAATCCTTTGTAGCTTTAGAAGCAGCAACATTATCTGCAACCAACGGAGCACTCTTTTTATACACATAGCATTTCTTGCAGCAGGTGCTTTTCTTTGGCGCGATGGTTTGGATAAATATGAAGGCAGATTTGGAAAAATTAAAGGTATTGCTCCTTCTTGAAGTCTACGTTGACCCATTTCTAATTTAAATACTGTTCCATCGGACAACTTGGTCTTATAAAATTGTTTTATATCACTTTCCGGAAAATGATGTTCACATACAACATCCTTCTCCGAAAGTATTCGGTCGGCCCGAGGAATTGCACGTCTCCATTTTTCTAGAAGCACAGGATCCTGTAAAATATATTTCAACAAGTATGTATAAATATTAGAATTCATTTATGTACAAAATAAAAATATACTTGTTGCATGTAATTTCTTTTTACGTTACTTTGATGCAAATTGAAAATTTAATAATCAAAATTTAATTTGAAATTTGACAAATCAAAATTTAATTGCAGCATGTAACACTTGAATAGTTCTACAAATTCAAATTTAAAATTTTTGTGCATAACGGTTTTCACCCTGCACTGTGCCTAGATTTAAATCTTAATTTTTAATAGCCATTCACTGATGTGATTAGGTGTCATGATTTCATAATATTCATAACTTATTTAACATGCTAAATTTATCTCATGCAAAATCAGTTTTTCATTACACTTATCAGGTGTTGTCTTCACTCAACCATGCACGTAACGTTAATTTTAAGCAACATAGTGTTCATTTCCATTTATTATAAAAACCTACTTCAAACAGAAAAGAAGAGGGAATGCGTTTATCTCTTTTTCTGTAAATGAAATAAAAAGACAAATATTTTATCATTCTTGTATAATTTCAGAAATTTATTTAGATTTAAAATCTCAGGATTACCTGCTTTCATGCACGAAATGCAGATGTGCATGAGTTATGTGCAATATTTAACTAATTTCCAATCTATCACTTTGTTTTTAAAACCATACAGTAAATACCCTCTCATTTACTAACAATCCAGATGTTCTGTAAACTTATATAAACGCGTCTGACTGTGATCAGGCATGATATAAATGTTGCTCACCTTTGGAGCTCTAAATCTACTTGGATTCTTGATTCCCAAGCTTTTATTCTTCAGCCTATCAGTTCTATAACCACTGTTGCATTCAGGGACGAAACAGGTTGCACTATACGACTTACTGATAATGGAAACTGATATAAAAGCAATATTTTCGGTATCACTACCTATATAAAATACTACGACAGGATGAACTACTGGTGATTGCAGCGGACTCTATAAATTATGCGACAAAAAGTGGACCATTTTTGGGAAAAGCGGTTATACGAGTTTCACCTCCTTCATTATACTCCGTGATTCAGATGAAGGTAGAATGAAATACTATTTAAGCACGAGTTTCATAAGTTAATTTTAGAGCGTGACTGCTTGCATTAATGGAAGCAATCTGCAGTCAATCTTCATAACATTTTTGAAGTTCACTACACCTTGAACATATAATGGATGTTGAGAGAAGTGAGCCACAACATGTTAGTCAGTGACAAGGAAGCGAGAAAGTGCGATACATTCAGAAGAAGTTCAAAAGGAAGATCAAAAGGTTTTGATTTCAATTGAAATCCAGAGCTTAATTTCTAAAATTAGAAGTGCCGGAGCCCTATGGAAGATTTTCAATAATGAGGAACAGGAATAAATAAATAAATAAACTAATAAGACTATTATTATGATAAAGTAATTGATAATTAAAAAATTAAATAATTGTTAAAATTATTAAATAATTAGAATAATTATATAATTAATGATTAGGATAATAATATAACTAAAATTAAAATTTAACAAAATGTAAAAAGACAAACAAAAATTTAATACGTTATTAAATAAATGGTATATAGTTACATAATAAAATAAAGTACTGGACTTATTTGGAGCTCTGGTTGGAATTACAATTTCACACCAAACTAAGAAATAGATCTAACGGTCTCCTGTTGAATATAATGTACTTCTTCAATTGATGAGAGAAATAAAGACCATTCTTTTTCCAGTAATAACAATTAAAATGGTTAAAATGTCCTTGATGAGACTAGAGAGAATGCTATAATCAGTAACAGAGTATAGAGAAACTTTTAACTGAGGGTATGAGAACAAAGAGAGAAGAATCTAACATTTTCTGACCATGATCTCCTGCCACTAGCTATCAAACAAAAAATGACTGGGGAACAAATTTTCCCCGAATCGGAGGGTTAGCTAAGGAAAAAGCAACAAGTGACAATTTTTGTCCCCCGTCTTCGGTTACATCATTCCAAAAAATCTGTAGATGCTCTTTTCTGAAGGAAGACACTAGCGTTGGAATGAAAAATTTAAGCGCTCTCATAAAGTGACAGCGCGTAATACTTTATGAAGGATAAGCCACTGACTTGTGGGTGGGGGTTTTTCTTTCCTTAAAAGTCTCCACCTCCATTCAAGGGTTTTTTTCCCCCAAGGAAAGAGAGGCATGGATTTAAAAGTGAGAATCCATTTTTAATATAATTTTATTACTTAAACATTCAAGAACTAATTTTTGCTGAAATTGTTTTTTAGTTACATTAAGAACTGCCAAAGCCTATATTTAGAGCTCCGGTACGCTCCAGCAAGAATTATGATTTATACCCAAAACTAAGAAGTACCAGAGCCGGACTCCGGCGCAGTTTAAGCTCTGTTGAATTCTAATTCACTAATAATTCTAATTCACTGATAACTAAAACATACTTGCATTGGCAGCATATGTGAGATCGTATGACACAGATAAATTTGAAATGACACAGTTATTAGATTGATCATCCTAAAACTAGAATAAACAGTTACTATAAAAGTATTTATAAGCTATTATAGTATTTATAAGTATCTATTAGTAACTGATAATAACTTACTTTCTGTCTTAAAAGTAAGACAGAAAGTCAAAATGAAGAATAAAAGGGACCACTACCAGTTAAAATCAGAAATTGCTTTATGTATTTTCTTCTTACATATAAATATATATCTTGCAGTTTCTTATATAGTTAAATAATTTACAAATTCAACTATGTAAAGGTACACAGAACACATTATGTAAGCAGCTTGGATAGTAACTGCAGTGTGAAAAATTTACAGATGGCCCACACTTCGCAATGATTTCAGATGCCCCCAATTTTTTCTTTTACTTTTTTATATTTATAATTATTTTTGGGGGGGAGGGCTAGTCCTAAAAGAACAGTCTCATGATTTTTAAGTTTAATCTGTAGAAAGAAAATACTTATATCTGGGCATAATTAAAACTTACACAGTAAGTTTCAAAAGGTACTTTTTAATCAAACAATAATGTGTGTTTGTTGGGCTAGCATGCTTTAAACTAGGCCTCGAATATGCAGTGAGGGCTACCACTGTGTTAAAAGTTCCTTATTTTGGTAAATGCATTTTTAGAGGTTGAATTTTCCTTAAATTTAAATTTCATGTTGTAATGATTCTCATTAGAACACCATCAAAATAAGTTGTAATGTGCATAAAGAGAATAAAACCTCTATTTGAAACGGAAATATAACAGTTAAAACATATACATATATAGTAAGAACATTAAACATATATATTAAGAGGGTTTGCAGAAGTCATATCATGGGTTAAATTTGCAGTAATTGAATCTGGTTGTCAGAAGGCATACTCTTAAGAAGATATGTATGACATAACATCATTTGGAAAAGACAATTGATGTTGCAATGCAAGTGCAGACAGATTTAAAACACCTAGAGAAATGTATTTTAGTGTAACATTGCATTTGAACAAAGAAATTTGGGTTTCTTTTGCCAGAGTTCTACATGTCATAATCACCTTATTTACCACATTTCTTACATTCTGACACTGTTATTTTCTCTGATCAAGATGGCTTAATGAGCCACTGTTTTCAAATATTCAGTCCATCCAGGATGATACAACTGATAAGTTTGTTGCCATTTTGGATGTTCTAATAGAATACTAAAACAAACATTTTACAATGTTTCCAAAAATAGCAGGATATTTGAAAACATTTTGAATTCCAGCATATTTTCAAGATGACTAGATAATAGATTCTACATTTTAAAGAAAACAGATCTACAAGCATTTTCTGCATTATTTTTTAACACAAAAGCATATTTGAAGCAGAAGATGAGAAAGATACAGTAAAACATTATGTTAAAAAATATTATTATTTTTTTAAGTTGCACGAAAGCAAAATAATACTAATTTTTTGGGAGGAAGAAGGGGCATCAGTAAGATGAAAAGAAAAGGGGGGGAAACACCATAAAGTAATAATACAGGAAGTTGACAATACTTTGTACTGAACTTAATTATATACTTTATTTTAAACAGAGGTAAAACATGCCAGTATTTTCCAATATTAACCAAATTTCCATTTATTACATGCTAATTAATGTTTAAAACGAGAAGAAGTCACAAAAGGACTTATAAGTAATAATATGCCATTCTCTGAAACAATACATGTGGGAATAAAATTTACTTAAAGCCTACAGCTTATTATGCAGTTAAACATCAGCAAACCAATCAAACCTATACCACGAATGAAAATGATTATCAAAACTCCTAAGTTGAATAAAATATATGATTGGTCTAGAATTCAGAAAACATTTACAAAACTTCTCTATAACAGTACTTCCCAACCTACAAATGAATAACATATATGTTAATAACAAAGCAATTCCCCTAGTCTTTGATGGAAATCAAAGCAATTCCCCTAATCTTTGATGGAAGTTAAAGCAATTCTTCTGATCTTAACTGTGAAGTGACTCAAAGCAATATCCTTCGACACTTAAATCAGTATATAGACTGCTTGAAAAACCCATACCAAATGAAGAGGAAAGACTTCAGTGTGCATTTCCAGAGGTATTTTTGACCAGCACAAAATGGAAAAATATAGATATACTAGATCAGTGTTTCTCAACCTTTTTTGCTACATGCATCCCTTTCATCACTGATAGAAAACTCCTCCCCCCTCCTTTCCTGAATATTATTTCAATTTGCATTACTTTATAAAAACATATTAAAAAATAACAAGAAGGTACAGAAAATGCTGATAAGAACCAAAACTGGGATAACAATAGTTTTTTATATTCATAAACTAAAACTAAATACTTAACAGCTAAATAAAAGTCTGACCACATCCCCCTGAATGCATTAAATCCCCCCAGAGAGAATTCCCCCTCTAGTTAAGAACCTGTACTACATGAAGCAAGATTTGAAGACAATATTCTAACAAACCAATTGAAAGCTTTTGAAAGTTCTTCCAACAAGTGGAGAAAACTTTTTCAGGTGACATCCATGCTCTAATAATTTATAAAGGTTATAATTTAAATAGTATCCGAAAAGATTACTTAAACAGTGGCACTTCAATCCAAGCAATGTTCAAAAGGTTAATATTTTGTGATAATTTGATATTGGTGATTAAGATAAATCCTGAGTTAACAAGAACAAGCCTGCAAATACTCTTGATACAGATTATATTTTTTTTTCCCTAGCTGGAAAGAGCCAAAGGAAAAGTAATGACTCATGATATTAAGGGATCTGCGGAGATTTGTTTTACTAACTTGAACTCAACCATATGATAGCTTGAAAATAAATAAATAAATAAAAACCTTCTATCTTGAGAAAGTTTACAGGAGAGTTCTCTAATTAAGAAGCAGACTTTCAGACAAAAGATAATGAAAAAAATTTTACAAGACAGAATTTTGCGATAAAATGTTACCTAATCATTCTAATAAAAATTGATTAATACACCAGAAAATAAAATTTTCAGTGTTTGAATTACAAGAGAAAAAAAGCCTCTTTTAAAATAATGTACACAATTTTCAAATCACTCGGTACAGCGGGTTATTTTAATTACCACCTTGAATAGTTGAAAAACAGAAAAATAATAATTTTAATGAGTCCAGATAATGTAATTCTCTAAAAATATTTTTTATTTTTAATTATCAATCTGATGATTTAAAGGCATATTTATTTAAATCAATCAGATTTAAAAGTAGAAAAATCAGTCTTAAGAAAGCATTTACTGATCTTAAATTGTTTGATTTGTTACTCAATAACAGGCAAATTAAATTTGATAGTTAAATATTTTATATTTTACTGAATGGCAGTATGCTGGTATGTGGAAGCTAAAACCTTTTTTTTTTCAGGTAGCAGCAACACATTGCTCTTCAATAGCCAACTTTATTGATTAAAAGTAATCTTACATTTTGCCGAATGGCAACAGTCTGACACCCTAGAGCAGTGATTCTCAATCCCTTTCTTTCTTTCTTTCTTTTTTTTTTTTTAACACTTTTAGAGATTTCAAAATTTGGCGGTACACAAAGAAAAAGATAAGTTTAAAAGTTGTTTGTTTACCTATAGTACACTGTGTAAAATAGTTTATCATAATAATTTTGAATGTAAAAAATAATATGTACTACAAAAACAGCAATACGTTTATTAAGGGATTAATTACAAGTTAAAAATAATACTTTTAATGAGAAATTTGAGCTCAATGTGTTCTGATAATTTCATTTGCATTTGGTCGTAAAAATGACAATGCTACTAATCATGTTCTACATTTCACAGACTCAATCTTTTATTCATTTTTATGTTGGTTAATATTGAAAATCCAAATTCACACAAATAAGATGTAGAAAATTGCTATAATATTTTTGAAGCTTCTTTGGCCATCATGAGATAATCGCATCTAATGTTAGTCCAAAATGAATTAATGGATTCTTCTGAATATTTTAAAATGAAATCTCGATTATTAGAACGTGAAAATATTTCTTCTTCTTCATTTAAAGTTAATTTAAATACAGAAGTATTCGTTATTACAAATAGATTACGAACCCAATAAAAATTTTTTATATCTAAATAATGAACAATTCTCTCCTCTAATGTTGTCAAATGGTCAATAACAATTTTATGAATAATTTTACTAAAATCTCTTGGAACTGACTCAAACTTTTCCAAATTACTATCCTGAGCTTTATTCTTCCATAAAGTTATTTGTTTTTGGAATCCTACTGGTTTATGTGTTAAGTTTAATACACTTTCTTTCAGCACTTGAATACTTGAATTTATGTTATTAAAAATAAACAAGTATGTCTGATAAGCAAGCTAGTCTCCCATCTGCACCAATCAAAAAACTTCTCAATTTAAATTATTTACTGAACATGCACAAAAATGCTCCGAAATGTGCTTTCCTCCAGAGAACCAAAATCAGCTTGGATAAAGCAATTTGCGGGCTTATTAATGTCTTAAAAACCAAATTTTGCCAGTTCTCATGTGCACCGTATACTAGTATTAAACCCATTATAATATTTACTATGTACATTTCTAAAACTTGGTGGCACAGTGGTTGAGAATCACTGTCTTAGAGATAAAAATGTCCATTTTGAACAATGTTGCCATTTAAAATCACTTTTAAAAGCATTCAACTTGTTAATCAAAAGTTCCTTAAATAAAACAAAAACAAATCTGAAATTCAAAATCTGGGCTTTGAAGTGCACATGTTTTGATAAAGAATTATGCATATTAAAAATTTGCTGACTCTAGGTATCATTATTTTTCTAGAATGCAAGGAACATACAAACATACATCCATAAAAAGATTCTGCATTATATAATCATGCAGATTACAAAGCATAGCAGGGCTATTTGTTTATGAACAGAGATAACTTCCCAAAGGATTTTTTAAGGAAATCCGCCCTATATTTACTTCACAAATGAAAAAAAATCATGATAATGTAATGTAATAAGCCCATTTAACTGCAAGGAACAGAACTTAGGGTGAACTTAATAGTTCATCCAATGTTATGCCGTATGTTTGGCAGTAAACCGAGCTTTGTCTGGTACACTGGATCTTTCAAACAATTAAACTTAGGAACAAAACAATTTTAAAATCTTTATTACCAATTACAGTAGAATCCCATAACTCCTGATATCTTGACAACTTTTTAGGAACTTTTTTCAGATATCTCGAAGCCAAACAGAGTAAATATTACATACAGAACATATAATTATTATTTTGTAGCACAAGGGAGAAACCTCATAGAACAAGGTACATGTGCAAAATGTGCAATGTGGGTACATGAGCAAAATGTGCATGTACCAAAAAGATAAAAGATGCTTTGAACAGGCTCACAAAAAAAAGTTTGCTCTTTGACAATTGAAAAAAAAAAAAAAAAAAACGAGTTTTTTTTATCCATTTACTCAAACATCCTTAGTATGTACATTTTATGTTTTCACTGCTATAGAAAAATTACACAAATGTTTATTTTTTCATTTTTTTTTCTGATGATTTATTACTTTATACACTAATGTAAAAAATTTATATATAGTGCAATTCTGAAGTACACTTTTTCTTAAATTCACAAATTTCGTCATTTATTGGCAAAGTGCACAGGAAAAAGGTAAGTTTATTTTGTTTCCTACTATCTCCGTAAGTTTCAAAGTCTCAGACGCACGCTGGTTTCACAGTGCAACCACCAGCCATAGAACAATGGGCAAGAGTAGTTTTTTTTTATTATTTATCCCTAGAATCATAATATTCTATTTCTAGAGTTTTTTAGTTAAAACATTATAAAAAATAACATTGTGCGCATCAAAGAGTTAAATATTAAGAGTTCTGAAACATCCATCCCTTATTCAGTAAAACTCGATTTTTCAAAAGCTCTACAGTCTCTCAGTCCACATTATGCTGAGTTTGTAGGACTCTCCTGCATAATGAAGAAAAATTAGACACATTGCCAAATTTCCAATGCTTGAAAATTTAGAAACATGAAAATATCGAATATAAAAATTTTAACATCTAAGCCTGGTTTGTGCAGCAAATACATGGCCACAATGCATTTTTTCTTATTTTCATTCCTCAGATTCCTAATTAAAACTAATCATTTGGTGAAATTCAAATTGAAAGTAGACAGCTTGTTCCTTGTTCTAAAATTCTAAATCTTGTGAAAGAAAATTCAAAATTAAATAGCACACAATTGAAAATAAACCTGTACAAAGGAGATGTCATGTTTTTCCAATATGAAGGCATTATTTGAAATGAACATTATTTATAGTGGCTGAAAAATACTAATAATTGAAGAGTTTGACAGAAAATTGCAAATAAGTAAGAATGATTACATCCATGGTAACTGAGAACTTTACTAAAAGCATTCCTCTTCCTACACAGATAACCTTAACATATTTTGCTATAATTGAATAATCCAGAATAATGAAATTGTGTACTGATATTTTATTGGTGCAGATCATCTACATACAGAACTCCAGATGAAAGTTACTGATACACAGCCAAGTCAGTGCCATCTTAAAACATAAAGACAATCTCACGAGGAAGAGCTAAGCACAGAGATTTTAATACCTCGTACAAGAAATCTCAAAACCCCACTCCTTAAACAATCTGCATTACTTTCACACATAAACACTTATAAATGGCTCATATCTTATATAAAGCAAGAGTGTGATTCTAGATAAGGACAACCTCACTTTTAGATGCTTCATATCAGATATTCTATACATTTTGTATCACTCGTTAAGCTTTACTAAAAGTTTCTATCAAAAGCAAATAACTTTCATCTTTGAATGACAATAAGAATTGCTATTTCAACATGACACAAAATTTTATTAAAATAGTTGCTGAAAAAGGAGATCCATCACACTGAACTATTGCAAAATATGACACTTCATCAAGTAAAAGACTTGTTTTGCTTATCATACCTGCCAACCTCGAAATATGAAAAACCATAAAGATGGCTGTGAAGTCATGCCATTTCAAAATAACTCTAAAGTGGCTAAAATTCCCCTTGCAACTGCATTATTCAGATAATTAAACTATTTATAATGTGATACAGAGGGGAAATATATTAATATTTAATTAGACATTCTAAATCTTATGTTGTTAGTCTAATTTCATTTTGTAATTATGTCACACTTTCATTCTGAGAAAATCCTGATCAGGAAACGAAAACTTTTATTCGCTGTAAGCATTTTTAAGTATGATGAAAATAAAATTAAATACAAATATTAACTGAATAAACACAGGATGAATCTTCACAAAAAGTTCTATAAACGTCTATGGTAGATTCAGGCAAATCATACCAAAATCGAAAAAATATGCGGAAAATCACTGGGGGAGGGGGGAATGCAATTTGCACTACTTAAGTTTCATTAATTTCTGGGAAGTATTTTCTTAGTAAAGGCTAAAAATTAAAAACCAGGAGACTTGATTATCTACCCAGAGACCAAGATAAGCAATGAAAAACCAGGAGTCTCTTGGTTTCACCGGGAACATTAGCAGCTAAGTTTTACATAAGAAGAAACTTTGAACCAGCACTTCTTTGTTATGATAAAAATTTAGAAATTTAAGAGAAATTTTCAATAAAAACTACAAGATTCATGTGAATCATTTAATTTAGCCAAATTGACTATTAAATTTTATTAGTTATTTTTATAAATTTATATTACCTGTGTGTCCTGAAACACACTCATTAACTATGGCTGAAGTAAATCTGTGTCATAGGTCCTCAAAGGTAATAAAGTGATCTGAAAGAATATCAAAAAGAGAAAAATAAGTACATAAAAGCATATTCAGTTTTAGTTGCATCCCAGTAACAAGATAAAAAAATTCACAATATTTCTCACTAAAATAAACATCATTTAAGCAAAATAATATATATTCTAGGTAATTTCGAAGATCAATATGACAACATTAGATCAGTTTATAAACTCAGTAATTAAAGTAGGCAATTTAAATGTAAAAATTATTCTTAAAAATTAACTGAAAATTTTTTTATGAATGTTATGAACTCTGACATATTAACAACATGCCTCACAACAAAAATGGATGTATAAAGGAATAAGCACAAAGTTCTGTCTATAAATTTAAAGATTAAAAAAAAATCTGGAAATGCTTATTTAAGACCAGTCTGTTGGTGATTTCAGAGATAGTAAATAAGAAAGACTATTTGGAATAAAAATGTTTTAAGCCAAGAATATATTGAAAACGAAGTGATATCAACAATGTGAAACTTCCTCATATTTTCTGATGAATTTTCTTTAAAACATGCCAGTCATAACTTACCTATATAGGTCTAGTGAGCATATCTACACCTTAATAAACATCTCTAAAGTAATAGGAGTGTTCAGTATTTCAAGTTTAAATTGGAATTATTGAAGAATACATTTAAAATGCTTATAAACAGGCATAAAATATGACTTTTCTTCAATGAAGCAAACTATGCAAACTTTCATTTATAATTAATATCCCATATTTAGAAGCTTTTATACAAGAAAATACCAAATACTGTAATATTCATTACTGAAAGAAATGAAAAGCTTAACTTCACTCATTTCTGCTTAAAGCAAATTATAATTGTTATTATAAATAGATAATTTTGTTCCCCTCTTCTACACATATACTGCTTTGCATTATTTTCATCTTTACATTACATTGGAGAAAAATACCACTATAATAAGGAATAAAGCTAAGAACTTTTTAAAAAGCACACAACACATGCATAATGGTTATGTGTAAAAGTACACCACATTTATATTTAATATACTCAAATAAAGCAAATGTATTTAAATCTTCAATCATGAACTGCTTCCCCCCCTTCTAAATTTATAAAAATTCCAAGATTTTTTTAACTAGGTAAAATTCAAATTTACACTCAGACCAGTTTTCTGAAAAAGATCAAAACTTTGAAAGAAATTAGCAAAGATCCTTCTGTAGGATGCAGAAGTAGAAAATTTGTGGTACAAACAGTTTTTGCAAATTTAAAAATTTTTTTGCAGTCTCATGAACATGAAATTTTTCCAAAAATGCCAAGTACACTCACAAACTTCAGACTTTTCTGGCTTTTAAATTTTCATTTGAATTGTTAGATCGCTTTTCATAATCGAAATAATGACATTTTCCAATTATCCACATCCCCTCTACGGAAAAATAATATTCATGAGCTAACGCAGTAAGCTGGCACAATAGTTACGGGGTAACCCATGATGTGCCTAAAACGTATTATTACAGCAACCCAAGTACATGCATAGAGCATGTCTCTTTATGTATACATATGTTTACTCTTTTGAAATTCAACCACCACTTGTCAGATAAGTTTTTTTTTAGCCCATTTGGGCTATTAGTCTCAAAATGGCATTTTGTGTCGAATCACATTAAATATCTGAATCAGTTTTCAAATTGTTGCCACCAAATATTATCGCCTTGTATTATATTCAAAGAAACTAAAAAATGAAAAATCTGCATAAATGTATGTATGTTTCTCAGATTGTGAAAAAGCAATGGTACCTAGAGTCATCAAATTTTGAATAACATAGTCCTCAAACCGAACATGGGCACCTGGAAGCTCAAATTTGGAATTTTGAATCTGTTTTATATTTTGTAAAACTGTTAATGAATTTTTGATTAACAAGCTAAACAATTTCCATTTTAACAACTGTGCAGTGGCAACACTGTACGGGAAAAAAATATTTTTTATCTCCAGCCTACAAGACTGTCTATTGGAAATTCTAAAGACTGTTTCTAAATATTTTTAGCCCAAAGGGGCATTGGCTCAAATGCTTTCAAAACATGTATGAGTCTGTAAATGAAAAAAACACCCATTTGGGCATAATATAAAATCTGAAAGCTCTCAGACTTTTTTTTTTTCATTTAGTATGTTTTTCTTGTAATGAATCATAATGGGACTGTGAAGTTTACCAACTAATGAAAAAACACCACATTTCTGCAGAAATAAGTCATTTAGCTTAACAATTAAAAAAAATGCAAAAATTTATATTCTGTGAAGTTATACTTTTTAAGTGACTGAAAGTGAAGTGTGTTAGAATGCGATTCAGAAATTGGTTTCAAGATAGCATCTTGATTACAATAGTTATGCCCTTTATTTATTATTGGTCAAAGCACAATGCAAAATTTGTGCAGTTATATATATATATATAATGAAAACACGAAAAAGAGCAGAGTTGATGCATATTACCTAGATAGGATAGTCCATAGATCCATATTGAAGAGTCTGATTGCATAGCATGCTAATATGTTGAGTTTGTAATATCTAAGAAACTTGGCAGTCGATGTGGTTTTAATTCCATTTTTATTTGAATTCACATATCGTGGCCACAGCTTACTTGGCACTCTAATCGTGCCTTTCCAGAACATTTACATTTTTTAATACCGCTCCAAGGAAGAGAGTGGGGGATATAGTGTCCAAACAGCACGGAAGTTAAAGCTAAAAGTGGTGCATTTATCCAATATAGAAGCTTGCCAAGAGGAAGGTTTTGGTTTAGTTTAAAAAAATATCAGTTATCAAAAATTGCGAGTTTAGGTTCCAAATTAGTTACATCATAGCATTATGCAAGCCATGCAAGATGATGCAACTAATAAAGCAAAATATGAAAGAGCAATTCCAAATGGGAGAATACGCTCTCGAAAGTTATAGCAACGCAGTCGATCTAAACCAGAAGAAAATATTGCCTTCCTTACATCTAGATTATCAAGCTTTCAAGTAATTAATGTAAGCAAGGCATTAGAAGTCTTTTTCCCAATGGTTTGTCAATCAAGTAGCATATATTCTGTAAGGTTTCTAAATATATTCTGAAACATACTAGACAATGCTCATCAAATGCACTTAATAAAGATATATAAAATTTTACGTTTTAGTTTCTGCATGGCTCTGCAAAGAAAGTCCCAATTAACAACTTATTTTACCTACAACAACACAGAAAGAGGACTGGTCGGTAATCTGAAGAAATACTGCTAAACATAAATTACTTTTTCCGCAAAAGTAAGTTGTATTGGGAACAAAAAAATTTTCTTTTCCGTACAAAATTTTGAATTTCTTTCGAATTCCTGCATTTTTATAACTGGTAATTTGAAATCAATGTTTTTCCCATCAAAAATGGCATTTCTAAGAATTTAGATTTAAAAACTTATAAACATTTCTTATACACTTTTGTATTATATGGAATCATGTGATCAGAGTTACAGTGTACAAAAAGTCTAGCTTAATTGAATCATTCTTTAAAAAGGAATCACAGGCCTAGGTGCAACAGTATAAGAGATACTATGCAAACAGTATAAGAGATACTATTACACAAATTAACTGTTACTGCAACCAAATGACATCACAAAGTTTTCAAGAATGAAATTCTTTTCTGGAGTTTATAGTTCAATCATGTATCTATAGGATATACCAAATAATGAAGGTGATGCTATTAATTTCTTACAACAGTATAATATATTGTCAAGTATCCATCAATGTTTCAATCTGCCAAAAAAAAAAAAAAAAAAAACAAGTTTTATTCGAGTCAGTAAAAGAATCCTTAGCAATGTTCGAAAAATATGGAATAGTTGGGAATGGGAGTTAGCAATTTGTCTGCAGCAAGTACTAGATTGCCATCAGATTCATCTCTCGCTGATCTAAGGAAATGACATCAATACAGTTATGCATCGAAGAACTCAGCTTATACTACTGCTATAAACTGAACCAATTATTCTAGAGAAATAAGCACCTTTGAAATACAAAGTCATTAAATCAAAAAATAAGTGGTGAAGGCTTAATTATATAGACTGATGAAAGCCTGTTCCAACACTAGCCACATTCTGTCACCTCAATGGATTTTCAGAAGTATTTGTGTCGGGAAACTAAAGAAACTGTGCCACGATTTTGTTAAATGTAATCAGAGAAAATATCGAAAAAGGAACAAACCATTTATTCTGACTATGGGCCACCTATGAAACAGAAGAATTTTTTTCTGTTTCAGAAAGCTGTACATATATGAAGAAAAGCTGGTTTCAAGCTTTTCAAAGTGAAACACAAATTCAATTTTGTGGATCCACATTCTGGAGTTCATATGCAAAATGGGTTCTCCAAAATAGTGGCTCAAGAAACATAGGGTTACAGTAAGTCACCATTTGAAGTCAGTTCATGTGGCAGCAGAAAATAGTAACTGGGGGGATGGGGTGGACCTTTGAAACTATTTTAGAAGCAACTGCCAAACACTTTCTACCCGAAATAAAGAAAAACTAATTGTATCAAATTACCACCAAAATTAGCCAATCCTTCTCAGTTAAAAAATAAATATGTTTTTCTTGCTATGTTAGTACAGATACTTTTCCTGGGTGGTCACTTGAAAAAAATATAAAAGAGGCCAATTTTATAGCCAAAATATTCATATCTTTGCATTCTAGTAGCAACATGAATAGTATGAACAAATTATACTGGAGTTGTTTTCACAACCTATTGTGAAACAACTGAAATCATTTCAGTATTTATAATAAAATAGCAACATGATAAAAGCTAGCTGTTCATGTTTAAATATCTGCACACCCTGGAAGTGGCATGAGTATCAATACTTACTCTGTTTAAACTGCTTCCATGATCAAATAGTTTAAGTGCTTTGTGAAGGAATGGCAAATGTAGCAGAAGTTTACATCTATGTATTTATATCTGCACATTCCAGAAGTAACAAGAATGTCAAGAACAAACTACACTTGAGTTATTTTCATAATCATTCATTCAAGCATTTTGCAAAGTAAATAATAAATCTTGACAAAGACCCAATTTATGCTCAAAATATTCATAGCTACAAATCCTGGAAGTGACATTAGTATTCTGAACAGATTACATTGGAATCATTGCCCTCATCAAACAATTTCAGTACTTTGTAAGGAAATAACAAATGCAACAAATGCCACTTCATATCCAAAATATTCACACACTCACATTTTGATAATTGGATAATGAACTACTTACAAACAGTCCAAGCAAACTCAGGAAAGATACCACCTTACATAAATATGCAATCAATAAATTTGTACATGTGGTGATATAAGCTATACAAGATCTATCCTGAAAGGTAAGGTGACTTAGTATAGAAAACATATTTTATTTGAAAAATCTTTCAATACACCTAATAGTCTTCAAAATAAAAACCTTAGGCACTAACCCAGTGATTTTCCCATTAGGCACTAACACACTGATTTTCCCATTGTTTGTAAGCATCTTGAAAATCTGTTTCCAGAATCTCATTTTAACACCTTCATCACGGCCTTTTGGGCATCTTCCATGATATCATATCAATGTCCTTTTATCATATTTTTCATCCTTGGAACAGAAATAATTGATAAATATTGAAAAGTCACCTGTGGAGAGGTCCAAGCTGTATAGTGGTAGAGGAAGCATTATTATGCATTTTCTGGCAAAAAAAAGACCAAAAGCAAATGACGTGGCGGTCTTATGGTACAGAAACCACGATGTTGCGATAGGATGCACATTTGTTCGCATGTGTTCTTGAACCACAATTAGATAACTAGCTGCATTCATTGACTCTGTTATTTGATAGGTGGTGAAGTTAAATCACATTGTGATAATTTTATAAATTCTCCATCCAATTCATGGAACACTACAGGATGCAGTCCAGACTTTGAAATTGAGAAATTAAGAAAGAATCAGATTAAGAAAGCACATACAATGTATACAAACATAAGCATTATTGTAATTAAAAAGGGAAAATGAAACAAATGTTAATTGAAAGGATTTTTTACCACTTCATAAGTTGGTAATGAAACAATTATTTTTTTAAACAGCTGGAGATTTTTGCTTGGGACAATTTCTGATGCAACACATTAAATGTTTTGTGGTAAAGAGCACAAAATTTTTCAATACCTCTCATAAAGTATCTTTTCCTTTCTTCATTTGGGTCAGTTGCAAAATCAGGTAGTTCCCTGCTTCATACTTTTAATTTTCCATCGATGGGAGAAAAAAAAAACTGTATTTTTTCTTCAAGAGAAAGGTATTTTACAATTCAAATGAATTTGTGAAACAGTATGAAACTGTATATCAGAAAAAGAAATCATTTACAGATCACCAGAAAGTTGCATTTTGAATATGTTTCTGTAAATGTTGTATGCATGGATTTTAAGTATTTTTCTATTATGATTATTTTAAATAAATTACTTACAAAATTGCATTAAATAAAATAAGAAATCAAATTTATATTAAATTTATAGCTGCCATTTCTCGAAATATGAAAAGCCACTGCTAAGCAATGTCATTTTAAAACAACTCCAAACTGAATATTCAGTTTACAATTAATAATTCTGGTTACCTTACATACTCCCCCTTTTAAAGGGCAACTGGGGTTTGGGGGACCCAATCGCCAAATCGTGGTGGTGGAGAATCATCATCCACCACCTTTTTAGTTCGGGCGCCAGTGTAGAGACATTAGGATATTTCGAAGCAGGAGACATGAAAAATTAGCAATGACTTCGCCGGGAATCGAACCACGGACCTCTCGGTTACGCGTCGAGCCTGCAGACCACTACACCACGAAGGCATGCGAAGGAGGGAGCAATACCTTATAACTGCATTGTTCACATGATTTTGATATAAATATACTATTATTTAATTAGATGCTCTTAATTTTAAATTCTTTAGATAATTTTATTTTATAATTTTCTTACACTTCTGTTATTAGAAACTCATGAGGAGAAAGCTCATATTTACAGAATGTTATTGAGAATTTTCTAAAGGGAACAAAGAAGAAATGCATTTCCTAGACAGCTGCCTTTGCCAAAGATTGCACAAAGTTGAATCTAAGTAATTCTCTGATTTTTTTAAGCAAAAACAGATTGATGTTTACTTCAAAAGCAGAAGTGTGCAAAAAAATTACAGAAAAATTCAAAGAGGAATGTAAATATTTCATTTTTATGTATAACTTGATCCTTATTTAATAATTCAAATTAGTGTTTTAAATTGCTAATGTATGTTTTCTTAATATTGTTCTTTATAGCATCCCCATACCCCTGGTGCATATTAATGGTGATTGTAGTGCAGGTAGACACTCTTAGCAGTGAATTGGAGGACAGCACACATATTTCACCTTATTCAACCATTCATATGCACATGATTTGCACACACGCATATGAATTCCATTTGTGAAATTTTTCTTCATAAAAATGCTTACTATTTTCAATCTGTCATCGATGGAAAAAGGTACAATAGCTTTTTTCCAAGAGAAATGTATTTTTCCCTGCAAAAGAATTTGTGAAAATGGTCATAAGATGCATTTGCACATTGCAGAATGGACGTTTTAGAGATGCACTGTCAGAAATTGTAAAAAGAAAAAGGGTGAAAATGCGCTTTAGCCCACTGCTTGGCGATGTTTTGAAAATCGCCAATTCGGCATGTTTCTGCGAAACGTCTTAGCAATTGCAACCTTCCCGACATGCTCCGCGAAAACCTATTGTAAACAAAACATACAATTCTAAAGCATAAATTAGTATGGAAACTGTTGCCACAAAGATAATAAAATAATATGCAAAACGAACATTACGATCATTAAAATATTTGTCAGTTAGGTTTAAATTAATTATTTACATTTTATGTTGTAATACTTACACATTTTATGCCGTTACATAACCTTCCCGACACGCTCCGCGAAAACGTAACCAAAATGGCATCCAAGAAAGAAGGAATTTTTTTTAAAAGGGCATTAAAATTACAAACGATACCATGTACACACCGTTCCGTTTTAACTTAAAAAAAAATCTGAGAATTGCACAATGTAGGCAACGTACACAAATGAACAAAATAAGCTAAAATAACGAAAATAAATTACAAGAAAATGCCATGTGCACAGTGTTCCTTTTAAACTTAAAAAAAACTTCAGCGAATTGCACAATGTACGCAACGTGCACAAATGAACAAAATAAGCTAAAATAACGAAAATAAATTACAAGAAAATGCCATGTGCACAGCGTTCCTTTTAAACTTAAAAAAAACATCAGCGAATTGCACAATGTAGGCAATGTGCACAAATCAACAAAATAAAAAAATAAATTGCAAACGATACCAGCGTTCTGTTCTTCAGCTGAGCCAAATTATTTCAATAAAAGGCAATAAAATATAAAAATTAAGCAACTTAAAAAATTTAAAGAAACATAAAAATCCCTTGCACTTCCAATAAAGTAATAAATGTACATGTACATTCACTCACCTCTCTCAGCATCACAGCTAAATCCATAGCGACTTGGTATTTAGCAAAATATACGTACGAAAATAGCAAACACTCAATAGAAAAACACCGCATTCAAAGAATGAAACGAGAACTGAAATAACTACTCAAATTAACACGTAAGAATTTCGAATAAACCGCTACGTCATCTCAAGTTACCAATAAAACCGTTCTTTATAAAATAGGAAATACGCATGCGCGAAAACTACATGTTTCCGTAGCTTCAAAATACCCAGTCAGCCATGTTGGCGGATATACGGAGTTACCCATGTTGGCATGTTTATTGCTCATTCAAAAACAATCGCTGCCAAGCAGTGGGCTAAAGCGCATTCCAACCAGAAAAAGGCTCTCCACATGGACATTTAATGGATTAAGATAATTTGGGGTTTAATGGATAAAAAAATTACGGGGTTTAATGGATCAATAATATCGTTTCTCACTCCACTGTGATTCATGTATTGGATCAAGGTACTCACTTCATAGTGATGGCACAAGAAGCAATTAAAAATGGGACATACAGCAGTTGTTGATTGGAACAACTACATGAGAGAAGCATGCATGATATTGCGAAAAAACATTCAACCTATCATAAAAATTGACGGCCCAAATGCGCTTTAGTCCACTGCTTGGCGGCGATTGTTTTTGAATGAGCAATAAACGCGCCAACATGGGTAACTCCGTATATCCGCGAACATGGCTGACTGGGTATTTTGAAGCTACGGAAACATGTAGTTTTCGCGCATGCGTATTTCCTATTTTATAAAGAACGGTTTTATTGGTAATGTGAGATGACGTAGCGGTTTATTCGAAATTCTTACGTGTTAATTTAAGTAGTTATTTCAGTTGTCGTTGTATTCTTTGAATGCGGTGTTTTTGTGTTGAGTGTTTGCTATTTTCGTACCTTATATTTCGCTAAATACCGAGTCGGTATGGATTTAGCTGTGATGCTGAGAGAGGTGAGTGAATGTACATGTACATTTATTACTTTATTGGAAGTGCAAGTTGCTTAATTTTTATATTTTGTTGCCTTTTATTGAAATAATTTGGCTCAGCTGAAGAACAGAACGCTGGTATCGTTTGCAATTTATTTTATTTTGTTGATTTGTGCACATTGCCTACATTGTGCAATTCGCTGATGTTTTTTTTAAGTTAAAACGGAACGCTGTGCACATGGCATTTTCTTGTAATTTATTTTCGTTATTTTAGCTTATTTTGTTGATTTGTGTACGTTGTCTACATTGTGCAATTCGCTGAAGTTTTTTTTAAGTTTAAAAGGAACGCTGTGCACATGGCATTTTCTTGTAATTTATTTTCGTTATTCTAGCTTATTTTGTTTATTTGTGTACGTTGCCTACATTGCGCAATTCTCAGATTTTTTTTTTAAGTTAAAACGGAACGGTGTGTACATATGGTAACGTTTGTAATTATAATGCCCTTTTAAAAAAAATTCCTTCTTTCTTGGATGCCATTTTGGTTACGTTTTCACGGAGCATGTCGGGAAGGTTATGTAACGGCATAAAATGTGTAAGTATTACAACATAAAATGTAAATAATTAATTTAAACCTAACTGACAAATATTTTAATGATCGTAATGTTCGTTTTGCATATTATTTTATTATATTTTTGTGGCAACAGTTTCCATACTAATATATGGTTTAGAATTCTATGTTTTGTTTACAATAGGTTTTCGCGGAGCGTGTCGGGAAGGTTGCAATTAATTGCGAAGACGTTTCGCAGAAACGTGCCGAATTGGCGATTTTCAAAACATCGCCAAGCAGTGGCTAAAGCGCATTTTCACCAAATTGACAAATCTCTTTTCCCTAAATGGAAGAATAAAGTTGGTGTGTTTTTCCACAAGAGTGGATATTAGATGGTACTTGCCACAAAGACAATCTTCTTAGTTCAAGTATGCAATAGAAGTGGGAGAACCCCGATAGGAGAAATCCAAGAACATGTGAAGGAAGGTTCAACAATATACACAAACTGCTAGAAAGGCTATCAAACTGAAGAACTAGGAGAATCAGATTTCAACCATTTTATGGTAAATCATTGGTATAATTTTGTTGATCCAACAACTGGAGTTCATACCTTGAATATAAAGCGATTATGGGGATCTGCTAAATAGCGGAACAAAATGAACTTAGGCACGACTTGCCATCACCTAGAAACAACAACACCTGGCTTGTCATTGCCAAGCTGAATTTGTGTTCTGTGTTCTTCAGTGGTGGTAATGTGTCCAATGCATTATTAGCCTCAATTTCTGAACTGTGGTCACAAAAAATTATCTGCCAAAAATGAATGCTTAAATATGTTTATGCTTATTTTGTTTGATGCAATTTGTTTTGTCATTTATATACAATGCTTATTTTGTTTAATGACATGTTTTGTCCCATTAATAAATATTTCATCTGCTGTTCCATTATGAATCATTATTATATTATTATATCATTCTACTTACTATATTACTATATATTATTATTAT
>KK117943.1:39021-61231 GCA_000611955.2 Stegodyphus mimosarum | reverse complement strand
TTTTTTTTTTTTTTTTTTTTTTTTTTTTTGTGTGTGTGTAAAATGTTTATTAATAGATGGTGGTAACTTGGCTATTTTTAACCTTAGGAATATTAGTGAACTTTATACCACTTTATCGCAAAACGTTCACATATTTTATATATTTTTCATTTCTTTGACGTTTTAGAGTGAAAATAACCGCTTTAATATTTTTTTTTACTGTTTTGAATAAGAGGGCAACATTGTTAAAATCTGATTAGGTGTTTAATTTTACGCATCGCTTGCTTAATTGTATATTGTTCTAGATTGGTTACAGTCACATTTTGAACACGCTTCCTTTGTTTTATAAGATTCAGTATGCTATCGTCTTCGTTAAAAAAGTATTGCAGAAGTCGTATTAATTTTTTTTTATCATTTGTATATTTGTCTTTTCAAGTTTTGTTTCCTGCTTCTAGTAACTTATTGTGGATAGTGTTCTTACTTCTAATGTTTCAAATATTTTGTAATTTTAGCTTTGCAATTTTTTATTTATTTATTTTTTATGAGCTGTAATGGTACAAAGTTTAATTTTATTCAAAATTGAGAAAGAGTGAGGTTTTGATTTTTACTGAGTCTAAATGTTACAGATTTTATTCAAAATATTCTACTTTTTTGTGATAGTATAATGTTTACATTCTGTTTTGTAACATTTTTAATTGAACTGTTGTTTTATGTACGTATATTTTTTTTTATAGTAATTGAGAAGTATCTTAGTGATGTTCCTGAAAGATTGTTGATTGATAAATCAGAATCTTCTAATTTTCAATGAATATGTTTAATTTTTATTGTAATGTATTATTAATGATTGGCAAATTCACCTTTGTTTAATTTTGATTTTAATAAAAATAACCATATATTTTGTTTGAGAAATGAGCAGTTATCTAATCTCAGATAAAAATTACTTTGTTAATTTTCAAATTGCCATGTAGCTGTTGAGCATATATTAACTTTCTTGTGATGAGTTTTTATGAATCTTTTTTCTTAATTCACGTAAATTAAATCTCATTTTTGTTTGATCTGCAGTTCAGTTTGATGAAGAGCTGTAATTTTTAATATTATTATTTGTCTAATATGCTCACTGAAAATAAAGTTTTTAATGCTGCGAAATTCCATATCGGTTTATTTACACTTTGCAATACATTGATATACTTGGGCAGTTTCTTTCCTGGAATAAAATCGAGCTTTATTTCATATTTGTGGGTTAGTAAAACAATAATTAATGCATATTTTATTAGTTAATGATTATGCTTTTGAGAACAGTCATTAAAATTATTTAACAATTATTAAAATGTTATTCATGATGAGTATTGAAACATAAAGAGAGAGAAGCTAAGAATAAGAGCTGAAGCTTATACTAATCAAGCAATTGATAAGAGCTGAAGCTTGTGCTCATTTGAATTTTATAGCATAAGTATAGAAAATTTTTCTGTAAATCTGTTTTGATCAGATTTGTTATTTGAATACATAAAAATCTTAAAATTACTCGCATAATGTCTTTATATGTGATGCCTACAGGCTTTCTTCATATTTTATGTAATTTCAACGTATGCCCTTTAATATAACAGATGTTTTTTTTTTTTTAATATTTCTCTTGTATTATCATTGATTTATTTTTTGCCATTTAACAATTTATTTTTAACAGTTGATTTAGAAATGTTTTAATACTCCAGGTTATGTGCAGTGTGGGGGAAAAAAAAACTATATCTCACGTTCTACTGAGCCAATTGACGAAAAGATAATAAAATAATATGCAAAACGAACATTATGATCATTAAAATAATTGTCAGTTAGGTTTAAATTAATTATTTACATTTTATGTTGTAATACTTACATATTTTATGCCGTTACATAACCTTCCCGACACACTACGTAACCAAAATGGCATCGAAGAAAGAAGGAATTTTTATTAAAAGGGCATTAAAATTACAAACGATACCATGTACACACCGTTCCGTTTTAACTTAAAAAAAAAAATCTGCGAATTGCACAATGTAGGCAACGTACACAAATGAACAAAATAAGCTAAAATAACGAAAATAAATTACAAGAAAATGCCATGTGCACAGCGTTCCTTTTAAACTTAAAAAAAAAACTTCAGCGAATTGCACAATGTAGGCAACGTACTAACAGTCAGCCGTGTTGATGGGTATACGGAGTTACCCATGTTGGCGCGTTTATTGCTCATTCAAAAACAATCGCCGCCAAGCAGTGGGCTAAAGCGCATTCCAACCATTCCTCCTTTTACAGTTCGAAATTTAGGTTCAAATAAAGCTCACCCATTTTTTATGATTTATTTTTAAAATTTGTATTTTAAAATAATTTTGAAAAAATTTTGGAAAAAAATTTTGAATTATGCCTTATAAAATTTTCATCATTACCTTAAAGTAGATGTATTTCTAAGTATACCTGCAAAAAAATAGAGCTTTTTATTCAAAATTTTCGAAGATATGCGTGAATTTATATGTTGGTGCATTTTGAAATTTGGCATATTTTTTCAAAGCGATAATAACATCTAATGTGGTTTACACACTTTGTTAAATTATTTGAAAGTGAAACGATGTGACTTTTTTTCCGCTCATACACAATGTAAAAAGTGACTTTTTACATTGTGTATGAGTGTGAAAAATGTGACTTTTTCCCCCCTTGTGGCAATGAAAGGGATAGGAAATTAGGTTGCTGTGTATTAAGAAATTCGCCAAGTGAATTATTCTTGGCAAAAACTGAAAAAAACTCGCCAAGTTAAATTTTTGAATTTCTCCTAAAATTTTGCACCAAATTTTACAAAATTCAATATTTAGGCATAGTTTGAGTCATAGAATCGAAATATAGAAGAAAGTTGGTATATTACCTGAGAAAAAGACCCATTTTATGTCAAAATACCTATGTTAGAACAATGCTATATTTAAATCTAATATATATCCCAAGTCGCGGTTTCGAAACATGGGCTCTAGTGTAGAATTGGATGCCCTTTCGATTGGCGAAAAATTTTGTTCAGTGTTGCCGAAGAAACCCCATTTCTGGTTACCATGAGAGTTTTAACGTGGTTTTAGCTTCTTGATTTATGTATTAAAGTGAAAATAAATCGATGTGAACATGGGCAAAGTCAAGGCAATATGCAATGACTAGTTTGTGAAATTCTCTGATGTTTTTTCAAGTGAACATAGGTCAGTGTGTACATGGACATGGAGTTTGTGAAATTGTTTGACTTCTTGTTTTGGTTCTGTGTAGTGGCTATCTTGAAATTGTACTTATTGGTGCCGATCTTGACGTCAAAACAGAATCGCCAAAAAACAAGGGGCACCCAATTGTAAACTTGGTTGGAATGCTCTTTAGCCCACTGCTTGGCGGCGATTGTTTTTGAATGAGCAATAAACACGCCAACATGGGTAACCGTATATCCGTCAACATGGCTGACTGTTTGTACGTTGCCTACATTGTGCAATTCGCTAAAGTTTTTTTTAAGTTTAAAAGGAACGCTGTGCACATGGCATTTTCTTGTAATTTATTTTCGTTATTTTAGCTTATTTTGTTCATTTGTGTACATTGTGCAATTCGCAGATGTTTTTTTAAGTTAAAACGGAGCGGTGTGTAATTTTAATTTGTAATTTTAATGCTCTTTTAAAAAAAAATTCCTGCTTTCTTTGATGCCATTTTGGTTACGTTTTCGCGGAGCGTGTCGGGAAGGTTATGTAACGGCATAAAATGTGTAAGTATTACAACATAAAATGTAAATAATTAATTTAAACCTAACTGACAAATATTTTAATGATCATAATGTTCGTTTTGCATATTATTTTATTATCTTTTTGTGGCAACAGTTTCCATACTAATTTGTGCTTTAGAATTCTATGTTTTGTTTACAATAGGTTTTCGCGGAGCGTGTCAGGAAGGTTGCAATTGCAAAGATGTTTCGCAGAAACGCACCGAATTGGCGATTTTCAAAACATCGCCAAGCAGTGGGCTAAAGCGCATTTTCGCCAGATAAAGCCCTAACCTATTCATTCTGTCTCTTTTCTTTTCAACAGCAGTCATATACATAAGCTCAGTCCATGTCTTTATATCTCAAAGTATAAGCATATTTGCTACAACATGCATAAATGAAATGCGTTCACGGGCCATGTAAAATTTTTTTGGGGGCTTGTGATCCGTAGCTGCCAATTTGAGACCATCATAGAGATCTCCAGTATAAGCATAGCTGCAAACTCTCCCAGTTTTTAATTTTTTAGCAGTTTTTTTTTTTTTTTTTTAAAGACTGCTAAGGAAAATGTTTCTTAGAAATAAATGTAATTTGTTTAGTTACTGAAACTTCTAGTGATTTCAACGTAATTTTTTGTATTAAATTTTATTTGATCTGAATTATATTTATTTACTGTAGACAATAATGTAGAAATTTTAATGTAGATTGAGACAGTGTTTAATTTGGTACTCTTCTGTTATCAGGACTGAATTCAGAAGTGTACTGCTTTGCCAGCCGAAAGAGACTGGTCATGTGATTTACTGATCGCTCCGATTTCTTTCTCGGAGTGAAAATAGGGAAGATGGGTAGCTGCAGATGAGTTCTGTTGTGCAATACAAAGAGTCTCTTGCTTAAATGCCGACAAGAATAAATAAAAACAAACGACGTATAAAGGGGAGATGCATAAAGTTGAAAATTACTGAACAAAAATCAGTTTAAAATTATCACAAGAATAACATACACACACACAGAGAATAAAAAACACATCTATAATAAACTTTTAGAATTTATTTTAACGATTGTAAGCTAAAATAATTGCAGTAAACGTGTCTGGAAAATTAATTACACTAATTATTTACATTCAAAATTAATTATTTGCATAGAAGTCTTTAAAATAGTACAAAATTAAAGAATTTCTTACTTTGGGTTTCATTAAGCATATATGCAAAAACAATAATAAAAATATTTCAGTTGGAAATTTAACCTTCGTTCTCTGTCGAATTGTCATCATCGTCCAAGGAAATAATTAAAGAGTCGCACATTTCTTCAAGTATACCATCTTTTTCCCAGTAAGCGTTTTCCAAGCTTTCTACTTGTGCACAATAGTTCTTCCATTTTTCAATTGTAACATTTTCTATAGCGTGTTCAGTAAGCTTTAAGAGTTTTTCCATGTTTATATCTGCCGTTATGTTTTGTGCACGAATAAAATGTAGCATTTATGTACTCTATAGCATTTATGTCACAGTGATATGGTGGCAGTCTCAATGCTGTGAATCCATGTTCTTCTAACATGACATCAAATTTATATGTTTTTTTCGGTGGCAAATGTTCTTTAACAATGTTCAACAGTTCGATCTTTTGCATACACAATATTGTTTGAGTACACAATATTGTTTGAAGTAAGCCAATCCATTATACTCTGCTTATTATGAGATGAATTTGGGGGCTTGTTCAGTTGCACTGTCTATTACAACAATTGAATCCTTTGTAATCAATTTTTCTGTTGCCCATTTCTCAAATGTATTCGAATTCATTTGCCCGTGGTAATCTCCTGTGCTACAATTATCTTTATAAATTAAATTTGTGTTTGGAATAAATCCATGAGCAAAAAGGGAGAAACTAAGAACACTCTGAGATTACTGAAGGAAATTCTAAGCAAGTGTATTTTTCCGACCCTCCAGACCTTCCTTTCTCCCCCTTGGCTTGTTCCATTTTCTTGGCAGCGCGCCAAACCCAGTCTCTCTCGCTTGGGCAAGCAGTATGTATCTATGCACATATGTATATGTGTTTATGCGTATATATGTTTCTACACACACACAAATAAATATGTATGTACATATATATATATATGCATGCATCCCAACATACATGCATACGTACAGACATTTCTGCTCCCAGTTCTGAACACTACTTTTAAGTGTTAATATGTATATTTAATTTTATTTTACATCGGTGTATGGTACATTACTAAGTTTATCTGCAATATAGTATATATATATTAATTATTGATTTTATTGTATATAAAAGTACTGTGTTGAATAAAAACTTTCCTTCCATGCTCAGAATTGTCTCAATATAAAAGTGTAAGACAAATGAAATTAGATAAAAAAGTAACATATTTGAATATATAATCAAATATTTGTATATTTTATTTCTGAATCGTATTGTTGCATGCGTACGGGTTCGTAACAGATTGAATGCACAAGTCCGATAAAAGGTTAATGAAATTTACATATACGTACATACTTATACAATTTACTTACACAAAATTTGCTTATACGTATATAAAATACAAACTTAGTAAGAGAAATGTAACAGAACGCTGGAATTTTTCTCAGAAATATTTGTACGAGTGTTCACAATATCATGCAGTAATAATCAATAGTTATACTTTAAACTACTAAAAATGTTAAATAGAATGCAAAACACAGCACAGAGAAAGCTAATCTGATCAACAATGACAACAGCAGCTAACTAAACAACTGAGATGAGATGTTCTCTGTCTGGCTTTTTATAGCATTAAATCACTTGTGCTAGATAATTCTAGCATTTTCTACTTCTGGAAATTTTACAGAGGAAATTTAAAAAGTAGAAGTACATTTTCTACTTTTGGAAACCGAAAGGAGGATGGAATTACAGTTACAACTAAAATAGTAGTCAATTACATTTATTCAATTTAAATATAGATTATGAGATATCTATTTATTAAATGTTAAATGCACGTGCTCCTGTATTTTTAATTTTCCGCCGTAGCTTTCTGTTAAAATATGTCTTGTGCTGCATTGCACTGGGAAGTAAAACAATTTTAATTATAATTCTACTAAAAATATCTAATCAAATACAAAATTTGTAACAATATTATAAATAGCTGAGTTGGCTAAATCATACATTTTGCATTATAAGGGGGATTTAAGTCAATTTGTATTTCTTTTGAAATAATTACACAGTATGAATGCCTCCCACAGTATGAATAATTACACAGTATGCAATTATCAATATTTCAAGGTTGCCAGCTGTGGTATATGAAAGAGAGGACAAAGATCAACTATCATTATTTGTCACTTGTAACTTAAGATCCTTGCATATACACTTTTGTTCTTGCCTAATCTGATATCAGTTGTCAAAATTTGTGCTGTTTCTGCTGCAAAAAATCTGAAGCATTTTAACAGCATCAACGCACAATCCATTAAAATTTTGTCCTTTTCAAAGTGTAGTAAAAGCTCAACTATTGGAAAATGCTGAATTTCAGATTTATATTAGAAAAGCCAGATGAGTAGACAAAAGTTCTGCTCTAAAATTATTAAAAAAAAATCATCATATTTTTTACCAACTTGAATAACAAAAGCCTACATTTAAAATTATATAAGATTTAAAAAAAAGTCACACTTAAAAGCTAACATTTTCTATGCGCATTAATATGAACGTAAAACATCTTATCTGAAAATCCCGCCGACAGTGAAAGTTGGTGAAGATGTTGCTGATTGTTTCGGCAGAAGTGTAAATGAACAGATTGTTCTTTTTTATGTTAGATGATAAAGGGATAAAAATTATGTATATAGTATATAAAAAAAGTTAAAAAGTGATTGTCATATTTTTTAATGCAACATTGGCATTTTTTATCTGTTTTCAAAGTCTGGTATCTCAGCTCATTTGTTATATCTGTTCATCCCTTCATAGGAGGAATGGTGGCCTCCTATTAGGTCCTTTACAGTAAAATGGCCAGAAATGGCCAATGCTGAAAGGCAAGTGCCTGTCATTGGATTAAAAAAAATCATGCTTACGGAAATATTTTATTGAAGAAGGAGAGGAAGAATGTAGTAGAATTATTTGGCAAGCATTTAAAGACGAGAACTCAGTGCCTTTGTGCTACTGTTATTTTTTGCACAATGTTATGCAAATTTTCGATAATGATATTAAAGTCCTCGGAAGTGATTTTGTTACTTGTGCAGAATTGCACGATGTTATGCTTGAAGTCTGCCAAAAAATAACCAATAGAAAAAAGGACAAATTTTTTGGTAGTTCAGTCAAAGAACTTTCAAACAAATTAAATGAAATGGACAAGGCTACATTTTATAAAAATGCAGACATTTTCTTTGGGAGATGTTTAGATTACATGAAAAAATGGTATGATTTCGAAAACTCAGATTATAGTACATTGAGCGTACTTTCAGTGAAATAGCCGATTACATTGGATGCTTTGAGAGACTTGGCCATTGATTTAAAGATCACTTTTGATGAAAATAAATTTTATGAGGATTTGTGCATTTTGAGGGAGGTTCAAGACAGCATTGTTAAATATAAAATTTGAGTAAGCAAAATTTTTCTCAACAGTTGAAAATAAAGTTGGAGATATGTTGAAGAAAGTAGTTGCATTTGTTTTGTCTATACCTGTATCAAATGCTGCCTGTGAGCGTGTTTTTAGTATAGTATTTGACATATGGACCAAGGAAAGAAACCGTTTAAGTGAACACGTCAAAGCAGAAATCCTAATATTCTTCAATTTTAAAATGGACTGCAAAGCGTTTTTTAAATTTGCTGGTTCCAGACCAGATATTTTGAAATCGATAAGATCAAATACAAAATATGAGTGGAAAATAAAATAAAAAATTATGAAAATTGCTATTGGTCTTTTTTTTTTTCCCGTCCCGGATTTTGACACCCAAGAGGTGGCAGCACTAGTTACAAGACAGTTTTTTGTAGTGAGTCGCCACCCCAAAAGAAATTCGTTTCTGGTTATTGAAGGTTTTTTCCCCCCTGATCATATAATTATGAATTAATTTGATATTATAGTTAATTTATAACAGTTGTATAAGTGTATTATTACTTCATGTTTTTTTTGGGGGGGGATCTGTCCGTTTTTAGATTAACTATATATGTGCAGGTTATGATTTATTAGTCTTGTGAGTTGTTAAGCTAAGAAATTTTGGGAAGCACTGCATTAAAGCATTAAAAGGTTTTTAATATTTTTATTTTATGCAATCATAGATATGTCTTGAAAAACTTAAAGGTGTAGGTTTCTATGGTATAGAATTAGTTTATCCGTTTAGGAAAGGAAAAGTGTAAAAGGTTTAATAAGAATAAGGTCATAAGAAGTTTTCAGTAAGTTGAAAAATAATTAAAAGTTATTAAAACTTAACTTTTCCTCTGGATTTTTCACTGTTATGTAAGAGTTTTAGATTTTGTGCTTAAAATGATAATGTGTAATACTGAGTGAGTTTTGAGCATATTCCTTTATATGATAGAAAGTTGAAAGCCCAGTTTCTTATTTTTGCTTTTAAAAAAAGAATTAAAAAAGATTTCTTAATTCTTGAACTTCTGTAGATGGGCTGTTCAGAACATATGAAAATTAAATTAATTTTGCAAGTAGTTTTATACCAGAATCACCTCTCAAATTTTTGTATACTTAATGTATTTTATCATTCACCGTGAAAGCTGGCAGACATCCTACCAAATGTACACCAGTGAAAGTCTGGAGAACTTATTGTTGGGTAATAAATAGGGAATTAGTTTGTAGTATAATTGGTTTGTATTACATAAAATCAAGGCAAAAATCTTATGAGTGTGTTGTGATGTCACGTTGATCCATTATTACTGCTTAATCATGCTGTTTGGTGACAGTATGTATTTGTTGAAAATGGTTGATAGGAAAATATTAAATGTAAAGTTCTGTTAATGAATATGAAATTTAAATTGATGGCATGAAGAAATAATTATTCCTTAATGTAATTTTTTTCCCCTATGTGTGTGTGTTTTTCTTGTGCATGGTTTATATTTATTTTTCCCCTCCTTGCAGGTATTGTACTTATAAACACGCAGCTTTAAGTTTTAAGTTTTTTCATTCGTAACTAAGAAATTTTCATGGACAGAGCTAGTAAAGTAATTAGGAGGTAAGTTTATTTTGAATGATTTCATTGAATTAAAAATAGACACTTAAAATGCTAATGTAATATAAATGAAAAAAATTTTGATTAGTGTGATTGATCTTTATCATTATGAATTGAACCTGATTTTCTGTAATCTGTTGTTTGCATCTCCAGCATGACAAAAGTGCTAGCATGGAGCTTGTGAGATATGTTTGAGCTCTTATACACTCGTGCACAAAATTAAGAGAATCTGCACATTACGTTGAATTTTCGAAAAACTAACAGGCAGATTTTAATGAAATTTATGAATACACATTTATAACAGAGAAAGAGATTTAGCATTCAAAAGTCAATTTATGTACACATGATTATCAGTAAATATTCTTTCATTGGTTATTTTATTATTTATGTTAATTTTTTATTGGTATTGAGAAAAGTTGTTATATTACATTAAATTTAAATGATGACATCATACGCCAAGAGTTCTTGTTTCGTGTTTTGGCAACAAAAATATTATTTACAAATTGGTTATTGATTGGAAAGAATGAACTGATTTCATTAATATTGACATGTTTTTATTCTTTTCAGGTGTACATAGAACTTATAAATTTTACTTTGGTCACAGCTCAGTTATTTATAATCACCATGCCTTCGTTTTCAATAATATATTTCATAATTTGTCGAAGTGCAGACACACACTTTGTATTGTAGAATAAATCTTTTGCTGGAATTTAGTTGCAAATCCTGATAAAAGCTTTTCTCTAATAGTTAAACAGATGGACATTGTCATACATAATGTTTAATATCTGCTAGATGTGCTGGTATTCCATACCTACATCTTGCATTTCTTGTTAAGAATGAATCGCTGGGAATAAGTTGGAAACTTTTCATTATTTGGGGCTAATTCTGGTAGCAGAAAGTAGTAGAAATATTCATATGACATATGGTTAGTGTGATTGAGCTGAGTGTTAGCTCAATTTTGGAACTTCAACTTCCACTATAGAACTTGGTTTATTTAATTCATCCACAATGCAGTCCTCCTGAAAGAGATGGAATAAGTTTGATTCCTATTCTGCTTTAATATCTAGTGAAAGTGTTCCAAGAAGAACCAGAAGAGAGCTGGTGCAGTACATAATGCTTTAGCTATATGTAGTAACACTATTCATTGAATTTGTAGCAACTTATTTGTTGCTCTTACCATGCCGTGACATTGCCACCATACAGGGCATCCATATAATTTTAATCTTTCAGTTGCTCTTAAATACAATTTTTTCCATATTTTCCCTTTAAGTCCCCATTTGGGCATCATGAGACGATTAAAACAGTTTACAGTTGCATACGTTCAATTTCTCGTTTCCGAGAAATGTGCCATTCGGGTTAATTTTTTATCATAAACGAACGCTAGATATTTTAATATATCATTATTTTGAATAGGGACATTCTTCCATTGTAATATTGGTGGATTTCTTGCCAGTTTTCAATGCTTAGGAAATGTTGCCATTGTCCCAGATTCAGAGAAACCCATGACCAGCTGCGCCCCTGTAAATTCAAACATAGGGCTCTATACTTCATACTGGTCAGGAAGCCTTTGTCAGACACATACAGGGATGTGCAGTCGTCAACATAATGCCTGCCCAAACCATTACACTTCTGCCACTGTAATGACTCTTTTGCCTGATGAAATGGGGATGCTATCATGTTCCAGGCCCTTTCCAGATACAGTTATGCCAAGAATCAGTGTTCAGGCTGAATCTTGACTTGAGAATGATGCTCCAGTGAAGTCCGGTGCAAGCCGCATGTTATCTGTACCATGCTAAATGCTCTGTCTTATGTGTTGCAGTGAGCATAAAACAAACAGCAAGTCTCCTGGCATACAGGCTCTATCTTATGAAGCTTTCAGACAACTGTAGATCATTAAACTTGGGTTCTGGTGACAGCATACAGCTCAATGAGAGCTGTGAAGCTGTAGCAATCCTGTATCGCTGTGCTGAAAGTGCCAAATAACGATCCTCATTTGTCATTGTGGATGTTGGTCGACCTTGTCCAGGTCTTCTCGATATGGATCCAGTTTCCTGAAACTGTTTCCACAAATTGCAGACAACACTGGGCATTATATTGGGCTCTGTAGCTATCTGCATTTGTGATTAACCTGTCTCCAGTCTGCTGACAATTCTCCATCTCATTACATCATCCAAGACTAATTATTGTATATGACAACAGTGACTCAAGTGTATGGTTAATTTTATGATACTGGAGGAGAATTTTTCAAAGGGAGAAACTGCGCTAACAAAAAGTTTCTTGTGTTTTCTGAGCAAAGCAATGCAATGCTAGCAATAAAATAAGAAATTTGAATTTTGTGATCGTGAAAGTCTTGTGAAGGTCTCTTGGCTTATGTTAATGAGGCTAACAGAAATGTCTTTTTTGTATAAATTCTTTTTTGTGATGTAAGTGATCCCAAATTTTAATCTAAATAATATTTTTATTCATTATAACGTTTCTCTCTATTTCTTTTATTTCTCTGAATCCTGAATTGGCAGCTGAGAAGAGACTGTCATTTGGTCTTCATTTCAGAATTGAATGATGTCTGTTATGAATTCTATACTTTTCTGTGATAAGTCCAGCACTTCTTTATGGCATTTATTTTATCAACTTAATTTTTAATATCATATAGTTTTTATACCAAAATTGATCTCTCTGTATGAATCAGTTTGATTAAAGACAATCAAATTTTGGGCAGGACTGCACAGGCAATCCTTTTAATAAACATGTTTAATTTAGTTAATAGTGGAGACTTGTAACTGTAGAAGATCAACTTCTACATGCATCAAGTTGCACCTAATATTCCTTAATGTAATGAATATGAAGTAGTTTATAATTTTGAAAATTTATGAAAGTGAAACATTGTATTATCTGAATTGTTTCTAAGTTTCAAGGAATGTACTTGAAATTTCATCTTGCTTTTAATTCTTCTGCTTAGAAAATTTATAGACTGTCACAAATACTGAATAGCATAATTTCTCATTGGTGAGAAAATGATCCCAATTTTAAATTATTCAAATGTATTAGAAGTCAATTGTAATAAAACTTACTTTTGTCTTTTCATTATGAAGTTAATTAAAGGTCATAAATATTTAAAGAAACAAAACAACAAAATATATGTACAAAATCCATGTTTTTACAGGAAAAATGCTGTTCACAAATGACTATTAAAAAAAAGTTTGAAGTAATAAAAACAAATGGAAAAAGTAATACGTAATAATCTGAAACCTTGATCCATGAATAAAATCATTAGGCTATTTGTCTTCCAGAGTATTCCTAAATCAGAACTTCTCCCATAAGATTTAAAGTAATATGCATTAGTTAATTTTTGGGCCACAGATGATTGCTTGTTAAAAATGTCTTAACACCAAATCAGTGAAAATCATTAAATGTAAGACAAAATGTTTATTCAGTTCTGAATAAATAAAATAGATGGAAATTTATTTTAATATTACTGCATCCACACAAAAGAGTTAGATTGTGTAGCTATAAAATGATTGAGAAAAGAATTTATGGTTAAAATTACTTGAAATAAGATCAGACATAAAGAAATTGGATCTCTTTTAAACAGGCCCAAATTTTGCATAAATTTTAGAATTAAAATATTATAACTTAAATTTTGATAATTAAAATGGTAACGAATTTGTAATCTAATATTTTTTATGTGTGCATATTTAATACAAATAGCCAATAGATTGTGCGAATAGCAAAATATATATATATATTTTTAATATTTCTTTTGACAAACTGAAAAATAATCATTGTAAAATGTAGTGGTGGTATTAAAGTTTTTAAGTTTTTGTTTAGGTGATATGTGTCAAAAACTGCTGAACTAAATTAATATAGTCAAAAACTGCTGAACTAAATTATTTGCACTAGATATTTCTTTTCTTCCTGCAATGGCAATAGATATAAATGTACAATACTTTTCTGTTTTACATAAGAACGAATGAAAACATTACTAAATTTAAATAAAAATAATGTACTCCTATTCCCTTTATAAATCTTCTTTTATTATAAAACCGTTGTACTTTCAAAAATCTTATCAATCATGTAAATATACATATTTTTTTCCTCTAAATTAAAGTTATCACATCTTAAAAACAATTATTTTAAGAAATATAAATACAGATAATAGAAATACAGAAACACACAGCTATTGATGTTGCTAAAGTAGCAATCCTGCCCTAAGAAGAAAGTGCATACAGTGGGTGAAACTGCCCCAAAATCCCCAAAACAGAATTAATCATTTCACTTAAGTAGATTATTTTTAACACTAGCATTCTAATTGGCAGGGGAGGGGGAAGAAACCCATTCCAACAGAAATTTTTGTGTACGGACATTTTAGGTATGTGAGAGGAACAGGTTTTTGGCCTGTTTCGATGCAAAAGATTTAAAAGCGAGTGGTGAACAGTTCTTGAAAGGTAAATAAATGTCATACAACTTGTTTCTTGTTGAGAACATAAATCATTAGTTTCATTTTTAATATTTTTGGCAAACAAAATTAACTATTTTGAATTATTTAAGATGTTATGTGCTTTTTATTAATCACATTATTAGTAATTTTATATTAAGTCATATTATTTGTAATACCACTTATCTGGTTACATCATTATTATAATATTAAATTCTAAAAATTTAAGAAACTTTTCTTTTTTTATTGTATAGGAGTAGCGTACGTCTGAAGTCTTTAGGAGCTGGTCATTCTGATCTGAACATGGTGATATCAGAATTAAAAGATTTAAGACATGCTACTAAAGCTTTTATGTCAGCACAAAATTCTGGTGAGTGAAAAATTATGTTGTAAAATTAGTTAATACTGTCATCCTATTTATTAATTCCTTATTATTTTTTAAAGTTAAATGAAAACATTAAAATGTATATTTATTATCGTTATTAAAATTCACAGCTTCTCAAGACATGGTTAAATGGGCTACTTGTGATGAAAACAGAGCTATTCAAGTAAAATTTTACTGTTATTTTATGGTTTATTTAATTGATAATCTAATTTTTATTAAAATTTCTATCTTACTTCTCTCTCTCCCCCCTTTTTAAAGATATTTTTTAAGATATCTGGAGTACAAATAAGTCTTCACCATTTTTTATCAAAAATTGGGCATTTATTGTGACAAATAGTATATTATATTTTATTCAAAGTATAGTCCATTGCAAGCCACTACTTTTTTCCATCTTTCTAGCAGCATGCAGATACCACATTTGAAGAATGCTTTATTTTCTAAGGCTATCCAGAAATCAACCCAATTTTTGGTATCTTCGTATAATGTGAAGTGCTGCTCAGACAGGCCATGTGTCATCAGTCAAAACAAGTTATAATCAGAAGGAGCAATGTCTGGTGAATGCAGCGGGAGAGGGAACATTTTTCATTTTCTCATTTGAGTGTTTCTGAGTACTTTTTGACCTGTGTTGCAACATGTGGATGAGTGTTATTATGCAGGAGAATAATTTTGTCATGTCTGGATTAGTAGGGTGCATTTTTCTTCGAGTGCTCGTCTCAGTCTTATCAATTGTGTTTGGCAGAGAGCACCAGTAATGATTTCATTTCATTTTGAACATGCCTCAGTAGTGATTTCATTTTGTTTTGAGCATCTCAATACATGACACCAAGTTCATTTCGCCATATACACAGCATGATTTCTTCCTCATGAAAATTTGGCATGGCTCTCAATGTTGAAGCAAGGCTTGGTGGTTCCCATGATTTTTTTCTTTGGGTTATCTTAATGATAACTCATTGATCCATTTTTCATCACCACTGACTAGACAGTGGAAAAAATCCTTTCATTTATGCCTGGAAAGCAGCATTTCATGTGTAAAAAATCGGCGTTCAACATTTCTCGGCTTCAGCTCATATGGAACCTAATTTCTTCACTTTTGAATCATTCCCAATGATTTTAAACTGTGTGAAATTGCTTGTTGAGTCACTTCTAATGTAAGTGCAAGTTCTATTTGCATTTGGAATGAATCTTCATCCAGTAATGCTTTCAATTCTGCATCATCATGCACTTTCATCCGTCCACTCTGTTCTTTGTTTTTGACATCAAGTTCACCGTTCTTAAACTTTAGAAACCACTCAAAGGCAGCCTCACCATATGCTTCTACAAGTAATCAATGTTCCTCAGCTGTAGGTTTCTTCCAATGAAAGAAGTAAATCAAAAGTTTCTGCAAATGACACTTATTCGGTTCAAAACTCAACATTTTCTCATGAAAAAAAGTATGTGATGCTGATACAAACTTACTAATATTTCAAGCTTATGTTGTTAGCAGATGCCCAACTTTACGATGTGAAGTTTTATTTACATCAGACAATTTTAACACTGGTGGTGCTATTTTTTGTCAAATGCCAGAGACTTATTTATTTGTACTCCCAATACTTCTGTGATAATTCTAATAATTATATCTTTCTGAAATTTGATTCAGCTGTGGAAAAAATAAATATATATTTTTTTTATAGCAGAACTTAAGAGTAGTGCTGAAAAGTTAGTTCCTATTATGGATGAGATGGACTTTTCATATTAATTTATTATTTGAAATTTTGATACATTATTTGTTGAAGTACAATTTTAAATCTCTCTCTTGTGTAAGGGTTCTCAACAAGGCGAGAATTACCCTGTGGTGGGAATTTCATAGTTTCAGAAGAGAATGTGTTCAGCCTTTTATTTAATTATTAAGTATTTAGTTTTAGTTTGACTATAAACACTAATTTTATTCAAGTTTTGATATTATCAACATTTTCTATACTTTCTGTTATTTAATGTATAAAAACATGTTAAAAAATAATCTAAATCAAAATGAATGTGGATGTATTTTTTGAGTTTCAGAAAGGAAGGGGGTGAGCAATGGTGAAAGGGGTGCATGAGGCAAAATACGTTGAGAACCAGTGCTGTGATGTTTTGATCGAAACATCAGTTTTGTATTTATATTCATTTTCAGATATTTTTATTATTTATGTTTCATTGCATTATCACAAAAACTCTGGTACCACACGAATTGTTTTTATGTAACCTTAAGAAAAGTTTTCTTCTGTTTTGCATTGGCAAGTTTTTCTTCTTATTTGAAGTTGAATTTTGTTTTCAGTTGCATCATCTTCTGTAGTAGAGTTTCTTAAAAATCAGTACAGGGTGAAATTATCTCATAAATTTATTAACCAATGTCAATATTTTTACCTCTTAGGTTTCTTCTTTTTTTTTTTTTATTTCACTGATATGAGTCAGGCATCACTTTAGATTAAAAAAAAACAGCTTTTTCTTTAGATAAAAAAAACAGTCTTTAACTAATTTTAACACTTACTTTAAAGTGTTAAAATTAGTTAGACTTCTTGAAATTGTTAAAAAAGTTTGTTTTGTCTGTTATTTTAAGATTTTTAAATGTCAAACAGAAGGTAATATGTAACCAGATAAAAGGGACATCTAGCAAAACTTGAATTAATGTTGTTCATTTAAGTATTTCCGCAAACTTTCACTGTCAAATAGAGCATTTGGTACTGTGTTTTATGTGAACTGGGAGCTATATTATGTGTCCAGAGTGATGATAACTTGCCATTAACCATCTACGTGCTTCTTCTACTTGTTTTTTCATTTTATCTTTTGGCTTTTTTGAAATATATCTTTCATGGTTCAGTGATATTTTTCAAAAATTATTTTTTAGATATTTTTCTCAAAATCTGTCGGTTTTCGTCAAAGTAGCAGTGTTTAAAAATCAAAAATATTGCCACGAATATCTAACCACAAAATTGTACGTTACTGAAGAAGAGGTATTCTGCAAAGTGCAAGAAAGTAAAACTGAGAGTTGTTTTAAATAAAATGAGAGCTTGGGGATTTGTTTGAAGAAAGCTGGATTTTATTTACTACCTGGATGTGATTTATTAATTTGTACTGTTTGTACATTTGAGTTTACATTAGCCAGATTCTACTAAAGAACTACATGTGAAAACTAAAAGTCAGGAGATAGGCAGTATTCATGAGAAAATTTTAGAGTATAATCATATAAGAAAATATTTTAAATGATTAATTTTGATTAATGGGATCGCTGATGTATTGCATTTCATTAAATTGCTAGGAAAAATATGCTGACTTTTCTTCCTTACTCTTGTTGAGAGTAATAAAATGCATGAAAGTTTTGTAATCTTTACATGTTTATCCATGTATTAAGCAGCACAAATGGCATATATTATTTTGAGGATAAGATTTAACTTTTTCATATGTGAGATTTAAAATATTTAATAAAAAAGTATATTTTTGAAACCAAAAGGAGAATAAATAAATAAGTAAATAAAAAATCTGGTACATCTTAGAAAATTTAACATGTATCATTTCTTGCATAGGTTGCTTCTTATCTGGAGAATTTTTTTTTTCCTTTCCAAATTTATCTCTTTGTCTTAATTAATAAGATATTTTGTAAAGCATCCTAAATGAGCAATAATAGTGAAAATGAGCAAATTAATTGGCTTTTGTGTGAATATCACCACTGCTTTGATGTCTCTGTTTTAATCAGTTATAAATTATTCTGTACTTAGCTATCTAAAATGCTGTGCTTAAATAAATTTTTGTTTGAGACATGTATGTATTGTTGGATTCACCTCTGTTAATTACTATGTACTTTAATAAAAATAATGTTTCATGTTTATTAATATCCCTAATTATTATTATTATTATTAGGATATTATGAGCCAACTAGGAGAACTAAACAGCATGTGGACTGATGTTCAAAAGGACTTTATAGGTGTGTTTTAAGTTGTAATCTTCAGAAATGTTATATATAGAAGTATGAGACTTAAAAATTATCTTCAAGTGGTTACACACAGTTATTTTTCAGGATTTTGTGATGTTTGAGTACTATTTTTTTATACTTTTCTGTTAACCTTGACAGTTTTTTTTTTCAGGTTGGTGCAATCTCTGATTTCTCTGACCAGTAAATAGTCAGTCAGTACTAAGGAAAGCATTTAATGCATTAAAAGAAAGAGCAAATAATAAAAGTTTTGGTAGCAGTTACAGAATTTAAGTTTATTATATTATAAAATAGTGGTCTCAAACTCAGATTGCATTTGGACCAAGCAGCTGTCAGACTGAATTTTTTTTAATAAAATAAGTTTTAAATTTGATTTACTGAATATTTATCAAACCATACGTAAAACATTGATAAAAAAAATCTATTCATTTTCTGTTGGAAATCTAAAGGTTGTTCAAGAATGTTGTTTCTTCAAGAAATTTCTAATAGTTACACTTTGTAATTTAAATATATTGACAACTAAATAGTAAATTATCAGACTGTTGTATGCTTGAAATAATTGTAATAAGTTGAATAAATCACTCAATAACTTAAACCAAAAAATAAACGATTACGAAAATTTTTCAAGCGAGAAAGAGTTTGTGAATAAATAATGGCAACCTGTTCTCTTTTGTTAATTCAGCATTAGTGCATACTGAAAAAATACACCTATTTGTATGTAATTAATTGTAAATTTCTTTGTTTCTTCCTACAACATCTCATCAAGTTTTCAGTTCAATAAAGTGTGCAACCTTGGAGGAAAATTATTAGAAACTATCGTCATCAGGAATTGCATATGCTCATTGTTCAATCTAGTTGTTTTTTTTAGACTTATTAATTTTTAACTGCAGGACAAAAAATTGTTCCCATGCAAATATACTCCCAACCTAAGCAATTATTCTTACCAGAAAAATTCATTGCTGGAAGTATTCATCTTTTGACGAGTACAATTGCATGTTAATCAAATCAAATCTTTGAATAAGATTTATATCACAATGAAAATTATATAGCTACATTTGTAGTTTGTATGGAATGTTACTCATTAGTTCTGAGTGGTAATGAAAATAATGTAAAACTGGATTCCAAATCATTAAAATCATAAAATTTTGTTCAAATTTGTATCTTAATAAGTAAAATCATAAAAATGCTAATTAATTTGCAGGAAATCCATTTACAGGCTGCGTAGCATTGTGCAGGTTGCCAGTTTGAGAGCACTCCTGTAAGGTGTAGGCAAAGTAAAGGCATACAGATTTACAGGAAGAGAAAGTAGCAAAATTTATTTATTTTGCAAAATTTATAAATTATGCAAAATAAAAGCATACAAATTTATAGTAAATGAATAATATACAAAAAGTTTCATAGTATATGGTATGTGATATTATTATGGAACAATATAAAATTGAATGTGCCAAAGTTTTTTTAAAGCAAGCAGATTTGCTCTAAAAAAGTCATTTATACCAAATTTAATTTTTGTATGAATTTTGCTGGATAGTTGTCTAGAAATTGAAGTGCTATCCCCTGTCACTTTTTGTGTCCTTGTTTCACCAAATCCTGTATTCTTGCCAGTTTTCAGAGTATGTGCATCTGATTCTGAGTCAACAAAGTTTTGTGATTCACGTTCCAAGTACATATCTTCTAGCTTTGTTATTTTATATGTGTTGTACAATATTTTTAATTGCACTTAGTAATGTTGCTGCCTTACAAGACTGCACTATTTTTTAAATTCCCATTTGTCTTTCTGCAAGTGCAACCAAAAATTTGTTGATGTTATAAAATCTTGCTCATGCTATTTTTTCTGTAGATAAATCTATCTAAACAATTAATCCTAAAATTCTGCAAATTCTGTGGCTTCCACCCCCCACCCCCCAAAAAAGTTACAATGAGTTTTTATGTTTTGATAAATCCTATCTTATATATATATAATTTCAATTTTTCAATTGTAAAGAACACAATAAAATATAAAAGTTAAAAATATTGTCATAACAAGAAAATGATTCCTTTTTTCAGAATAAAAAATTATTAATGTGTCAGTCTTGCTCAAAAATAAGTGGGAAACTTAACAAAAGAGCAAAAAGTATTTTGCATTGCTGTATATGGGTACATGTTAACTCTGCTTAAAAGTACAAAATAAGATGGGGCAAAATTTGCTATGTACAGTTAGATATTGCCTTACAAGAAAGTACCAGTTTTTCTTTTATATATATTTAACATAAAATTTTGAAACTTTAAACCACTTATAATTGAGATTTAGTCCCTTTTTACTTCCTTTTACAAAGTAACTGAAAAGCGAGTAGCCTCAGAACATAGAAATTTTGTATATGGGACTGTTATAACATGTAGATGTACATCTCCCTTTTTGGTTGCAATCGGCCACACCAAAAGTATTATAAATATGTATATACATACATATATACCCACTCTGTTGCTTGGCTGAGTGAGCTCAGAATTTTTATTCTTATATGTTAGTAAATTATGCATTTTTTGCTTTAAAAATGATTGAATTATGTTGTTCTTATCTTCCGGTTAAGGCTTTTGTACCTTTAGTAAATCTGCATGCAATATTTGTAGAATTATCAGCAATTTAAAAGTTGTCTAAGTGCACCTAAACCTAATTATTTTTTACAAAAGCAGCCCTGTTTGTTTACATTTGAAACTTAGCAGAATAGTGGATTTGTTGCCAATCTAGAGAAATTAAGCTTCACAACAAGAAAGATAACACCTCATTTTATTATTGCAGATTAAATAATGCTTAATCCATTCTGGAATTTATTTGAGGACTGAGATTTACTTCGTAATTTTTAATATAGATAATTTGAGTTTTTATGTATTTTTGCCTTGTCGTGAAGTGAGAACTCGATCAATTCAATGAGAAATACTAAATCGTCTGTGAAAAACTTTTTTTATGTGGCAACAATTAGATAATTCTTCAGATGATATACATTATTTTTGTGCATTTTGAGTTATAAAATGAATGAGATGTAATGCTGTTAAGTGAACCTAGTGCCAGAGTGTCACTATGGTAAGCAAATATAGTGAATTTTAAAGAGTGCATTTATTCTATTGTGGTTTATGCATTATTGACGAAGTAGATTTAATTTAATCCAATAAGTTTAAAGGAAATGAATGCGTGTAATTTAATATTCTGTAGAAGGAAGTCATGTGGTGTGTTTATCAGATTTTTATATTACTAAAATAATGAATTTTTATAGCATAAACATCTGTTGTGCACCATTCTTTGATGAGTTGTTTCCATTTGTTTCTTTCAAGAACACAAATGTGTAAAGCTGATTAATATTAATAGCTGCATAACAGTAAAAAATGAATACACAGTACTGTCAAATACTATTAAAATGGAAATTTCATTTTTATAACAGATGATAATGAAACAACAGTATGTTTGTGATAAGAAATAAGGAACTGCTCATAAGTAAACTTATCTGATAGTGCATTCTCATGTTTCAAATAATTAAGGTTTAAACAGTTTCTTAAAATTTAAACTAATAGGTAACCCTTGCATTAGTTCAGTTTTTGGACTGATTTTTATTGTATACAC
>KK117943.1:11214-25999 GCA_000611955.2 Stegodyphus mimosarum | reverse complement strand
AAAGTAGTTAATTATAAGTTTTGCCTGCAAAATTTAAAATGAAATGGTTTGAAATGTAAATGTATTCATATATATATATATATTAAGATGTTTGTACAACAGTAAGTACATAATTATTAGTATTATTTTTATTATGTTTAAAAGTAATTAATAACAGTTTTCCTCCTATAGTCATGATTTTTGGAGCATAATAACTGAAGAAAATTCCAAAATGAAATTAGCTAAAGCACACAAAATTTAAAATAACTTATTAATTATTAATATACTTTACAGTAAAAGTAATATACTTCTCAGTAATATACTTTTTGAAATGATAGTGCCATGCAGTGCAAAGATATCACACAAAATCCCATTTTTTCTGTAGCAAGTAATGAAATCCTTGTTCAGCAAGAATTTTTTCCATTTTTTTTTTTCTTCTTTGTTGACTGAGAATTCCGTAGTAGTAGTTTTGTTGTTAAAGTAAATGAGATATGAAGTTTGAAATGTTTCGTGCAGTTTTGTCATTGCAGTAATTGATTTATGAAATGGTATGCCTTCTATTGAAAGAATACATTTTTATGAATCAATCTCAGTTGCTTATATTCTGTTTTTCATACACTTGATGTAATAAAGTCTCACAGTAGGCTGTTGTTATTTTTTCCCCTTCCATAAATAAGATAGTCTTCATCCTAGCCAAGAAAATGATCTTCCGTTTAGCATCCATTGCTTTGATTCAGGTGTTGCATGCTGCATCCATGTTTCATCAGTCTAAAAAATTTTCACAGATAATGCATTTTTGGTTAACACTCGGTAGTTGGGGTGCCCATCATATACAGGTTTTTCTTCTCTTTCATATTATAATTTTTTACAGCATTAGTCAGGGTGATATTTAACTATGTATGTAGAGCTTGCTTCATCTTCAAATCTATGTTCCGTAGCATTTAAACTCATTTATTCAGGTTTCGGATCACGTACCATTATTTTGTTTCTTTGTCTTTTCTTAAGACATTTTCCACAGTATGTTTGACAGCTTGATTTCAGGTAAAACAAGTCACTGGAAACTGGCACAAGAAAGAGTTTATGTGTATCTTGGGCAGGAAAAAAAAAAAATAATAATTGTGATTAATTAATGGAAGCCATGGGTGCTTCAGAAATCTAGTTGGGAATAGTTAAAACAGAGAAATCGGTCATCAAGATCAAAGAAATAAGCAATGCAATCCTTTCCAAGGATTGAATCATTGTCAAGAAAACAGCTGAAATGAGAGAAGAGGACATCAGGCTCCAATTTTTTTCTTTAGTTGATGAGTTTTATTGAACATCGAGTTGTAAGTTTTACTGAATGTTTAGTTGTAAGTTTTACTTAATTTAATATTTGGTATGAAATGAACATCAAGTTGTAAGTTTTACTGAATGTTTAGTTGTAAGTTTTACTTAAGTATGAAATGGCATAAGCAACATTTTGTGCTGAATGTGAATTATATATAGCATCAATGATTTTTTTTCAGACGTTTTACAATGTGTAATTTATTGTTCTTTAGTATACATTTTCTATTTCAGGTTCAGGGGCATGTAAACAAGCAGTTGCTAAAGCTAGAGATCGAGTACAACAATATAAACGTCACAATTATCGTCTAGTACCTTCAAGCTCAATCATAGGTTTGTTAAATGAAATATATAGTTTTATAAGTTTGTAACTTTAATAAATTTATCTTATGTAATTATTTTTATAGCAAAACTAGCGATATGCCCATTCTTCATGTTTGGGGGGATGAACTATTTCCATGCAAAATGTGTTTTCTATACAAAATTATTTTTTTAAAAATTCCCATGTGAATTCTATACAAAATTACAGAATTACTTTTCTAAAAGTTCCTAGACGTACCAAGGAAGAAAAGGAAGTCTGAAAAATAGTAATACAGCAAAGTTTGAAATCTGACATTCTATAGAATGCCTAAGCATTGTATATAATGCTCAAAACTAAGCATGAGTTTGAAAACTAGGCATGTATGAAATGATTTATATTTCACAGATTTCCTAGGCATTTGATAGAATGCTAAATGAGAAATCAGCAAAGTATCAAATATATCTCCCAATTCGTTTTGAATATTCCTTGTATTTCAATTCATTCACTATTTCACACATTCCATTTCTAATAGATTTTTTGTGTGTTAGGAAACAAGTGATGCACTTGCATGCAAAAAATGTCATCAGAAAATTCATATCTTTTGTGTCTGTGCTAGTAAAGATGATGAAATGGATATTTTGTCCACCTTTTGTTTCAAAACTGAAAATTCTATTAAAGGTAAAGTATATTCTAAAAATCAGTCTGAAAATACAAGCCAAAAAAATTAAAATAAATTTAGAAAAGCAGTTTCTCACTTCTTTGGGAACTACTGTGCGAGTTCCTATTCCTGACGTCGACAATGGGCGAGGTGATTCGTGCAATATATTGCATATTTTATCTATGGAATGCCAGTGTATCATACTTTGCCTAAATAGTATTTGTCATTCTATAGAATGCTTAGGTATTGTATACAGTGCTTAGGGAAAGTGTGTAATAATTCTCATATTTCATACTTTGCCTAAAAACGTATTTCATATTTTGCTAGTAACTCATATACACACACACACACACATATATACACACATACATACACACACACCATTGAATATATATATATATGAAGTTATGAATTTCATTTTTGTTCAGTTTTAACAATTTAAAAAATTCTTTGTTGCATTTATAGGATTTTTTAAAATTTTATAATTATGAATTTCCATTTTTGTCTTTGGGAAAACGTAGTTCTAAGTTTCTTACTTTATGTCTTTACTAATACTTTTTCAGCAGCTTAATGTGCGAAAATACTAGGCATATTTATATTTTGTTCTTTTAAAAAAATATTTTGTAATTATATATATATATACACTCACGTTTGTGAAAATTGCAACACCAAGAAGGAATCGTCATAATTGAATGCAATTTAATACACAGTTGAGTGGTAGTGGTACAAATAAATGATTAAATGTTCAAAGCAAACAAACAAGAACAAGAGATCAGAATCAGTATTTTGTGTGGCCACCACGCGCCGCAATAAGTGCTGCTACACGACGTGGCATGGAGTCAAACAAAGTTTGAATGTCTGACTGAGGAAGAGCATTCCATATCGTTTGTACGCGTACCCAAAGTTCGTCTGCAGACGCAACAGGACGAGGATCACGAGCAAGACGCCGACCAATGACATCCCACACATGTTCAATTGGCGACATATCCGGGGAACACGCAGGCCAAGGAAGAAGCTGTACCTGCTGCGCTGCAAAGAAGGATTTAACAATCCGAGCAGTATGAGGGCGGGCATTGTCCTGTTGAAATACAGCGCCTGGCAAGCTTTGAAGGAAGGGAACAGCTTCGGGCTGTAGAACTTCACGGATATACCGGTTGCTGTTCAGATTGCCCACAATTCGTAGCAATTGAGATCGTCTATGATATGCTATGGCGCCCCAGACCATAACTCCGGGTGTTCGTCCACTGTGGCGTTCGATAATGCACTCCGGAAGGTGGCGTTCACCGGCATAGCGTCTGACACGAATGCGGCCATCATGGTACCACAAATTAAAGCGGGATTCGTCAGAAAACACGACATGCTGCCAATCAGCACGCCAGTCTCTATGCTGATTGGCCCATTGTAGCCGCAGGCGGCGATGGTCGTGCGTTAGGGGGATCCTGTATAAAGGAGTCCGTGCGCGCAGTCCACACTGCAGCAGACGTCTACGAATTGATGAAGCACACAATGAAACACCTGTAGCTATTGACCACAGTGCTGCCAATTGTCTAGAGGAAGCTGTACGGTCCGTCCGCGCCATGCGGACCAGGTGTCTATCATCGCGAGCTGACGTCACATTTCGGGGTCCACTCCCGGATTTCCGAGTTGTCCGACACTCGTCCGTCCACTGCTTCCAAACGCGCATCACTGTGCTGCTGTTACGCTGCACACGAGAGGCTACTGCACGATACGACAATCCAGCTTCACGAAGGCCGATGATTCTCCCTCGTTCAAACTCTGTAAGTTGTTCAAATCTCGCTCTCTTTCGTCGACGAGGCATAAGTACAGATTGAGTTAACGTTTACCACTAGCAGATAACCACCGATAACCATACACGCCTCGCTACAGCCGTCTATTTATTCGGACCCATCAGCCGTTCAGAGGGCGCTGCTCAGCATACGCATGCGCTACGGATTTGCAATTCTAATCATTTGCATATCATGCGCTACTTTGCATTTCCTGAAAATTTCAGCTCACTCGCGTAAGTCCTTCATGGTGTTGCAATTTTCACAAACGTGAGTGTATATAGAGCACTTTTTGTCCTTTGCAGTTTTAATTAAATGGAATAGATAGTGAATATAATTCTTTTAGTTATTATAATATATTTGGTAGTATGCTACTAAAAATAAAATCATGGAACTGTTATAAAGAACACGAGTTTTTAATCACAACTGTACAAATAGGAATTCAAGGAAACTGATTGTGGTTATTCTTGTGTAATTTCTGTGGCATGGCTTCTGTGCTTCCTTGAAATAAATGCTAATGTTTCTATACTTTTCTTATATATGCTCTTCACAATCTCATACTTAGTTACAAAAAATCAAGAAAATTGAGATAACTGGGGAATTTTGCATTTTAATAAAGGAAAATCAAAGTCATTTTAAAATTTAAGTAATTCAAGTCAGCATAAGAAATTGGTTAATTTTTAGATTAAAAAATGCTGAATATGAAACATTTTAATTACCTCACAAGATTAACAGAAATGATAAAAGAAGGGAGAGTAGCAGCTTTTTAGTCCAAAGGGATTTAGTCCCGAAGGACTATTACTTTCGTTTTGCGATTTTGCGTCGGAAACACAAAAACGGCATATCACTTTTCAAATTGTTGCCACTAAATGTTATCGCTCTGCATTAAATTAAAAAAAATTAAAAATCTGCATAAATGTATGCATGTTTCTCGCATTGTGATAAAACCTAGAGCCATCGAATTTTGAATGACGTAATCCTACTGCGAATATGGGCATCTGGAAGCCCTAATTTTGAATTTGAAATTTGCTTTATTATTGATTTTATGTTTCAACGAATTTCTGATTAACAAAATGATTTCAAAGCGAGCAATGGCAACACTGTACGAAAAAAAAAATTTTTTTTTTATCTCCAGCGCACGAGACTTACGGAATTTCTAAAGATATGTTCATTTTAAAATGATTTTGCGATATTGATTTTGAACTGAATTTTATGGTTTGAGTACGTAGTACATGATATTTAATAAAAAAAAGGTAGCACACGAAACGTTAAAAAAACGCGCCTTTGGGCATAATTTAAAATCTGAAATCTTTCAGATTTTATATGTTAAATCATTTAGATTAGTAGTTCTCAACCTGTTTCGCATCATATACCCCTTTTACCATTGCTACAAGATCATTCCCCCTTCACTTTCAAAACTTTAAAAAAAAAAAAAAGAAAAAGAAATATGTATACATCTATTTAAATTAAATTTATTTTAATGCTTTTTTTATAAATTAAACAACAAAAAGTATAGAAAATGTTGATAAATACCAAAACTTCAGTAAAACTAGTTTCTTATTTTCATGAACTAAAACTATTTAACAGCTGACCACATTCCACCCTAAAAACTATGAATTTCCTAAAAACTGTGAATAGTTAGGAATTTATGATTTAGACCATTTGTCTGTTTTAAACTATCTGTTTTATTTTGTCTATTTTGATTACTGTTTTAAAACAAATACTTTATTAAGGTAGACTTCTAATAGCAGTAATATTAGTGACAGTGTCCATATTAATTCAAAATCAGGGTTAATCTGGTAGCAATTTAAAAATAAACAAACAAACATATGAATGAGGAATACAGGAAAGAAGAATAACCCATTTTATAATTAACAGAAAAACGCTACTTACAATTTATCTGTATTTTTAAGCAGTTTAATTTGAAAAATAAGTTTGTTTGGTTATGTAAATTAAATCAACTGCCAGAACAAGAAAATACTTTGAAGTACAAAGAGCAATGTTTTTGTTTATATTAGCCTTGTATTTCAGTGCTGAATGAAAGATTACATGGCCCTGCACTTACTTTATTTTTACAGTTTAACAGCTTGTTATTTAACAGATGATTTACAAATGCTTATATATTTCAGAGCACAGTTAAATTATATAATAGTGATTGTGGTTAAAAACATTTTCTTAATAATGTATCATCATCTGCTCTTGTCATATTCATTATACTCATTATATATACACACACACTTTCTTTAAAAATCAGGTTTTTTTAATGATTTGTGATTGTCTGCAAATTGATTCCATTGTTCTGCAATAAAAAAATTAAATAAAACAAAATTTTTATTTAGAGAAAACCTGGTTAATATGCAACCCATTTAACCTGCCACTTGTTAAGTGGGACTTGACCATATTTATAAAAATAAATAAATAAAAATTGCATGTGAAAAGATGTATGGGAATCCTTAAAAAATGAAAAGGTTAAGAACTTTCATATGCTGTGCCAAAAAAATGATTTTTAAATAGTTTACTTTCTGTTTGTATTGTTATTACATTTTATGCTCATGTGTTTGCTAAAAAGAATCCCCCCTTTTATATTTGCAGAAGATCCTCCACCACCTTACACTCCTGGTTTCTACAACCCTGCTACTGGCAGACCATACAATGAAGCCACTGATAACTGCTTGAACAATCAAGCTCCTGTGATTCAAAGGCAAAGAGCTGTTGCAGCAGTCACCATTTCTCCTTCCTGTCCTCCCTATCCTTCTCCTTCCCCTCCATATTATGTTACCTCTTCCAGCGCGCCCAGCACGAGGCATTCTACCGATGTTCAACGAAACCTCGATAACAACTATGAAGATGAAATATCAGGAGCTATGGGTGCTACAAATATTTGAGATTAATCTTAATTTTTTAATCCAGTTGTTGGATATTTTATTATTTCTTTAATGAGTTAGAAATGAGACATATATTTCCTAAGCCGATCTAAGTCGATTTAATGTGTGTGTATATAGAAAACTGCAAGGAAAATGCAAAACAGTTATTTTTTTCTAGTATAATTTAAACTACACTCTGCTGCCATGTGATGAACAGTGATATCCGCCATCAGCTATGAAAAAAATGCAAGGTGTTGTGTATATTCTTTTTTTAATGGCATGTTTATCTTGAATCTCCATTTTTAAATGTCATTTCCATTGTTTTTGTTATGGATGTTGACTACTTTTAAACTGTTGGTTAATGAAAAGATCACTTTTTTCTTTTTCTCCTGGAAGGAGGGTTAGCTGATAAATATTAATATTTTTTGTGACAATATTGTATTCAAAAGGTATGTAAATGTAAATTTTTAATGACTGTTGTATTTTATTTATTGGTTTAAAGTTTATTGAAAGCACTTATAAATAAATAAAATATTTTTTTGAATGCAGTGCTGCTTAGGTATTACACATGTACAAAACAGTGTAACTTTTGATTTAAATATTTACATTACTTTCCTAGATAAAGATTTTCTTTCGGGGGAGGGGGACCATGCCATTCCTTTGTTATTACATTTCCTTCTCGTATATAACTGAGTGAAATAGGATTTATTAAGCTATGGTAATGAGTGTAAAGAATGGTAACTAAAGTTGAGAGATTCATTATGTAATGAATAAGAAACAGAATGAGCTATAATAATAATAATAAAATATTAATAAAGAATTTCAGCACAAATATCTGTGTATAATTCTTAAAAGTGATAATATAATCTCATTAATCTTTCCATGGTAAACCATCTGAGTTGCTTGTAAAATCTGGTTGCACTATACTAATTTATGGCCAGGTAATAAGTGAAAGGGGAATATTGGTGAAAATTTCATATCGTATCAGATGTGGGCAGAATTTTCTCTGAAATATTTTGAATTAATTGCCTGGATATTCTGGAATGAACTACTGTAAACATTTCTTTTTTAATCGGTTATAAAGAGTACACCATGAGTTGTGAAGGGGTGTTCAGTGGAGCATTTGATAGTGGTAGGCATTAATTTTTTTGGTATTATGCTGATGCTTGTAACATGCACATTATATAGGGATTCCTTTTCATTGTGTGTGGAAATGATTTTAACTAAATGTATGCCGTTATGAAAATGATTTCAAGTAAATTATGAAATCTGTATGCATGAGTTTTTGCAGTAACATTTATCATGACATATGTCAGTGTTACTTAGATTACTGTGTAGATGTTCTCTTTGAACTGTTGGAATGTCTAAGTGTCAGTGAAATTCACCCGGTCTTTGAAGTGAAAAAAAATCTTGTAGGCAACTGTGGATGTCTGTAACTATCTGCAAAATTGGTCCGAAGGTGCACCATTGCGACCTTGACCATTTTGTAATTTTATTGCATCTTGCTGGCATCATATTTTAGAGCTGATCTCCATTATAGGATGAATAAAATCCATACCATTGTTGCATATTGAGCACCAGTGATTTTCACATCATCATCAAAGAAATGAAGCCTGGGGGTTCTGTGTGATATAACACTACATGGTATGCTTGACAGAATTTAATGGATGCTGATGAATAGCTTACCAATTCTCTACATTGAAAATCTTCGTTTGTGTTTGTTTATGTACCCATTCAGGTGTATAAAAAAATTCCCTTATTTTTATTTTTGTAGATGACAGGAAAAATCTGATATTATAGTTAACATGGACAGTATTCAGTACTGCAAAATCCTTAAATTCTATCTTATGCTGTATGTGGCTATTATGTGTAAACCTGAGAAGCACTCTTCAAGGGAATTGTGCTTGCCTTTAATCCTGTTTCACTGTTTACTGATACTGAAAAATAGACTTGCAAGTGCCCTTCGTATACACAATGTGATACAAGTCCTCCTTTATTTAATTTTTTTTTTGTCTACAAATGGTCTAATAATGTGTCTGATGTACTTAATGATATTAGTTGTGATTAACAGTGCCCCCAAATCCTCTTATGTTATATTCCCAGCTGTAAAATTTTGTAATATCTTCCTCGATCTTCCAGTTTCGGACTGTATAACAGTATCTAAGTTAGTCATCTGCTCAAGTTTTAATTGCAGGATAGCAAAAATATATACTTATTTTAATTATTTTCTGCTTTATTAATAAAATAATGCTAGTGTTATCAAGCACTAAATTATTTCAGCATTCTTGAAAAAGTACTTCTTATATTGTAGAATTTTATATTTGATTTAATTTCTTAAATTTGTTCTACTAAAATAAGTATTTCATGGCTTGTTCTGTTAATTTATCTGTGAATTATCAGTACAAAATCAAACATTATAAAACTTTTGTAAGAATCATGTATCATAGATTAATTTAAATGATGTAATAATTTTCTGATAACTATAATAATAAATACTATTATGAAATAAAAATACTTTTTGGTTGGAATTTTAATATAGAAAAAAATAAAAAATTTTGAATAATGAATATTATCACTATGAGTTGAGAACCTACTTTTGTAAAATAAGCAGTTCTGTAACAGTTGTAGACTAATTTTAAAGCTATATCGTTAGGGACATCTTTAATTTTAAAGCTATATCGTTAACATTTTTGGGGACCATAACTCATCTGTGTGTGTGTTTAATTAAAATTATTCTGAGTGGGAAAAAAATTCAAATCTCTTGGAGAATTATGTACTGCAGAACCTTTAAAAAAAAAAAAAAGCTATATTAGCCAGCTATCCTGCTTTTTTATGGGAGATTCTCTGTAGATCATAGAATCTTTTGATTTGTACTTCTTACCAACAAGAAATGAAATTTATTGAACTAATGAAACTTAAATTATGCAAATTCCATTCCCCCACCCGTAGTAGTTTCCAGTATTTCCAATAAATAAATCTGAATTGTGTTAACGTACTGTAAATATTTGTACAAATTTTTATGAAAGATGCAACCAGTCTTAGATTATTTAACATTAACTGAATCATCATAAAAAGTTAGTATTTGTATTTAACCTTTTTTTTTTAACATAAGTAATTTGATACAGTATTTAGCATATCACATAATACTATATACATTAATTACTCATTCTATTTTCATCATATTTAAAAATACTTTCATAAAAAGCTTAGCCTTTCATAAAAAGCCTTTCTTACTTGCCGAGAAGGCAAAAATACATAAAAACTCAAAATATATATATTAAAAGTAACAAAGTAAATCTTAACACACTTATTTCCTGGAATAAATTCCAGAATGGATTAAGCATGGTTGTGAAGCTTAGTTTCTCTAGACTGGCAACAAATCCACTATTTTCCGAAGTTTCAAATGTAAACAAATATGACTGCCATGGAAAAAATGATTAGGCTTAGCCGAACTCAAACAACTTTTAAATTGTTGATAATTCTACAAATCTTGCATGCAGATTCACTAAAGCACCAGAGGCAGAGACTGGTAGTTTATCAAAAACTCAAACCTAGGAAAACATGGCTGATTTTCATAGTTTTCCCCATGTGTAATAGGAATATGAGCCATAGAAAGTACACCACAAAGGCATCCCTTCTCTTAGACAGGTAGTCCTCATGTGCTTTGCCATATTCAAATGATCAACCAAACTTTCTACTCTGGTATTTCTTGGTATAAATATGTAAAAATTACAAAATGAAATTATTCGAAGAACATAAAATTTAGAATTTCTAATTAAATGTTAGTATATTTTACATCAGAATCATATTATAAATAGTTCAATAATCTGAATCACGCATTTTGAAGTAAATTTAGTCGGTTTTGAATTCTTTTTAAATGGCGTCACTGTACACCATGAAAACCTCCCCAAAACCAACTCCAATATTTCATACTACATCTGAGAAAAAAAAACAAAAAAAGCAAAGAACGAGTATTCCCCATATGTATGATGTATTTTTATTCATAATTTGCCTTTAGGGTTCAGCAACAACATATGTTAACTTTTTTTTAATGTTTGTGCATTTTTTTACCAATTTTTCTTGCACACTGAATATGCCTATATGAAATAAATAAATTCTAAAGATACATATACAAATTATTTAGCTTCAGAAGTGCTATTAGTCTCAAACCACACTTATTTTTGTCTGTATGACGTTGCAAATGTGACCCCAAATGCCATGTATTATTTTTAAAAAGTAAAATGCAGGAGTTATTAAAATATGTTATCTCTATTTTTAGAGAAATAATATAGCAAATATAAATAAAAATGTATAGTAACACTAAAGATGTTGCCACCAAATGTTATTGCTTGTATTATTTTCAAAGAAGTAGTGTATATATATATAATGGTAACGTTTAATACTATGTGAAAATTGGATCTGCCTGTTATTGATTAAGGAACTAAGCAGTTTAAAAGCAATAAATGCAGTTCTTTATCTCTTATTAATTACTGTCTAGACCTATGAAATTATATTATCTTGATTTATTTAAAGCATTATATACATTCGTTTTTATAGTAATTATTTTATGTGGCTTGCTTTGTCAGTGACTAGTTATTTGAAAAGTGATAGAGACAACAAAAATGTTCAAGGCAACAGTGAGGTTCTAGAATAATTGCTCTCCTGAGCTAAAAATGCAACTTAACTCTGTATGAGAATTCTGAAGATTTAAAAAAAAATTTGTGATTATGCTGTTGAATTTTATGTGGTGTAAACATGAGGAAAGTGCTGTTTAACAGTATAGTTAAAAAGACAAAAGAAGGTGTGTCAGCTGGAGTGAGTCCTAGAGCTGGTTGGTAAACCGCAAGCCCAACGAGACCATAAATAACTTAACAAACTTGCTAAAATTTAATCCTTTTCAGATTTTTATTTTCTTTCCTTCTACCTTCCAAATTTTTTCACTTAAAAAAATTCAGATTAAATATATTTAAAACATAATATACAGAGATCAAGTATATTAAAAACAGAGATTACTACAAAGATTAAGTATATTTAAAAAATAATATGTGGGCTAATTCAGAACACCTAATTTCAGTTTTACATTTTATAACACAGAAAAGTAAGTAATATATAAAATTAATGAAAAATGTCTAAATTTTATTTATGAGTATTGGGTATGAATTCCTTTATTTACACATTTAATGACAAAGCAGTATGAAATGCATTCCAGTATGTCAGTAATTGTTCCTGCAGTGGGAAAATGCCTTTTCTCAATTCATTTCAGACTTTTAAGCAAGACATATTCCACAAGCTGCAGGTGGTAAGCTTGGAGGGACTAGTAATTTATAACTCCACTATGTTCCAGTGATGTGCAGATAATACACAAAAAATGCTTTCTTCTGTATAGATGCTTTTTCTCAAAAAGAACTTTTTAAATAACAAAATAGTACCTTCTACATTTCATATCCATATAATATTTAGCATTCTGCAAATTAAAATTTTAGTATAGGATGATTCTTCCCAAATGACATAGTATGTTGATGTTATATTCATATTTCTTGCATATGTTGAACTTTATGAAGAGTTTAAACATTGTTATACTATTTATAACACACCTGGAAGAACTGCAAAATACAAATTCCTGTTACTAAATAAATAATGATAATAAAAAAACTGATTTTTTAAAATTTATTTATTTATTTATGGGGCTTCGTACCTGAAAGACTATTGTTTTCGTTTTGGCATTTTAAATGATAACTATAAATTACTATAAATGTCGATTCACTTTTCAGGTTGTTGCCACCGAGCATTATCGCCCTGTATTATATTTAAAGAAATTAAATAATGAAGAATCTGCATAAATGTATTATGTTTTTCGCATTGTGATAAAACAACAGCTCCTAGAGCCGTGCAATTTTGAATAACGTACATTTCCACCCGAATGTGGGCATCTGGAAGCCGAAATTTAGGATTTGTTTTATTATTTAATTTTTGATTAACAATTTCAACGATTTAAAAGCCAGCAATGGCAACACTCTACAAGGGAAAAAAAAAGTTTACATCCATCTTGCGGAACTGCGTATAAAAAATATTAAAGATATGCTCATTTTAAAATTATTTTGCGATATTGACTGTTGAACTGAATTTTAGGGTTTAATTGCGAAGAACATGATATTTAATAAATAAAGGTAACACTGAAAACTTTAAGAAAAACGCCCCTTTGGACGTAATTTAAAATCTGAAACCTTTCAGATTTTTTTTATTTATTATTATTTCTATATTTTCCTTAGACAAGAATCAAATGCAACACATAGCCCAAAGCAGTTAATGTTAGCCCATTTTTGTTTTGATTTTTAAAATTCACAATAACTACACCTCAAATGACAAAGAAAATTCAAAACTAGCTACTTATCGAAACACGATTTAACTTTTAATCTGTTGATGGCTAAATGAAGAAAATTAGTTGTAGGGTAAAATAACACGTTAAATAAAATAGACTTTATACACCCTCAGACAAGGAGTAATTTTTTTAATCTCTGCAGTGCATTTAAATAGCAAAATAAATTTTATTATCTGAAAGCTTTTTAGATTTTATATTACGTTCAAAGTGGCGTTTATTTAACGTTTTATGTTTTATTTATTAAGTATCGCACTTAAACCATAAAATCCAGTTCAACAGAATATCACAAAACAATTTTAAAAGATAGTATCTTTAGAATTTCCGATATGCAGTTTCACATGCTGGAGATAAAATAATTTTTTTTTCGTACAGTGTTGCCGTTGTTCGCTTTGGGATCGCTGAGTTAGTTAATCAAAAATTCGTTACAGTTTTGCAAAAAACAAAATAGATAATAAAACAAATTCCAGACACCAAATGTGGGTTTCCAGATGCCCATATTCGAGTGGAGCACAACGTTATTCAAAATTAGATGTCTCTATGTACCGTTGATTTTTCACAATGCCAGAAACATGCATTTATGCAGATTTCTCTTTATTTAATTTCTTTAAATGTAATGCAGGGCTGTAATATTTGGTAGAAACAATTTGAAATGTGAAATTCCGTTTGACGAAGCAAAATGCCAAAATGAAATTAATAACCCTTCTGACCAAGTTGCAACTTTGGGCTTATGTTACAAATGCAAATATATCCAAGTCTGAAAAGAATTTAATTTTACATTGAAAAGAAAGCATAATGGATGTGAAAGAGAAAGAATAAGTCAACATGTGTCTTAAATACGTCTTTCCACCTATATTCCTTCAGACGTAAAAGATACGAAAAGTAGACTGTTGAAGCAGCAACGTAAAAACTAGTGGCTATTATCACTTACATGTGGAGGGAGGAAATCTGGAAAAAGATTGGGAGAGGCAAGGGGCAGAAAGACAGACAAAGAAGACAGATGTCTTGTTTTGCACCCGCTAAGTCTTTCTGCACCGATGGGCGAAAAATCAAGCTAGGGTGCGAAGGAAAGGTATATAGAAAATGGGCAATTTCGTATTTCAGAGGAGAGTGAGAAAGGAACTTCGTATATTTTATACGAGTTCTAAAGGCCAGGAAAAAAATATGGGACAAAATAAAATTAAAAATAAATGGCCCAAAAGTAATGGAGAGGAAAAAAAAATGAAAAGAGCCTATAGAATGAAAAGGAAAGGAAGTAAGAAAATGTCCTAAATACGATTGCGTCCAAACAAAAGTATATATTAAGTAAGGTTACATTGTAGAGACATTAGGTTATTTAGTCGCAGGAGACATGAAAAATATGCAATTCCTTCGCCGGGAATCGAACCACGGACCTCTGAAATACCGGCTCAGTGTGCTGACCATTACACCACGAAGGCACGCTAAGAATGTGGGAGATATACCTTATATACTCCCCTTTTTAAAGGGCGACTAGGGTTT
>KK117942.1:424145-439320 GCA_000611955.2 Stegodyphus mimosarum | reverse complement strand
TAAAATACAAAAATCACTCTGATTAACCAACTTGTGCCTAAATGTGGAATACAACCAACAAAATGGAAGATTTTAGTATAAGCAAATATGCTACAGACAAAAATAAAACTGAAAATGCTTCATTATTTTTCATTTTCAGAAAAAACATTCATTTCTTATTCATGTTTTGCATACTCAGATACTAATTTTGTTGGAAATCTGACATTTTCTTATTCCATTTTATATTTCACTATTACGGTTTGGCTTGGAAAAAAGTTTTCTCTACGGATATATCTACGGATATGGCATACCTATCCTATATGTCTGGGACTGTTCTAATAATTTACATTACCAACTAGTGTTAACAAAATCCCTAGTTATACAGGAATTGCCTTGAATTGTTTAATCTAAAACGAAAAAATGCACCCCATATGTTAAAGTAGAGGAAGTTTACCATAGAAAGTTCTCCGCGAATGCAATTTTTTTTTCCCTTGGTCTTTATATGTCTTTCTGTATTTATCGCTAAGTTCATTGTATACCCATCTTTTATCTAATTTGTGAAGCATTCCTGTTTGAATGCTTGCATTTGAATACTTTTTAACTGATTTTAAAGTACATATATATTTTGATCATTGCGTGGGGAAATGACGAACACTAACAGCAAACGGTTCCCAGCATTGTATCTTTTCTTCATCCTTTTTTCTTAAGAATACAGCTGGTTAAAAGAGAAATGTGTTTCGTACTTTGTGAAATGTATTTTATTTAATTAATATGCGTGATGCTCATGGTAAATAAAATGTTATATATGTGCACAGAATTGTGTGGCTCCAATGTTTAATTAAAATAATGCTTTTTTGAAAGTGTGGTCCTTATGTTAAGTCATACTAAACTGCGTTAAAATTTTTAAAGTTGATGACTATAGTAGATCATTATATGGAGTTTCTATCAATATACGATACTTGCGCGTGATTTTATTTGCTATCTATGAGAAGTTAAATGTCAAAAAGCTGTAAGAGTTCACTATTAATCAGTGTCAATTTTGAAATGCGTACCTAACTTAGAATGTGCTAAAACTTTTAAGTTAAGTTGGATATAAGTTGCTATATATGATGCTTATGCATAATTTTATTTGCTATCCGTGAGAAGTTAAATGTTCTCAAAGAGCTGTAAGAGCTCAGTGTTAAAAAATGATGTCAATTTTAAATTTTTGGCTTAAAATGACTGTGTTAAATCTTTTAATTACTATGCTGGATCAGTATTTGGAACTTTACTCAATATTTCGTGTAATGTAGCATAACTACGTAGGAGTTTATATGCCAGGTATGATAAATTAAATTTCGTTCTCAAAAGGCTGTAACAATTCAGTGCTAAATAAATTATTGTCAATGTGAAATATGGATATCTTTTAGTTAAGTTACAATGAATATCTTAAGAGGCTATGAGACTCATCAAAAATAATGATCATATTTACTGGTTGAAAAAAAAAATTCCATCTTAAGAAATTTTTGTATTCCAAATTGGAAGAAAAGGCGACAAAGTTTCATGCCCATGGCTGAATATTAATTCTATGTGTAATTATAACTAAAAATAATAGTATCTCGTGTATCTTGTTAAGAAAGTCAAGGCTGTGGTAAGTTCAAATATAGTAGCATTTATAAGGTTCTGTGGTAGATGGGTGACATCATGCTAAGAATTCAAGTGATGTTTTCAGAATAAAAAAATTAGGTTTAGAAAATGTTTAGTGGTCTTAGGTAGGATGTGCACAGTAAAATCCAAGATATTTTTTGTAAAGTGTTTAAAAACCTTAATATGGGTTAGTAATATAAAGGAATCCTTCTGTTGAATAAAAAAAGAGTGTTCTGAGCATATTCATGTAAATGTCTATAGAGTAAAATAATAAGAAATGAAGTACTTTTGGTACGTAACAGAACTAAACTGGGTAGAAATGACTCATGTATCGGTTTGAGCGAACTTTATACATGAAAAATTTATTACTCCTTATAGGATTTCTTCAAAGTCAGTAGGTCCTCCAGTATAGAAACTGTTTGTAACAGTACAGTGTTTGTACAGTAAAGAAAGTGTTAAGTCTGTATTTGTTTTAGGGAAAAGAAATCAGAAATGCAACATGAATAAATTTTAAAAGCAGGATAAAAGTTTAATCCGAGGGAAAATGTGGAAATGCAAAGTGTAAAATTTAGATTTGTCAGACACAGTTTGGCGAATCCTTTGAATAAAAGTAAGACGTGTAAAAGAGAATTCGTAATGTTTTGCGTAGTATTTCATAAAGTTAGTACAGTCATTAGTAATTAGTGCAATAGATTAGAAGAAAAAGTTCTGAGTATCTTCTATTTAGTAGTATGAAAAGTAAGAAATGTAGTGTTTTATTAAAACTGCATAGAAGAATACTGTTTAAAGTTCCAGAAAATGTTATCCATAAAGACCTCCAGAAGGAAATGGAGATGTAACATCAATAAGTATTTAAAACAAGAGAAGGAAGTTAAGAGTAAAATAAAAAAAACATAACAAGAAAAAATTTCAAAGAATACCATCTCGTGTATCTTGTTAAGAAAGTCAAGGCTGAGGTAAGTTCGAATATAGTAGCATTTATGCAATAAGTATTTAAAACAAGAGAAAAAGTACATTTATAAAAAAGAAAAAAAAATTTGGAAAAAAATAAATATTACTTTTTTGAAAACAAAATGAAAAATGTAGTAACAACTTCTTTAAAATAAAAAACGAAAAGAAAAAAAAATTAAACTTGTAAAAATAAATATTACTTTTGTAAAAACCAAAAACGTTAAACGTAAAAAAGTCTTTAAAGTAAAAATATGAAAAGGATTAAATATGGGGGAAAAAATTTGCAAAATAAAAAAGTGAAAAGAAAAATGCAAAAATAAATTTTCTTCGACGGATATAAAATTGTGGAAACTTTAATTTGCGACAGTAAAATTTACGTTAGCAAAAGCAAAATATATAAAATTAATTAGAAGAAAAAAGTACAAGAAGAAAAAGTACAAGAAGGAAAAAAAGTACAAGAAGAAAAAAAAAAGGATAAAACAAAATGAAAAATGTAGTAACAACTTCTTTAAAATAAAAAGCGAAAAGGAAAAAAAAAAAAATAATAAACTTGTAAAAATAAATATTACTTTTGTCAAAAAAAAAGTTAAACGTAAAATAGTTTTTAAAGTAAAAATATGAAAAGGAATAAATTTGGGAAAAAAAAAACTTTTGCAAAATAAAAAAGGAAAAGAAAATGTAAAAATAAATTGTGGAAACATTAATTTGCAACAGTAAAGTTTACATTTGCAAAAATAAAACGTATAAATTTAATCAAGTAAGAACAGGAAGAAAAAAAAGAAAACAATGGAAAATATCCAATTAATAAAGCAAAAAAATTAAACTGGGAAAATCTTATATTTACAGCAGCACAGAATAAAGTAATGGCTTAGAAAGTTGAGGTTTGCGCATGCGCTATCCTTCAGCCTAGTGACATTTTGGCGGTTCCCTCTGTACAAGGTCAAATGGACAAAGAGGGTGGACAAGGTGAAAGAACAAGTTTGGAGGGACAATTCGTTTGCCGTGTGGTTAAAGCGTCAGACTCCCATCCCAGAGGTAACGAGTTCGAATCCCGGCCGTGGAGTTATTTTTAAAATTAAAGGAAAAGGATACTATATCAATTAAAACTAATTAAAAAATAATGACGGATTAAATAATTAAAAAGTAAAAATATGAAATAATGAACCACAATTAAAAATAATTAAATACTAAAATAATAAAGGAAAATAATAAAGTTAACGTCATTCCAAACACGTGGTTTAAGCGATCGTTGCCACAGAATAAAAACGAAACTTTGATGATGTCATTCCATCACGTGATACAAGATGGCGCTGGTGTCGTCACTTCCGGAGAAATCCAAGATGGCGGAGGCCACGCCCCTTTTCTGTGACGTCACTTCCGTCACCTGAGTACCCCCGCTTACTACTACTATGTATTTTAATTTATAGTCCAATCCGGATTTTAAGGATCACAAAATCCGAACGAATTTTTAGTGCAAAGGGGTAATTTCCGAGAAGGATTATTAATTTCGTTTTGGCCTTTTGCGTCGATTCACTAAGAGTTGTTTCATTTTTTAAATTGTTGCCACCCAATATTATCGTTCTTTATTATATTTAAATAAATTAAATAATGAAGAATCTGCATAAATGTACATATGTTTCCCGCATTGTGATAAAACGACGGTACCTAGAGCCATCCAATTTTAAATATTGAACGTTTGCAGCCGAATATGGGCATCTGGAAGCCCAAATTTGAAATTTGGAATTTGTTTGATTATCGATTTCATATTTTGTAAAACTTTAACGAATTTTTGATTAACAAGGTGAAAGATTTCAAAGCGAGCAATGGCAACGTTGTACAGAAAAAACATTATCTCCATTGCGCGAGACTGTAAATCGGAAATTCTAAACATATGCTCATTTAAAAATTATTTTGCGATATTGCTGTTGAACTGAATTTTATGGTATAAGTGAGAAGAACATGATATTTAATAAAATAAAGGTTACAGAGAGAATATGTTAAAAAAAAGCCCTTTTGGACGTAATTTGAAATCTGAAACCTTTCAGACATTTTTTTTATTTCATTCCGTTGAGATTATTAAAATAAAAGTTAAATCGATATACAGATTAATACAGAATTAAAAAGAAAATGATGCTTTAAAATTAATAGAAAGATCTCAGTAACATGTAACTGAGATTTCGCTCACATAAAAGGCACAGCAATGAAATTTTTCTGTAACGAGTGTGAATCAGGGATTATTATTGGCACCAGAGACGATATTGGTCTCGAAACGTACTTTTTTGTTCGAGCACTTTTCAAGTTATTGCCACTAAATGTTATCATCATATATTATTAATAACCTTTTCCAGGGGGTAGGGACATATATGTCCCCCACGTTCACTGCTTTAAATGTGTCTCAAGAAATTTCAGTAAATTATGGAGATTTAAAACTTACTGCTTAGTATGGAGTAGGAAGCGTAAGACCTTGTTGATTTGTTTTTCTGCTGATTCCCGTAATAAATGGTCCGAATACATAACAAACTGGTCCTTATAACCCACGGTTAAAGAAATTAAATAATGAAGAATATATATAGTATGTGTACATATTCATCGCACTGACTAAAAATAATGGCACCTATACCCATTAATTTTTTAATACACATAAAACTCCACCCGAATACATGGACCTAAAAGCCCGAATTTTGAATTTCGAATTTGTTTTCTTTTTTATTAGCCCAAAAGGGCTATTAGTCTCCAAAAGGGATTTTGCGTTGGTTCACTATAAACGGCGTATTACTTTTCAAATTGTTGCCACCAGACATTATCGATCTATATTATTTTCAAAGAATTTTTTTAATCAACGGTGGGGATTCAGACGACATCGGCTTGGCCACTACTAAGGCCAGAGTGGTGGTCACTTTATTATGGAGGCACATAATAGGTGGGCCACCTTGGCCTCCTATGAAAGATTCCTCCCGACCAATAAAGCCCCAGGCCCTGATTCTATAGACTATGGAATGGTCAGAGCCCTGCACACAGCAAGACCGAGCTTCCTGCGCATCCACTACAACAAGCTGATGAGCCTCGAATACTTTCCTAGGGCTTTTAAAACGGGGCAGGTCATTCTTTTTGCAAAGAAAGGGAAAGACTCCAACGATCCAGCGTCTTTCAGGGCAATATGTCTACTACCGGCGTTGGGAAAACTTCTATGAAAAATTAACCATTCAGAGACTTAAATATCACTTGGTAAGTACCAGTATCCTTTCTGATAAACAATTTGGTTTTAGAGATCATTCCTCCACTATTCATGTGCTTGATCGGATTCGCAACGCGATCACGGAAGCTCGAAACAATAAGCTCCACGCAGCGGTGTTGAGCCTGGACCTGCAGAGTGCGTTTGATTCTCTGTGGTGGCCGGCAATTCTGGAGGCACACAATAAAGCAGCAATCCCTAATAAAATTATACGAATTCTCATGAGTTACTTAAGCTCCCGCATTTTGATAACAGCACACAACGGAGGAATCCTCTACAAAAAGTAAGTACGAGGCTGTCCGCAGGGATCATGTGCAGGTCCAGATCTCTGGAACATCACTTTTAACTCAATTTTACAAGCTGCCTGGCCTCCACACCTTCGCCGACGGTGCCACTTTCGTAGTTTGTGGTAAGTCTAGGAACATCCTTCAAAACAACTGCAACGAGACCATCTCCCTTTTCGCCAACCTCTGTGCATGAAAAAAACCAAAGATCTCAGAAGCAAAACGAAATACATTGTGTACCATAAGCCGAGACAAACATTAGTTAGAAACTCGTGCATTGCAATGGCAGGCAGAGGGTAAAGGAGTTGAAACTTCTCGGAATGGTTTTGGATGAGACTTTTCCTGGGTCCCACACCTCAAACAGCAGCGACAGAAAGCCCATCACATAGCTAAGGGCCTACGGAAAAAGCAGAGTGCAAACTAGGGCTTACGCCCTCACATCTTAAAGATATTATACCAAACAGTCGTGGAAAAAATATTAACATATGGAGCGGCAATCTGGGCCGTTCCATTGACCACCAGGAAGGAGCGGATCCTCTACAGCGCGCAGTGGCCTTTTGCCCTAGCAATAACAAGAGCCTATCGCACAGCTTCGTCTGTGTCTTCCTTAGTGCTGGCAGGTCTCACTCCGCTTTCACTAAGGACAGTCCAGGAAGCATTTATCTCAACAGTGTCACAGCTCAGGGCAAGCATCACACATGGAGATGTAGCCTACGACCCTCTAAACTATGAAACCAAAAGCTCAAGGCTAGCCATTCACCCATCCCAGTATGAATTGGGAGTAGAAATTTTCTATTATCCGGTTCTCACTCCAAGCGTTGAGGGTAATTTTCCCGCAATCTTTACAGATGGATCGAAGATAGAAGAGAAAGCTAGGAACGCCTTTATGACCTATGAAAAAGGTGCCGTCATAGATATATGGAAAGGCCATCTTAGCCCTGGAAACTCTGTTTTCCAGGCCGAAGCTATGGCTATACAACAAGCAATCGCATGGCCAATTCACAAAAGGAACAGACAGGCTACCATTTTCTCTGACAGCTTATCAGCAATTCAGGCCATAAAAAATCCAACACATCCAGCACCACTAATTACGGATGTGCAGAATTTGTTAAGGAGTGCAAATACAAGAATACGCATTTCTTGGTAAAAGCTCATGCCCTTACCCAGGGCAATCAGCGAGCAGATGCCTTGGCTAAAAAGGCAGTACAAAGTATCAACGCAATCCATATTGCAATTCCGCTTCCTAAATTCCATCTGAAAAAAAAAACAGTGACAGCAACAGTACTAAAGATGTGGCAAGAGGACTGGGCAACGACACAGAAAAGCCGAAGGACCTACGAATTTATTTGTAAAGTAAGCACAGATCGGCTTATTTCAGCCCCTTTTCTTACGAGTTTCATTACGGGACATTGCCCTTTCCCTTCTTACTTTGCGGAAAGAGGTATAAGCAGAACAAATATGTGCATATGTGGCGACACAGGACTTCCAGACCACTACTTCACCAAGTGCCCCCTGACTGAGGACTGGCACATTAAGTTGCCTACAACGGAGGTAGCCGCTTTCAAACGTTTCCTGATTAAGCAGCCCTCATTGCTTAAAAAACTGCATAGTATCATGACGAAACTAGAGACGCTGGGGCAGGACTTTTGTCGTCCAGAATAATAGTTGTATGTTTGTCTTGGAATCTGTTGACATCCTTGTGCATTAGCGATACCTACAAAAACTTCTAGCCATGGCCTGTATACATAAAAGCTCTCTCTCACTTTAAAGCAATGTACGACTTCCATTTGAAGCAATACAGATATTAACTCCTAAACAAGTCACTGTACATAATTAGTGAAGCCGCTCTAAGCAATGTGAAATGTGTATTGCAATATAAAGGATAGTTGCAGGGTTCGGAAAACACCCGAGTAGTCTTAGAAAGCCGTCCGGATATAAGGCGCTCTGCTGTCACCTATCACCTATGAAAGAACGGAGGTTTACAACCATGTCTTCTCCGGGATTCGAACCCGGCCCTTTGTTATTGCAGTCGGTTCTCCTAACCGCTATATTGTCTGGGCGGCTTAGAGAAGTTAACTAGGCCACTCAGTTTTGAACAATGTAATCCTCCGCCTGAACATGGGCACCTGAAAGACCAAATTTTGAATTTCGAATTTGTTTTATTATTTGTTTCATGTTTTGTAAATATACTTTAATGAATTTTTGATTTAAAAAGTCAACGATTTGATAGCGAGCAATGGCAAAACTGTTCGAAATAAAACATTTTATCTCCACCACGTGAGACTGTTGCCGTGTTCGGAAAACTGTAAGATATTTATCTTCCAGTTTCAGTTAACAAACTCGGCTTTATGAAGGCAATGTGTTGTCACGGCCGGAAATAAAAAATACTTTTATCTTCCGGCACCAGCATGTTGCCGTTTAATAAAAGCCTAAGATACTTTCAAATTTAGTCTGGAAGGTTACTGAGTAATAAACTTGTAGAGACATTAGATTTTTTTGAAAGCAGGAGATGTAAAAAACGAGAATGCCTTGGCCGGGACTCGAACCTCAGACCTCTCGAATACGCATCGAGTGTGCCGACCACTACACCACGAAGGCGTGCTAAGGAGGCAGAAGAAATACCTTATATACTTCCCTTTTAAAGGGAAACTGGGGATTAAGTCACCTCAAACGCCAAATCCTGGTGTTGGAGAATCATCATTCTAGTTCGGGCGGCACTGTAGAGTTACTAGAATATTTTGTAGGAGGAGATGGGAAGAATGAGCAATGACCTCGAATCACGGACGTCTCGAACACGCGCCGAGTGTGCTGACAACTACACCACGAAGGCATGCTAAGAAGGCGGGAGAAGTACCTTATAAACTAAACGATTTAAAAGGAATAAACAAAGTTATTACAAACATTTTTTTCTTGTTTTTAACGTGATTGATTTAAATAAACAAATATTAAAATCATTGGAAGTCTAATTAAAAATATTGAATATTTTTATGAAATTACACTAGCTGGACTCTTTAAAATCGTTACATATATTTTTCGCTTTTTATGATAATTATTTTAGGCGACTGGGGGTAGAAGAGGCAGGTTTCTATATAAGTAATGGAGGGAATAAAAAATCACGTAAAACAACTTAATAACACTCTATCCGAAATTCTAAAGATATGCTGTTTTGAAATATTTTGTGATTCTAGCGTTGAATTTTATGTGTTGAAAGGACGAACAACGCGATATTTAATAAATTGAGCTAAAAATGCAAAAACGTTACTAATGAAAAGACAAAAAAAATTTGGAAGTCATCTTACTAAGAAAACTAAACAGTGATAAAATGAGCAAAGACTTCAAAAATTTTTTTTTAATTCCGAAACTTAACACTCTTTGGGGGATTCTAAATCTGTGCCGCTTTTAAAAATTTTGTGATTTTGATGTCGTATATGTCGTATAGTATGTGTGTAATGAGAACGACTGAGAAAAAAGTGATTCTTTATAATGAAGCTGAAAAGACGGAGAAAAAAAGTCTTGTTAGCAGGAGTGAGTCAAAGAGCAAAGTGGTACACTGCGAGCTCATCGAGAGCGCAAAAGGAGCGTAACTACCTTTTTTATAAGAAGAAAATTTTGCATTTTACCTCATTTTGCATAAAATTTGCGAATCAGTGAATTGGGATAATTTTTTATTCTTCCCCTTTTTCTGAAGCTATTTCTTCCTCAATCGCATTTTGTTGTTGTTCCTTAGGTTGTTCTTTCATGCTGAGAACATGGTTTTGCCCAGAGACACTGTGTAGATAAAAAAAGGTCTCAAGCGCCAAAGTGCTCTTTGCCTGCAATCCTATCTGACCATAATTTCCTCGTGGCCAAATTCGTGGTCCTGTGAGTCACTTGCTGCTAGGTTTCGTGAATGAGCGTTAAGTAATGAAAAATATTAAAATAATGTGCCCATAAGTCCCCCGAATGTTAATTATGAGGCATAGGCTACCTCAAAGTGCCTTTAAAAATCATAGGCTATCGACTTGAGAGTCGGTAACTCAAGTCACCGCTCGTGATTCGAGGCGTTTTTGGTTAAGATAATGCTTTCGTGATGTGACACGTTTGTGGTTCAATACAGGTTCTACTGTACTGAACAGGTTTAAATGTACTGAACACATACCACTGTATAGAATCATTGAATTATATCGAAACAGGAAATTGAAGAAATCCGCAGTGCTCTTGCCGGGATTCGAACTCCGGATCTCCCGAATACGTGTCGAGTGTGCTTCCAGTTACGCCATGAAGGCTTGCGGAAAGGAGGGAGAAAATGCCTTAGCGAAAAGGTTCGACTTTTCTACTGTATCAGTACAGCTTCCATTGTACTGAAACTCCGCAACTGTTAAACTAAAAGTTTAAGTACCAAATAGTACTGTAGAAGGTATATGAATGTAGCGCTAAAACATCCTCTTGGCCGCCCAGACGATATAGTGGTTAGGGGAGCCTATTACGTTACCAAGGGCCCGGGTTCGAATCTCGGAGAAGGCATGGATGTTTGTAAATGTGTAATGTCGTCGCGGCACGGGGGCAATCTAAATATATCTCGAGCCGAAAGTACTCTCGAGAGGTTAGTAGTAGGGGAAGAGGGGGACCCGTCCCAAGGTGCTCTCCTTGAAAATTTGGGGACGGAACTCTGTCAGTACCTGTACGGTGCTCAAGGTTCTTGCCAACGACAGGCGCAATCTTGCTCTCCTTGCCACGACGAATTTAGTAGATTTGTTCTGATGTCACTGTCAGACAAGTGTGATAAGTCACAACAACACAACACACAAACATCCTCTATGTTAATTGCAGTTACGTTACAAATGTTCATACACATCATGAATTAAACTCACTATAAAATAAATGTATTTTATATTACGTCTACTAGGCACATTATCAGGAAAGTAAAAGTTTTAAATTCTGGCAATATTCAGGAAGTTCGCTACTGACAACGGGTAGCATTGTGGCAGGAAAGCGTCGTATTTTAGGTACAGATTCCGCGATTGTACGTTTTTAATTGCGCGTTTTATTAGTTCCCTTATATTATATTAATGCTTATCACGCGCGTATATTTCGCCTTGACATTAAATCCCCAACTAGAAGAGCGAACGCAGAGTGAAAGGAAAAATGGCTAATTTTCTTAATTGTCCGCTCTGGCAGGCAATCGCCCCTTAAGCCTTTTATCATTTATTCTCTTACGAAGGCCTCGTTATCCCTGTATTTCCTGCAAGAAGAAATCTCTGCCCTTAGGGGGTATTATCTGTGTCTGTGCACACATTCCCATACTTGTCCCGTCTACTGCTATGATGGCCGAAGATCGCATAACCGCATTTGTATCTAGGAGAGTCATTCTGAAATTGAGAGTCGCGATCCGCCTGTGGACAGCAAGATAATGTCTAACCCGTTGTGAAAAGTAAAAAATTTTTACTATTATTATTATTCATTTTATTTTGAAACGTACGCACAAAATAAATTATAATTATTAATTAATTTATAGTTATTTAAAATCGCCATAAATAGTTATTCAACACAACATTAATAGAACCGTAATTAAACAATCTTTTGTATTATTTTGCATCGTTTTCCTCTCCTCTCTTCTTCCCAACAGAGTTATGCGCACTGGTCGCCATAAATCGCAACTGTTCTCAAGTCAGAACTGATATAAAAAGGCTCGAGAAAAACTCTAGGATAAACTGCAAATCGACCAAATCTTCAAAAACAGGCGACATGCGTTAATAACACTGTCTATTAATGTATGTAATTTTGCATTGAGAAGCACATTTCGCAGTTTATTATTCCTTCTTAGATATTACTCGTACACTTCGCACTGCTGAATCTAACTATTAGTAAGCGCCATTTTCAAATAACAGCTCAAATAAATAAACAAATAAAAAGAATATATATAATCTGAAAGCTTTTAGATTTTCTATTACGCCCAAAACGGCATTTTTTTCGCGGGGGATTCAAAACGGGCTTTGAAAAGTGATACACACATTCAAAGTCATTCGATGCAAAATACCGTTAGACATTGTAACGTCTTTGCGTTGCTACGCTACCGCCATAATACCAGTAAAAAATGTAAAAAAAACTCGCGCATAAAATATCCGTACTTGTAGACGCACGCGATCTTAATGTTAATGGAACGCTTTTGAAATCGTTGAGTTTTTTAATCGAAAATTCGTTAAAGTTTTACAAAATATGAAATCGTCCTAAAACAAATTCCAAATTTCAAATTTGGGCTTCCAGATGCCCATATTCGCAGCATGATTACGTTATTCACAATTGGACGGCTCTAGGTACGCTCGTTTTATCACAATGCGAGAAACATTTATGCAGATTCTTCATTATTTAATTTCTTTAAATATAATACAGGGTTCTAATACTTGGTGGGAACAATTTGAAACGAGAACCGACATTTATAGTGAACCAAGGCAAAATGCCAAAATGAAATTAACAGTCCTTCAGGGCAAAGGGCTCAGGGCTTTTGCCCCTTTGGACTAATAACTGAAAATGTAAATGATAATAAAAATATGCTAATAAATATAAATGATTTAATAAAAAATATCTGAAATTCTTCAGGTTTTAACGGTCGCCCAGAAAGGGTTTATTATCGTTTTTTACGCTCTCGTTGATCTCGCAATCTACCAATCTTGCTCTTACACTCATCTCTGGTGCCCTCCCTTTTTTTTTTTTTTATTTAAGGTTTATTATTAAGCATTGGTTTCTTTCCACTTCCTCCACATACAGTTCAACAACAAAATTACAAAGTTTTTAAAAGCTGCATAGCAGCATATGTTTAGAATACTCGAAACAGTGAAAAGTGTTGGCATAAATTTTTCCTTTTTTTCCCCCAGCCTTTTCTCAATTTTATAATATCAGTACTCAGTTTTCTTGTAAGATAAAGTTAAAAAAAGTAGATTTAAAAGTTTATAAAAATTTTTTTTTTTATTAATTTTTAAATTTTTTTATGGGTTAACATTACCCATTAGATATCACGTTCTTCGCACTCACGCCGCATAAAATTCAAGCCGCAAAATATTTATAAACAGCATATCTTTAGAATTTCCGAAAGAATTTTATAGGTTGTTTTACATACCTTTATATTCGCTATATTATTTCTTTAAAAACTGGCGGCGATTGAAAGAGTTATCATAAAAAAGGAAAAGTAAAATGAATTTTAATGAGCCAGAGTAGTTTCATGAAAACATTGAATATTTCTAATTAGACATCTATTTATTTTAATACATGTTTAATTACATTAACCACACTAAAAAGTAGCATAAACTATTCTTAAAAATTGTGTTGTTGCTTTTAAATCGCTTAATTTATTACTCAACAACCTTTCAGATTAAATTTTAAAATATCTAAGGATTTATTGAATGGCAACTTGGAAAATAAAAGCATTTTATTTGCTGCTCCGGCAGCACATTCTGCTCACAAAGCCGAGTTTGTTAATTGAAACTAAAGGATAAATATGTTACATTTCCCGAAAGGCAACAGTCTCGCGCACTGGAGATAAAAATGCTTTATTCCGAATAATGATAGCACTGCTCGCTTTCAAATGATTGAGTTTGTTAATCAAAAATTCATTAAAATTTTACAAAATATGAAGTAAATGATAGAACAAATCCGAAATTCAAAATTCGGGCTTCCAAGGGTGAACGTGTTCGGATGGAGGACTACGTATTCAAAACTGGACGACTCCACGCAAAATCGTTTTTTCGCAACGCAACATTCATACAAACATGCAGATTCTTCATTATTTAATTTTTTTAAAAATAGTATAGGGCCATAATATTTGTGGCAATAATTTGGAAAGTGATACTGTAACCACACGGCTCTCAAGCTCACAACCTAGCAGCCTTCGGAGGGGATGATAGCCTAAGAAGCAGCTTTTCAGTCTCTGTGTTGGAGTCAAACAGTTAAACATGGCGTTCTGCCCCGAGAGTTTTGTAATTTGAATGTTTAAATATTATTGTCGTAACTGTTTTGTACTTATACGTTTTATGTTTCTAAATATAATATTCTTAACTGTATTTCATAATTAATAATAATAAAACTATTTGGAAAGTTTACGGGCTGATTCCACATTATTTCCCTTTGCCTCCGAATTAAGAGATTTATTGAAGCTAGTACAAAACGATATAAACAAACTAGATAATCTTACGAATTTCAGCTCAATAGAGGAACGCTTTACTTCCTCGTACGAAGTAAAGGAAGTATTATAATCACGAAAAATTCTGGCTATCATATTTCAACGAAAATATCCTTTTTGACCACTATCGAAAGCAATTTAACGATGTTTTTTGCAATGCATCTGTACGCAAGGACAGAATAAAAGACTCTTTTCCCCCAAAAGAATTATACAACTGATTTAAAGAGAATTTCCCGTGGCGTTTGTACGTACATATGTATGTATGTATCTCGAATAACTCAAAAACAAGTAGCCTCAGAACGTTGAAATTTTGTATATAGGACTACTATAACATGTAGTTGTGCACCTCCGTTTTGTTTGTAATCGGCAGCACCGAAAGTATATAAATATATATGTAAGGTTATAACAAAATACGACAGCTCCTTTAAAAAATAATTGGCGACTTCAACATTAACACTGTAAATTTGGTGCTCTCCTCCTATATTCATCTGTTGTCCCAAATTCGAGATCTTTCTCTCATTATGTAAAGCTACTTGAAAAGGACAACTAAAACTAAAATTAACCAATCATAGATTAGCTATACTTGTACATCAAACTTGGTAAAAATACCATTGACGCATTAATTACGTCATTCTTCTGATGCACTGCTTCCCTAGTTTCCGCCTTGCCAGCATCTCTATTTTGCTATCCCCCCTTTGTTTTTATTCTAAAATGATATAAACTGCATGTAAAAAAATATTGTAATTACTTATGATCTAGAAATATCCTATCTACTAAGAAATGATTTTATTATGTGCGAAAATAAAGCTTGGTGATTCATATAAGGTCTAGTTTTTGTTAGTTTCATCGGTATGCTTTAACCATCAGCCATGATGGACATCTGAAGCTGTTAAGAGTTCCAGTCTTCTTCTACGCTTAAAAAAATTATGACATATATATATGTCATAATTA
>KK117942.1:358131-424053 GCA_000611955.2 Stegodyphus mimosarum | reverse complement strand
ATATATATATATTTTAATATAGCCGAGTAACAGAATGGGTGTATCGAGCCAAGTAACATCACCGAGCACAATAATATTACCGAGCCGAGTAACAGAATAGGTATATATCCTCTTTCTCTTTCTATATATACCCATTCTGTTACTCGGCTCGGTGAGCTCATTTTTTTTATTGTTATATGTCGTTAAATTGTGCATTTTTTTCTTTAAAAATGATTAAATTATGATGCTCTTATCTTCCGATTAAGGTTTTTATGCCTTTAGGTAATCTGCATGCAACAGTTGTAGAATTATCAACAGTTTAAAAGTTGTTTAAGTGCGGCTAATCCTAATTTTTTTACCATAGCAGCCATATTTTTTTACATTTGAAACTTAGCAAAATAGTGAATTAAGTCTTTCTGCACCTTCAGTGTGTTTTTGCCGAGTGGGACCAAAAGTAAACTTTTAGTTTCCGGTACCGAAAAATCTGCCTACTTGCCGGCTGGCCGAATTTCTTGTTTTTTGCTTAGAAACTGTAATTTTAATTGCAAAATGAGTTTTTTAAAATTATTTTAGCTGTATTTGGTGTTTTATGTTTTTCTACAGCTTTCAATTTTTAATGAAAATGTTTCGAGTTTTTATGTATTTTTGCCTTGCCGTGAAGTGAATCCTGAATTAATTGAATGAGAAATATAACCTTAATGAAATTCGAGGAAGTAAGTTTAAATGAAATGCAGGAAAAAATGCGTATAATTTAATATTCCGTACAAAGAAGTCATGTGCTGTACAGATCAGAATTTTTCATATACTAACACTGTGGCTAAAATCATCGAATGTTATAAAAGACTGGTAAATATGTAGAAATCACAATTTCACATCATAAACGGCTTGAAAACCGAGTCAGAATTAATGTTGTATGTGTTAACAAGCAGGTAATAATAATTCAAGTCATTTTCGTTCAATCAAAAGGTATCAACAATTTAAAAAGATGAATGAAAGACGCGCTCCGTTATATTCCTCTACTCCATCTCGCCCTTCAAATAAATGTTCGCTTGCGCACTATCCGCTCGAGCCACGATCGCTACACCCACGACACCGGTTCCGACTCCGGGTTTGGCTACAGCGCTCTCCAGATCTTTTAAGCACCGTTCACAGGGAGTTTATGTGAGTTAATGGAGTAGATTCCATGTTTCCTAGCTCCGGTATACGTGAAGTTCAGATTTTCCAACTGTTTTTCTTTTTTTCAACACTATGCAGCAGTGTCAGTTGTTCTAGATGTCTCCGTTAGCCCACATAAACCCCAGTCTGAATGGCAGTAAAGCAACTGAAAAACCTTTGATGAATGATTTCAGAAAGATGGTACAACAACGCCCACCTCTCAGTACGACAGATGAACTGTGGTATAGACCTGAAGCCGCACGGTTTACATTATTCGTCGCTTCCGTCCAAAGTATGCTCCTGCCAAGGGCGAAAGCTCGGAGTACTAATTTCTGTATGTTCTGTACCTCAAAATATGTATGTACTCTCAATGTACCTAAAATATTAATCATGTTAGCTTTCTAGAACATCTAAAAAACATTCTAGAACATGACTGGTTTCTGTCTGAGAAAACAGGGCAGTAGAAGTAAAGATAGCTAGTTACTAGTTTCTCAAGTATTTTTATCTTGCCAAATTACCTCCACTTATTAAGCTGGGAAGAAAACTGGAAAAGAGAAGCGTTGTTCTCTTCGCATTCGAAATATCCCCAAAATAAAAAATCATGCAGTAAGCAGTCAACCCTAGAAATACCTTGTAGCCAAAAAAATTCCTTTTTCCTTAGCCGCCCTATCAACCTTCCGATCCGAAATTCGAGCATGCCATTTTTTCGAGTAGCTGCACGAGCATGCGCAGATGGCACGTGTCACCACAACTCGACAAACGGGCGAGAATAATTTAATAAAACCCAGCTGCGTTAAAAGAAAGCGCCCTCTCATGGACTCATCTCTCCCCCTTTCACTCCGGAAATGCCTTGTCTTGCAATGTGAAGCTCCGCGTCTGTCACTGCACTCGAAATCCGAAAACAAAAGCAAAGAAGGACGTAAGCGGAAGTGACGCTTGTCGAGCCGCCGGAAGTGACGTTGCTCGAAAAATAAACACCGAGAAGAGATGAGAATCGCAGAGCTGAATATACCGGAAAGGGACCCATCTCCAGCTTTTGTTCCTCGCTCTCCGTGCTCAGGCGAAACTTTCTTTTTAGCGAACGAATTTCGAATGTTTTTATTCGTCTTAGAACAAAAGAAAGATCTGGAGGGGCATCAATGGATCTAATGTTTATGTATTAGCCTTGTTAGAGTAATTGGACACAGCCGTTAAAGCCGATCTTTTGTCTCTTTGGAGCATTTTTACTCCTCGCTCGTTTTCTTTGCCTTTTAGCAAGAATTTCGGGGGCATTCTGGCTACTTCCCACCCTTCCAAGTGCCCCCAAAGAGCAGCTTCGGGTTTCGAAGTTAGTGTGCTTTTCTCAGATTACTTAATTTTTTTTTTTTTCCGTTCGTGACATTCACAAATTCTTTTAAGTATTTTCTTGGGAATAATCGTTTCACTGGTAATTGTTATTTTATTCACGTGCTGTGATGTTACCCAAAAAAGCTACAGCCTTTTAAAACTGAAATAACTAATTCACGGCTTGCTCGTACAAAGTGTTTCAAAATGATTGCACTTAATTAAATATCTTCTGAATTATGGTTATTGACACATCATTTTAATTTAAGAAATGCATCCATTAAGATACATTTTAAGTTAGGGCAATTTTAGTAAGAGTGGTACTAGTAATGTTTATTTTAACCAACACGCTATTTTTGTGTTAATTCTATTCTGTACTTTCTGATTCACCCGTCAATCATCACCAGAATGCAAATTAGGTTGAATTTAAATAGCGAGTAAATTTTCAGTACAGAGAAAGCTGTGATAATACGCCAAAAGGCTGTATCTTTCCCATGGCATTCCACACCTGTGCGCCTATCTGCGTTTTAGTGGATGATTTTTCAATTTGCGAACGCGTAGAGCTAAAAGCCTTGGTAGTTGGAGACGGGTTCCTCAGGCGTTTGAAAGTTATCTGTTGTGATGTATATATTTAAATATTTGAATTTCTAAAAAGTTGCACATAGTGGTACAAGAAATTTTGCTACAAGAATTGCCACAAATCATTTGTGCTACAAGAAATAACTTTGAATAAAACTTTAAGTTAAGTTTTTCCTCTTGTCTGTAACTTTGGACTTCTTACTAAGTAGAGAAAGGTTAAGCAGGTCTACTGAAATAGCTAACAAGCACAGCAATGAATTTGCACTTTCGGGGTTATAATAGTATTTTTGAGTTGTTATGGTCCCTCGGAAATCCTCTCCTTCTCGTCAAGATTAATTTCGGGTTCAGCCAACACTGTCACGAAGAATCTAGAAAATGTGGTGTATCCAGAAGTTGGTTCAGATTGCCTTACGATCAGCTTTGGGAGCCAAATTTTTGATTAACGAACCGGTATCATATCTGCAAGTTAGTATTACAAGCTAGTATATCTGCTCTCTATCTAAAACCAGTATCATATCTGCTCTCTGTCTAATACCAGTATCATATCTGCAATCTACCCTCAACAGCGCGGCGAAAGAGGTATTTCTCGGAAATGTGACAAATGTCATCTGATTGACAGATTTACGCGAAAACCAGTTCTTTGGGGAAAAGCTGCGGCGGGACACAAGCGAAACATTTTCATCTAATCATTTTAAGCGGTAACCTACTACTGGGACTAGCTGGGAATAGTTTTCGGAGCTGAGAATAGTTTGGAGACAAAGCTGGTATAGTAGTAGGTAGCTGGGAATACTTTTCGGAGAGGGAAGTTTCGGCTAAAAACCTTCCAATGGTAGAAGGAGAAACTCGTTTCTTGGAGGCTAAAAGAAACTTTTCCAAGAAACAAACTTCTCCTGATCCTATCACTGGAGCGCTCTTAGCCGAAATATATCTTCCCGGAACCTATGCCCCGGCTAGATACCCAAGACATTTTGCAAGCGGATGAAAATGCCTCGCTTAAACTTGTAAACGTCATCGTACGCCGTTAGGTAGTGTTGTTTACGAAGGCTGTCCACATGTTTGGACTAGTTTGATTTGGCGACTGCTTAGTCCGGCCTTACCTGTTGCCATTCCCTATGAATCATCTTTTTGGCATAGTTTCTATCAGGCTTTCTTCACCCTGTGCCGCAAAGTGTAAGATGCAACATATGTTCAGTATGATGGGGCGCCTCCTCATTATGGAAGATGTGTTGAAGACACTCAACGATGGACTGGATATGGTGGATCGGTTGCCTGGCCTCATTAGCGTGAATGTTTTTCTCTGGGGAGCACTTAAAACTGTTGTGTATGAAATAGCTGTCGAGTAGAAAATGCATTTGATTACAAGAGCCGTCTATGCTGCTGCGGAGAGCAAATTCAAGATTTTTTTACCATGCCCGCCAAGCCATGGTCCGTTGGTGTCATGCAGGCACCGCTTGTAAAAATAGAAACTTTGAATATCTTTTGTTGCATTTTGAAATGGTATCATTTAGTATAATATTGGGCAATATTTATAAGCAATAAATACTTCTGGTAATCTCTATTTTGTGTGCCTTCATTTCTTGTACTTCATATAGCACTTTCCAGTCACTTTTCCGGTTATTTGCTGCTATGCAGTTCTCAAAACTTTTGACATGCTCTATCTGCTTTTAAAGTTTGTACCAATATTTATGGGACGCCCTATATTTCTATACTTAAAACTATTATTTTGTTGACTTGCAGATATTTAAATTTAAGATTAATCATTATCAAAAAGAAAAAAAAAGTCTTTGATGACATTTTAATATTGTTCCATTGTACCAGTGTTACTCAACTTTCACTGTTCCATTCCTTCCGTCTTATCAACAGGTAGCAGATCGTCAGAATCTATTGGTTCTGTAACTTCCTGCGATCTTGTGTAACATTTTGTACCCTTTGGAGAAAACCAAGCTGAAGAAACTTCTAATTCTAGATGGATAATGAACCAAAAAGAAATTTCGAATTCATGCAAAAGCATAGCGTTTCTCTCTATTATGCCTTTAATTCAAGGGTTTTAAATTTTTTTGGGGGGGGATCTACGACTCTTTGGGCAGTAAAGTAAAGGTCACAGATCTCTTCTCTGAGTAATATTCTAAATCTACAAGACATAATTATATTTTTTATTGAAATGAGTAAAAAATTAATCAGTGTATAGGTGTTATATACTATGTCCCCAAAAGTCCTTATCTGGCTTTTATTTTCCTCTTTATTTACTTACTCTTTACCTGGTCCGTTGGACTTTTTCTTTATTTTTTAATTCTCTCATTCTTAGTCCTATGGAATTCATACCGTAGCCAGTTTCCCGCGCAGGCGCATTTGATTCGTTACAGAACCAAGGGCTTACCAATCTTACGAAAATCTGATTTTAGGAAACAACGAATAAGTTGGCGCTTACGAAATTAGTAATATTAGCATTAACTAAAAATAAAAAGGTTTGTAGTTTAATGAATTTTTTTGTTAGATGTCCAGATTATGATTTTAAAGCAATAAAACTTCCTGAGAATATTAATTACCTATTTCTGGAGTTTGATTAACTAGTAACGTAATTTAATAAAGATCAAACAAGTTTATGATTCATATTACAAGTAATATTAAATTTAGATACATACTTGTATTACCAGTAATATTATACTTAAACACATACTTAACACATACAAGTAATAATAAGTTAAACACATACTATATATATTTAAACAAGTTTGTAATTTCCATTAAAGAAATACAAACTGCTTGTATGAATATTCTTTCTACATGTAACAAAATTATTAATAATAAACGTAATAAAATTATAAGTAAAGTAGCAAATCACACACACCCCCACCCCCCCATCCCCCCACAAAATTGAATGGCATTTTTGGAAAACAAAAACAGCCCCCAAATTATTGTAACTTTTTCAATAATTAATCCCGAAGCTAAACTGAGTATGACGCTAAAAACAACAAATTTTGAAACTAAAATACACTGCTGGCCACCGTAAATGCAACACCCTGAAGGAAGCAAGCAAATAACACGAAATTTACAAAATGCATTAGCAGAGGTGAGATATGCAAATGACTAGAATTTCAGCGCAGACTCACATCACGCGCGCCTGTGGCGCCACTTCAAAGCGCTATTTAAAGCTTGGAGTTTTCGACGATTTCAAGTTCGCCAATTGTGTTTTCATTGTGGTTTTTTCAAAAAAAAAAAAAAAAACTATCAATTATGCCTCGTAGTAAACAGCGGCCATCGTTTGATCAAGTATCCGAGTTCGACAGAGGAAGGATAGTGGCCTACCAAGAGTGTGGATTATCTTTCAGGGAAATCGGTAGTCGTGTTGGACGAAACCAAACAACTGTAATGCGGATATGTGACCGTTGGATACAGGAGGGTACGACGGACCGACGTGTTCGATCGCATCCACTTCGGTGCACCACTTCACGTGATGACAGAAACATTGTGCGCATGGCAGTGACGGATCGTTCAGTCACATCACGAACATTCAGTCTGTAACGCATCATCCAGTGTCTGCGCGTACCATTCGACGCCGTTTACAGCAGAGTGATCTGTCCGCAAGACGTCCATTGCTTTGTCTGCCCTTGACGCAGAACCACAGACGTCTCCGCCGCCGATGGTGCGATGAAAGAAGGACGTGAGCGGCAGAATGGAATGAAATTGTCTTTACTGACGTATCACGCTTCTGTTTGCAACACCATGATGGTCGGATTCGAGTCTGGAGACACCGTGGAGAGAGGATGCTGAACAGCTGCGTTATGCACCACGACACTGGTCCTGCACCGCGTATTATGGTATGGGGCGGTATTGGATATCACTCTCGCACTCGTCTAGTACGCATTGCCGGTACTTTAAACAGCCAGCGCTACATCTCAGGTGTTGGAGCCAGTTCTCCTTCCTTACCTTCAGGGCTTGCCCACAGCCATATTTCAACAGGACAATGCGCGACCACAAGTGGCACGCATTGTCCAAGGGTTTTTCGTCAATCGCCAGATTGAATTGCTTCCCTGGCTGGTTCGCTCTCCGGATCTTTCGCCGATAGCAAATATGTGGTTCATGGTTGCTGAACGATTGACCCAGATTACATCCCAAGCTGCTACACCAGATCAACTTTGGCAACGTGTGGAAGCTGCTTGGTCTGCTGTACCCCAAGAACACATCCAAAGTCTCTTTGAATCAATACCGAGGTGTGCGGCAGCGGTGATCTCCAACAACGGCGGCTACTCTGGCTACTGATTCTGGAAGGAACCACACTTCACAGAAGTCTATAAATTTAATCATTTGATATTTGGTCCACATGTTATCTACTAAATAAATTTTGTTGTGATATCTCTAGTCTTTCTTGGTGTTGCAGTTTGGGTGGCCAGCAGTGTATCTGGAACAACGTTTCATACATTTTGTGTTTTATTTTTGATAAAAAGTATAACATTTTTCTAAACGTAAGTACAAGGAAGAGAGGAATAAATAAAAAAGGTAGATTTCATATTTTTTTTAAATTGATAACTTTAAAATATCTGATGTAGGCATCGTACGACTTCTTTGTGCAGCAAATTAATTTATATACATTTTTTGCTGCACTTAAACTTATTTCTTCGAATTTCATTAGAGATATATTCCTCATTCAATAAATTTAGTTCTCACTACACAATAAGGTAAAAAATGCATACAAACTCAAACTTCCTTAAAAATTGAAGAAAAAAAAAAAAAACTAAAACCCCAAACACAGTTAAAACAATTAAACAACAATTTTTTCAATTAAAATTAGAGTTCTCACGCAAAACAAGAATTCGGTCAGCGGACAGGAAGACCAAATTTTCGGTGCACAAAATTGAAATTTAGCATTTGATCACACTGGGGAAAAAGTCACTGAAGCTGATGCACCAACTGACTGAATTCATTACTTTACTAAGATTTTTAAATGTAAGCAAATTCGCTCCACGTTAGGCCTAGTGCCACTCAAATTTTCAATCGTTGATAATTGTACAACTACTGCAAGAAGGTTTACTGAAGATATAGAAACTTTAATTGGAACATAAACACAACACAATTTAGTCACTTTTAAAAGAAAAAATGCACTATTTACCAAGACATAATAAAAATTCTGAGCTCACCAAACCGGGTAACAGAGCGATATATATATATATATATATATATATGTGTGTGTGTTTTGGTGCGGCCAATTGCAACGGAAAAGGGAGGTGCACAACATCATGTTATAGCAGCCTCACATACAAAATTCCAATGTTCTATGGCAAATCATTTTGAGTTCTGTAAGATAGTTACGTACGTACAGACTTCATGAAAAAATTTCTTCTTAATCCATTTTATAATCCGATTTGGAAAAAAGAGTCCTTTATTCTGTCCGTACATATAGATGTACAACAAAAACATCGTTCAAAAGGATTTAACAGCTGCCAAAATGGATACTTTCATTAAAATAGGATATCCGAAATTTTCGCAAATTACGATAGTTTCTTTACTTCGTACAAGGAAGTAAAAATACCAAAACATGAATATTTACGTCATTTCAAATATTTCTTTCGCTATTAGTATATGTCATCCAGCAAGGGATGCGAAAATAAAGGCCGGGTAGGATTTTTATGGAGACGATATGCAAGGGACAACTAGATAGGCCTTGTTTATAAAAGAAATTGTTATTGTGAAAGGTGCTGATGTTTATCTTCGATGAAAACGCTAAACCATAGGTTCCCAACCTTTTTCGAACTGGTGCCCCCTTTTCTAGTGAATATTTCAATACCGCCCCCCTAGAGAAATAAGAGCGTACATAATGCATGGTGAAAACAAGAATTAAATAAAAAAATTACTAATAGATAGAATGTTGTTGGAATTGAAACGCTACTGAATTTCTTCGTTATTTAAAAAGAAAAATAAAAGTTTTAGCTTACCTGTTATAAGGACAGGCAGGGGTTTTGATGATACGAAATAATCCATAATAAACTATTGCTTTCTAAATAAATAAATTGACAGTTTCAGAGAACACTCAAAAGGCATACTTAATTATTATTAAAAAGTATTTTTATTAAAATTTAAAGGCATCGAATTTCTAACTTAACTAATGAGAAGGCTGAATTTGATGCATTTTAAGAAGCTTGTTAATATCAGGCTCGATTTTACTTAAAAACAATCGTAAATCGCCGCGTTCAGTAACATGGAGCCGATTTCTCTTTTTCGTTACCAATGTTGCTACAGCACTAAATCCACGTTCTGCTAAATATGAAGATGGGAATGCTAGCAGAAATCGTTGCACAATCGACCATAATCTTGGATACAATTGCGAAATCGACTTCTGCAGCCAAAATTCTTGGTAGCCATTCTTGAATTTAATTTTTAATTCCTCATTTGTCGTCAGTTCTATCAGTTCTTCTTCTAACTGAGATGGTCCTGCTGTGTTGACATTGGAAAAAGGATCCAAAACCCAGTCTGGTATGTCCATGTTTAAAATGTCCTCGAATCGTTCCTTGAAGTCATTGTAGAGGTTTTCCAAGTGCTGACAGTAAACAAGCAAGTCGTCGTGCTTGAATGATACTGCTGATAAACATGGGAAGGTATGGAATTCACGTCTGCCTATATTTCTTTTATATAATAGCAGTTTAGACACGAAAGCAGCAATGCTATTTTTAGTCTTAATCAAGTTTAAGTCTTCTCCTTGAAGTTGGAGATTGACATCATTAAACAATTTATAGAGGTCTGCTAAGTACGCAATATCGTTTTTTGATGCGATGAGGTTGTCGCGCAATTCCGTGTCTTTGTTTCCTAGGAACTCTATCACAGATTCAAACAGATTGTAAAATCGAGTCAAACAAGTACCTTTTGAAAGCCAGCGCACCTCTGTGTGAAGCAGCAATCGGTTGAAATCTTCATCATTTGCAATGCAAAGCTGACTAAATAATCTGTCATTCAACGAGTTACTTCTGATTTTATTAACTGCTCTTATAACATATTGCAGTGATGTATGGAGACGTTCGCTCAAATTTTTCGCAACCAAATGCTGTCGATGAATTACGCAATGCACAGCAAGCACGTCCGGAACTTTATTTTTTAAGCATGCTATGAAGCCTTTGTGACGCCCTGTCATAGCCGGTGCGCCATCCGTAGCAACCGACAAAATATTATTAAAAGGAATTTCCTTTTCGTCAAAAAACTTTTGCAGTGTATCAAATATGGTTTCTCCTTTTGTATCTGTTTCCAAATTGGTAGCAAACAACATTTCTTGACATATTTTTTCATCTTTGATAAACCTCACGTACGACAATAACAATGCTTCATTGGTTGGTAAAGTGGACTCATCCAGCTGAATTGAAAATTGACAAGTCTGCAGATAATTGCACAACGATTCTTCAATGTTTTCAGCCATCTCATCAATTCGTCTTTGCACAGAATTATTGCTCAAAGGAATTTTTCGGATAATATCTGTAGCTGGTTTATGGAGCACGGTGGTTATTACTTCTTTAACTGCTGGTAAAATTAAATCTTCCCCAATAGTATGTGGCTTGCCTGTTTTAGCAATCAACAATGAGATATTGTACGAAGCTCGAAGTCCGTCATCGTCTTGTTTAGAAGCTGATGAAAATAATTTTGATATAGTTGGCTGATTTTCAATCTTCTTTTTTATCTCTAGAAAATAGGTCATATCTCTGTCTTTCTTATCCGGATGCATTTTATTAAGATGATCTTGAAGCCTAGAAGGTTTCATCGCTTCATTCGAAAATGTTTTTTGACAAATAAGGCACAATGGAGATGATGGATTTGAGGGATTTTCGATAAATCCGTATTTTATATAATCCGCACTGTACTGCCACCTCTTCTTTTTTGCTTCCGACATGGGTTTTTCTCTACTTATACTTGATCCAAGTTAAGGGAGCTGCAAGGGATACTGCCGGTTTAAATAATATAAGTTGAAGTAGCAAAATATTAAGGCAACGCCGTTTTCATAGTACGCAGTACATGCTGCAATGAACGATAGATAGTGTGAGCCTGAGTCTGTAGCATTCTGCGGGGCTGTTCTATTTTTAGCTACCTACAATTTTGATCGGGTAAACCACTGGCAATGATTTGTCTACTCCGCCGCCGCTTATTTCAGCGCTCTAATTTTTTCCCGCGTCCAACGTCGCCTACGCACTTTTACAGACTCTCTTAGAATACAGTTTAGTTGGAGATCTCGCTATCGTTGCCCATTTTTTAGTCCCAGTGACATTTTTTGTAAATGTTACGGCCAAAGCCCGAAATCGGCCAATTCGCATTTTGGCCAACGTTGCTGTAAACTTACCGGCGAATGTCCAATCTTTTTGTTGATTTCTGGCTTTGACCGGCCAATTTGGGAAAAAAGAAATCAAGGGCAGATGGTTTTACACACTGTTAAAAATGAAGTATTTAAAAATGAGTACTTCTGTGAGTTCAACGAGTAGAAACTATTCAGTGAACGCATATGCTGTAACAATGTGATAGTGTGAAGATTAGATTTGCGCCCTTCAAAATGACGAATTATATCTTAAGCAAATGCGTTGCGTATCGAGTATGAATACAGAGGCAAATTGAGTACTCAATTTGTCAACTACCTTTAAGGGTGATCCTTAGTCTTTTTCTGCTCCATAGACTCAATCTACCATTATCACATCAGGCTTTGGCCAAGAATTCCCAGCCACTTCGCGAAATGGCCGGCCAAAGTATAAAATACAATATTAATTGCAAGTATTTCGGACTTTGGCCAAACCTCCTGGCCAAAACGCGAACTGGCCGAACTTCGGGCTTTGGACGTAACATAAATATGTACATAAAGACAATAAAGATATATTTTTGCACTGAAGGCTTTTCCTTCTGATATTATGAACTCCGGTTCTACTGCTCCTTTCACTAAAATGGTGACCCTTTCAACAAAAGTCAACAGTTTTCTGCGACTTTTTGGAGTGCATCTCGCCAAATTGGCAAGACAGGTTGCTAGTTTTAGCACATGCAGCCCCAGAATCGTACATACTAGAGAGGTATGTCTTTCTCTGAACAGTGAAGTCTCATATCGAAATATGTGAATTTTCGCACACGTAATAGAAATGAATTATCAGCGTGATTTTAAAGTCTTTTTTAGACTTTATTTGTCTAATCTTCCAACGCCCCTCTGTGCCATATCAACGCCCCCTAATTTTCTCTGGGTTTTTTACCGCCCCCCTGAAAGCCTGAAACGCCCACAAGGGGGCGTTATCGCCCACGTTGGGAATCTATGCGCTAAACTGTGGTTCGAGATGGGACAGTTTTCATACTTAATAATAATAATAAGAGTAATATTAATACGATAAAATAACGATAAATTTTTTTTCAAAGTGTCGGAATGTAATCTGAAGTTCTGAGATTGCATTTCCTCCGTCTCAACACATTTAACACTTTTTAGTGGCCAACTCATCTATGAGAGGTTGGACAATAATTTGAAGTTTACAGATTGAAAGCTCTTTTTCTCATATTTAATACCTTCTAAAGATAAATTCAACTTCCACACGTGCACTACAAGATTTAAGTTTTCTTTTTAAAAAATCAGTTTGGATTCATAACACATAATAAATCAATACACACCTTTTTTATGGTTTGATATAAAAGCGAATGCATAACCAAAACAAAACGACGACGGACAAATAAAAGTATTCTTCCGGAGACAAATGAAACATCCTTCTCCTTTCCAGACGTTCTTCTTTTTTCCAAGACACAAACCGAGAAACGTCCGAGAAATAAGAAAGGGCCATAAAATTCAATGACGAAAAAAGAATTCCAAACGAGGAATACGAGAAAGCTCTCAACTCAACAAGAAAACCTTGTAATTGGATACGATAATTCTTCCCGGTGCAGTTTGGGCAGCGCAAAGGAATGCTCGTAATGAACGATTTGCGGCAACAGGGTTAGTAGTAGCAAGAGAGACATACGATCTGCTTTATCTACTTTTAACGGTTATAGCCGAATGCCGCCGAGCTTTTTGCTTTATTGCGACTTGCAATCTTACGTTCCATTATTTAATTAGGATGATGGGAAAGAGAACACGAATGGGTCTTATCTGCCTTCATTTAAGATCGCTCAAGTATTTTTGCTCATTGCAAGCAAGTTTGTTTATTTTAAACTTTCTGAATGAATATGGGAAAAGAAATCTGAATTCTTACGAAACAAGTTGATTTTATATTTTGATTTTATAAATTGGTATATATATATCTAATATATAGCCTAAATTGCGCTTTCGAGATATGGAAAACGAAAGTTAAATTTTGTCAATCGGCCAATTAAAACGGAAGCTATACAACTGCCACCCCCTTTTTTTCCCAGCAAGTTTTTTAATTTATAAAAATAAAAAAAAGTATTGTAAAGGCTGGTGTTTAGTTAGCATTGTACTTTAAGTAGCAAACTATATTTGTCATTTAATTTTCTTATTCTTTTTACTACTGTACAGCCATCACCTGCAGATTTTTAAATTATTTTGACATCTTATGCATCCCACCCACTTTTCCGGAAAATTACGTTTTATGTTCTCGCACAGATTTTCAAGTTTCCGGCAACATTTCAAGTTGAAAGAACATGAATAATAATGAGTTGTACGAAATACTAATGTCAAACAATGCCACTAAAAAAAGTCGTTTAAAGTATACTGGTGAAATAAAGAGAATTTTCATATTTCATCTACGATCTCCAGAACTACTGGACAGATTTTAATAAAATTTGGTGTGAACATAGATTGATATAATACAAAAAAATAAACATTCAAAAGTTATAATATACACACATGTTCGTGTGTAACACCCATGGAAGTCCGAAGGTCTGAAACAGCGGTTTCAGAAGACACAAAAGAAATGGGTTAATAGGAGGTATGGTCCCCTCTTACAGTCATACAGGCCTCGCAGCGTGATGTCATACTGGAAATAAGGCAGTTTATCAGTGCCTGTGGCAATTGGTCCCACTCATTCAGCAACGCTGTTTTCAGTTCCTGGATGGTTCTCAGAGGGGGCTGCGAGTTGCAATTGCCCTCCCCAGAGCGTCCGAGACATGCTCTATAGGGTCTGGAGACCTCGCTGGCCAATCCATCCGGCGAATATCCTCACTCTCGAGAAATTCGTCGACCAGGAGAGCTCTATGTGGCCTAACGTTATCGTCCTGTAAGATGAATTCGGGCCCCACTGCACTCTGGAAAAGGCGAACAAAGGGCTCCACGACTTTATCCCTATATCTCACAGCAGTCACAGAGCCTCTGTCAAAGACGCGGAGAGGTGTGCGGCCATCCAACATGATGCCTGCCCAGACCATTACACCGCCATAACTGTTGATTTCGTGGACATTGGAGGGTAGGTAGCGGATCCTTGGCTCTTTCCATATGAAAGTACGGCGAGAATCGGTGTTTAGGCTAAAACGGGACTCTTCGGTGAACAGAACGGTCGTCCATTGCTCCGTACTCCAATCTCTATGCTGCAACATGCTAATCGGACTCTCCAGTCCGGCGGGACGCAAACCAGCCGGTCTTCTGGCAAACAACCCTCTCTCATTTAGTCTTTTGAAAACAGTCACACTTGTTACACGGGTTCCTGTGGCTGCATACAGGTCCCGAGAGAGCTGAGAAGTTGCAGCTCCTCTGTTACTCCTTACTTAAATGGACCAATAGCGATCTTCTCTGGCAGTCGTGGCTATTGGACGGCCTTGGCCAGGCTTTCTATTGACGGATCCAGTATCCTGGAACTGTTTCCATAGGTTATACACGACACTGCTGGGCGTTCAATTAAACTCTTTGCATGTCTGGATTTGCGATTAGTCTGCCTCTAGCCTCCCCAAAATTCGCCACCTCATTCCATCATCTAAACGTTGGTGGTTACTCATTTTTACTGTTCCGATGTGAATTTATGTTAACCGATTGCTGCAAGATAACACCAAGAAATTCGCCGAGGTGTGCTAACGAATGCAATTCGTCTTACCGTCCACGCGCTTATAAAGCCTGCTTTTCTACTGGCTCCACCTACACACATGTGTACGTTTATGCATTTGCCATACGAGACTTGCGTTTTTATCTAGAAGCAGTGGTTTCTCTTTCAGTTCAGTTCTTTTCATGCAATTCGATAAAATATGCAAATTTTCTTAATTTATTTCACTAGTGTACTAATGCCAAGCGGCAGAGATTTAATAAAGAAAAGACTTGACTATTCAGAATATAACTCTTTGTCCGTCTCTCCCTCGAGATCGACGGTGTCTGAGAGAAGACTCTCAACAATGTTTCCCGCAAATGAAATGACAATAATTTCTGTACTGCAGAACACAAAATTTAAATAATGAAAACCATAATACTTCTCTTCAAGATATCGAAGAACAGTAAGAAATAAAAAAATTAACTTGTAATCTGAAAATTTTAAATTAATCTAAAACCTCGAGAAAAAGTTTAAATTAAAAATTTCAATAAATAAATAAAAATAAAATAAAATAAAGCCCCCTCCAAATATTTCACTTCTTATCGAAAATAAAAATAATTTCTTCTCTTCTTAACTGATAAAACTAAATCTTTACTGCTAAATAAAATTAAAACTAGGCTCAGAATTTTAAATTTAAAGTTTCCGGCATTTGTTTCTGCCTTGCCTTTTCGAATGTAAAATTGCACAAATAGAAAAATATCCAAATGTAAACATGCTTATTTCCGTTGGAATAAATTAAGAAAAGAAATATATGGATAGATGATAGCAAAGTGTATGTTGCTATGAAATTTCATTATCATCATTGGATTTAATTTTGGATGCTGAAGATTATATACAAAAGAGGCAGAGTTCGAAGTTTTGTAGATATGTAATATGTTACAGCATTAGAAATGTATTTTACTTGTGACATATTCGTGTTGCAAAATAATATTTTTTGTAAAGTGTTATTGATAAATATAAATAAAATAACTTTTTTAAATAATTACGTCAAGCTAACTAACTATTACAGCCTATCTAGTGATACTTATCGCAGTGTTGTAGTACCTAGGATCCCTGGCAAGCTACAGCGCCTGAAGCATTGACCAACTTCAGATACAGAAAATTAAAACTAACAATAGTTTATTTAGCACACCTGGCAAGTTACAATTAAAATGAGAATATACAACAGCCACAAATACAGCTGATAACCAACCAAAGGTGATTTAACAAAATGTGAGGCGACTTGCCTTGTTGAGGATTGCAATTTATAAAAAGAAATTTCCTTTCGAATTTCGAACCTGATTCTTTCTCTACCAACTAAGAACTTAAAGTAACTTATCAGCCTGGACAGCTGAAGAAAATAATAAGTTCTTCGATAAATACATCAGGAACTAAAGCACCTCTCCGAAGCAGCATGTGGCATTCACATTGACAGTATCAAGTTATAGTTAACTTATTTAGCTTTTAAGCTCTTTGGCGTGCTTTTATGACACCCTCAGTAGCACGACCGCCTTCATACAGTTTAAGTGTTTTGTCTCTTGATAAATATTAATTTAAAATTAAAAATATTTTGCTGTCTTACTTTTCTTATTGACGTAAATATAAGCGTAATAAATGATAAGTTTATGAATGCAAAGATTTAAATAAGTAATTGCACAAATTTAACTAGTAAATGCGGTTTCAATACAGGTCTTCATGAGCAGATTCAAAAACCACTGCCACTCAGACGGTTAATTTGCATAATTTTCTAGACTCACTGAATACATGTGACATAAGCCACGAGAAGTTAGAATAGTGTTTAACTGAAGCTTATTACTTTTAAGTTTTGCTAGCAGAAGCTAAAAATGGTTCTTACAACTTTGTGGATCAAAAATGATCGACAGGCGAGACCATGTGACAGAGCTGATGGACAAAAGAAAAAAAATGGCAAGAATGCGTAAGGGTTACGGAAAAGAAGTGAAGGACAAGAATAAATACAACTGTCTGACAGGACAAGATTGATGGATGTATAAAAGACATGTCTGGGAACACGAGGCATAGCTAAGAGGTGAATCTGATGGACAGAGACATAAGTGATGAACACTGAATATGGCTTAAATCGGATGGGCAACAACAAAAAAAAAAAAAAAACCCGATTAAAGATCATTAGACATAACTTATGAACAGGTTGTGACAATTAATTACTCCTAAGTTTTACTAATAGTTAAGTAGCGTTAAACTCTATCCTATTCTTGGCTCTTGTCCCAATGCTTCCCCAGACCAGACAGCTTATATAAATTTAACGGTGAGCGGCATAATTTAAAAGAAAGAGATTAATCTTAATCACAAGCCTAATGAAGTTCGTGCCACGCCGCTGCCGTGTTCATTTTTCTGCTGGCCGTTATAAGCAGACACAGATATTTTGTTGTTGTGCTTTGGTAACGTGGTTGAAAATTTCAGTATAGTATATTTGCCCATAGTGTTGTAGTTTTGAGAGTAGGATTCTATTAGAAATCAGTTAAATTTTACAAACAGGCAAACTGCCTCATTTTTTGCATAACGAAAAGCCATCGGTTTAAATTGAATTACCATTACGCTGGAACTCGTAGAGAAAGCCTAATAAATAGCTCTTTGATTTTAAATAGGAATTGTGCTCGTTTTACGAGCTAAACATTTGCAAGAAGCAATAAGCAGTTAAGCCACTTAAATAATTCTCTGGCTAGATCTCAGATTTAAAATAAGTTTTAAATTAATTTCACACCACGGAGTTTACAAGATAAGACCATGTGATGGGGCTGATAAAGACAGAGAGGACGTCATGAGACAAAAGTGAAGAGCCTATTGAAAACACACCTACATTTCTAATAAATGTGAGAGACTTCAGCATGGACTGAATCGAATTGAAAGCAATAGTTTTGGTGTTAAATCGAACGTTAGCGCAACTATTTATGAACCAAGGCATTCTTCCATTTATTTTATATGGCTGTAGAGCTTGTTTTATTGTCTCTAAGCATAATTCTAAACGTCTGCTTCGAGTCTAAGAGTGAATTCAGTTACTTGTTATCAGGGATTACCGAAGTATTAGTTATAATGCTGTTTTCTCTACTGCTGGGATTTCCACCGCTGGGTATGTTTGTCTTACATTATATAGGTTACAAAAATAGCCTTGCTAATTGCTCTAGGCTTCACTTTCATCGTCTGTTACCTTTGTCTGCTCTTCCTCTTCCATCTACAAGGCAACCATGACAAATTTTGGAGAGTATGGATATTGATGAAAACTCCTTCTCAGTTGTTTGCTATACGGATGGTAACAGAATTGATGACAAAAGTTTATGCCATCTTTGAGAATGGTGTTGAAATTGAGCACCACCAATTTCGTGTTAGAAATGAATGTAGTGTTTATATTTTTGAACTTCTGTATTAATCTTACAATTAGATGGACACTAAATCAGGAACAACGTGTTTCCAGGTTTTTCATCTGCACAGATTCTCTTTCCTCTCTTGAGTCCCTAAAAATATCTCATTATGCAATAATACTGTTACGAATTTCACATTTATTTGGCTATTTATTTAGAATTGTAATTAAAATTCCTTTTTATTTCCCCGTGCAACGCAGACGATTTTTGAAGAGAAAGCTACGTCGAAAAAAAAATAGCAATAAAAATAAAAGAGCGCGCGAATTTAATGATTAATAAATAAATATCTCGTAATTACTGTTGCCATCCAGAAAAATCTAGAAATATCGTGATTGTTCTACTGATAATCAAAAAGCTTATAAAACACCTCATCTTAGTTGTTGTTGTTGCTGTTATACTTGTAGCTGTAAAAAGCGAACTGCTGTTTGTTTACTTAATGCTGTATTGATTGTAGCGATTTCGCTGTGAGATAGAACTATTTTATCTGTTTTGAACTGAGTTTTTGCTAAACGTTTGAGATATTGTGATATTGTGCGAAGATCTGTGAAGAAATATTTCAGCATTTTAATTTATTTCTTGTGGAAAGAATAAATTTTTGTTAACTTTTTAACGACTTGTGCATTCAATATATAACGAACCCGTACGCACGCAACAATATTATTGTTAATACACAACAATCTCTCGGGGAGCTATTGGAAAAGGGTACTTAAGCGTTTTTTTACATTTGTTCGTCATCATACCGAGATTTATAGAAGAGAGAGAGCTGATTGGCTTGCTAAGAATGCAACTAAAAATGATATTAATGTTGATGTAAATATTCCAAAAGCATGTTTTAAAGAAATATTCAAAGCTAAAATGATTGAACAATCTAATTATGATTATATCGCTTCTGATAAGGGAGATATTACAAGAAAGTGCTTTCCGACTATCTTTGAAAGATTGAAAAATAAGAATTTATTGCTCAGTTTTAATGCTACGCAATTTCTGTCTAGGCGCAGCAGGTTTAATGTTTATCTTGAACGGTTTAAGATGACGTCTTCCAGTTTGTGTTATTGTGATCTCGGCGTTCAGGAAAGTGTTTTCCCACCTGCTTCTTGCTTAATTGCAAGAAATTCACTGAAATGTAGACTAAAATTAATGGGAATTAATTGGCGACCGAAATGTCACGATTTTGTTTCTTTGCCGTCAGCCTACCAGGCTTTTAATGACTTTATCGATGTTTACTTGTTACTTTATCGATGTTAATGTTGCAAATGACTTTCTTTGCATGTTATTTTTCTTATTTGTGTGTGTTCTTTTTAGTCAAAGATGTTTGAATTAATTAAAGTTGATGCGTCTTTTTCTGAACTTACTTTTTTGAAGCCTCATGTAATATTTTGTTGTGCACGAGGAAATATATATTTTTTCTCAATTAAAAAAATATTCAAAACACATTTCATTTAAAAATTACGGAGCAGAACTGGTGGAAAAAACCTACGGCACAATTGATGGATGAACGGAGAATTCATTCAAGGATTTGGACCTTAACTGATGAATGATGACTATAATGAATAAACATCGAGTCTAACGTTAGACCATGAGACAGAATTGATGAACAGTCAAAATTTTATGACAGAATGCATGCACGGACAGTTGAGGCGTCTGGGAACATTAGACAGAACAGACAGGCAAGGAAAGAGGAAGAAACCTAATGCCCAAAGAAGGGAATTCATTAAAGACGATGTTACAGAATTGTCTGAAAGGTAGACTTACTGGACAAATATCGATAGAAGAATCATAAACAGTCAAATTTATTCAACAACAGGTAACTGCAAATTTCTGCAGGGATTATAAGAAAAAAAAAAGGAGAAGACGCTAACTAGAGGAAGATAAGAAAAACCACCTTCGATATCACAAAAGTGAACGGTTTTCGTCTGCTGTTATCGGCATACCGCTCCATCGAGCGTAAGATATTTAAAAAATGTAAGAAAATTCATCTCCATCGCCCTCTTTTACTACAACTTGTAGGCGAGGGAAACGGTGCATTAATGATAAAAAGCTCAATACCCACTAGTGTTTAAGGAGGGAAAATGCTATAATCTGTGGCAGAAGCAGGTGCTGGAGGAGATGGGGGAGGGTCGGAAATGGATGCCGCTTGCGTGCAAAGGGAGGAGTTAATTCACCGATATGATTCAGGAATAAGAAAGAGCGAAATATAAACCACGTGATAAAAAGACTCAGCATTCGGCGTGAGTAATGATAAAAAGTGAATAGAGGTGTTGCCACTGGTTACACATAAGATCTTCATCTACAATTCGGCCAATTATTGCGAAATAGCCAATGATTACAGTGCGGCCGTCTTTCAAATTCGATAAATCTCTTAACAGTTAACAGTCTCCGGTGATACCATTATTCAGACCTCAGGACGAACTTATAAACGAACTTTTGTAATTGGAAACCTCCTTGTTAAAAATGCAATTTTCATTTTATTTTTTAATAATACATATAATTCACAGAATTTTAACCACATTTTATTTACAATGTCTCTATAGGATAACTTTTATGAGCCCTTCATGTGCAGGATTATTGTAATTAATGCAAGATATTGTGATGAATACAATAATATTAGTGCAATTAGTACAAGGTATTGTAATTAATACAATAATATTACAGTAATTGGTATAAGATATTTTAATTAATACTATAATATTAGTGTAATTAACACAAGATATTGTAATTAATATAATAATATTAGTGTAATTAATGCAAGATATTGTAATTAGTACAAAAATATTAGTGTAAGGTATTGTAACTAATACAAGATTTTAATTAAAACAAGACATATATTAAGCGAATTTATAGAAATATACAGAAATGTTTTCTAAATTCCTTTCTGAGAAATTTTAATTCACTCCCAAAACGTGTTTAAAAACCCTTCTCCTTGATTTAAATGATAATGAAAGGAATTTCGCGAGTTTTGTAAAGCATAGAACATTTTGCAGAGAACTGTGCAAAAAACCTTAGATGTTTGGAGCGAGAATCGTACGAAAATATCTGTACGAAAATATCTGTACTATCGCCGAGATTCGAGCCCTAGATCCTCTAACTGCTAGCGAATATGCTAACCTTTTAAGGGCCGTTCACACTGGAGTTTATTTAAGCTAACGGAGACAAAACTGACTTCATTAGCTCAGATAAAGCCCAGTCTGAATGGTCCTTTAAGGGCCGCTCACACTGTGGTTTACTTGAGCTAATGGAGCTAGTTCCATGTGCCGACTAGCTCCGCTTACGTGAAATTTAGGTTTTCCAACTGAGTGACCCACACTAGTGACTGCCAGTCTATAGGACACTATATATCAACTGCCGTAAGGGTCACTGGTAATCCTGCATTTAATTTAATTTAATTTTAGTCATCATCCTAAATTTATTTCATCTCTGCATTTCGATAATCAATGGATATATATATATATATATATATGTTATAATATAATAATGTTTGGATAATATGTGTTTGGTGCCGCCGATTGTGACAAAAAAAAGGAGGTACGCAACTAGATGTTAGAGTTTCATATATAAAATTTCAAAGTTCTATGGCTAATAATTTTTTGAGTTATGCGAGATACATACATACGCACGTACAGGCTTTACGAAAAAATCACTTCTGAATTTATTTTATATCCGTTTTACAATCACCGTTTTGGACAAAATAGTTCTTAACGGCGCTATACTTCGTGCACTGCAACAAATTTACTATGTTTGTCACTTTACTCTACTTTTCTGCACTGTAATAATGTTGAAAAGTACTGTAATACTTTGGGCACTGTAATGTTTCCGGCTCCTTTATGTACTGTAATGCTTCGTGCACTGACAACCTCAGTTGCGGAGCCATTAAATACAAGGTTTCTACTAAAATTCTACTTCTAATTTCCCTGAATGTCTCTGATTTTCAATAAGCAAACGAAATCATTCTCGTAATGAAATATTTAATAAATTAAAGTGTCTAAATACTTTTATGCAGATACTTTTAAAATATAATGAAGAAATAATTAAACACAATAAAAGAAAGAAACCTGAGAGTTTTCATATCCAGTCTGCTGCTACATTGACACCTACCAGACCATCCCCCCCTTTTTTTGTCCTTTTAGCTTAAGCATAATTTTTTTTTTCTCTTACGCGACATACAATTCAACAGAAAAATTACAAAAATTTTAAAACAGGCATAGTATACGTTTAGAATTCCCGATGTAGCGTCAAGTGAGGGCGTACATTTTCGCAGTTTTTTCCCCCAGTCTTTTCTCAGTTTATCATATCAATATTTAGTTTTCTTACTAAGACGTTCATACAATTTTTTTTTCTTTTTATTAGTAACGTTTTGTGCGTTTACTTTATTTGTTAAATATCACGCTTCTGGCGCTTACGCCATATAAAATTCGGTTCAACAGCAAAATCACAAATATTTAAAAGCAGCATATCCTTAGATTTTCCGATAGACAGTCTTCCGTGCTGGAGATAAAGACCACACTAGTGACTGTTTTTTTTATTCTTTTACAATGTTGCCACTGCTCTTCCTTAAATCATTGAATATGTTAATCAAAAATTCGTTAAACGTTTACAAAATATGAAATAGGCAATAAAACAAACTCGAAATTCAAACGTCAAGCTTCCAGGTGTCCATGTTCAGGTAGAGGACTATGTTATTCAAAACTGAGTGGTTCTAGGTATACCGTCGTTTTTTCTTATTGCGAGAAACATACATACATTCATTCAGATGCTTCATTATTTAATTTCTTAAAATATAATATAGGGCTATATTTGGTGGCAATAATTTGAAAAGTGATATGCCATTTATGATTCAACGCAAAATGCCGTTTCGGGACTAATGTTCCGTTTCGGCTAAAAATTACATGAATGTAATTTATTGCTCTTATTATCTGAAGCAAATGCTGAAATATTATGCACAAAAAATACAACTAAATTATCCAAAACGTAGAGAAGTTTCTTAAAAAAATATCAAATTTGCAAATAACTGTTCTTTCTGCAAAAGAAATTTATAGCAATATAAGATTCATAATAAATATTATCCCAAATTTATTACAAAGTAAAATTAAGAAGCTAAGAATTACCATGGACGGAAAAAATTGTTTAATTAATGTAAGGTCGAATTACCAATTTTATCTGCTGATTAGCTATTGGGACAGAAGTGGAAAGATAAGTTGATAAAATTTTTTTCAGATATGAACCGAGTAAACGACTTTGTGCTCGAAAAATCAAGATTACAATAATTCATTATTTGCTTTCTTTTTAAAAAGGCGGTTTTTGTTTAATGTTAATATTTAAAATATGAAGTTTTTATTATTTGAGAAGATTGATGGGTATGTTTTTTCTAACTTCCCCGCCATTTTGGAAAAAAAGATTTAATTTTCAGTAATATTTTAAAGAAATTTGTATTTTCTCCGTAATTTACCCGATCATTTTTTATTTTTCTGACTTTGCAGAACTTTCTAGAATAGTGCATGCCTTTAGAGAAACTCTCTTAATGCAGAATTTTCTGCTTTCTTGTTGCTGAAAATCTTCTTGATGGTGCTTAGGAAAAAGTCGTTGGCACTTTTTTGGTCAGATTTTTTACCTTAAAAGTAGAAACTTCCATAAAAATGCGGCCACGGTTACGTGGGACATTGCTATAGAAATAGGCTCTCAGTTTCTTACTCTGATTAATGAAAAAACTATTGTTATATATAGGGAGGAAAAAGATGCTGGCACTATTATGTAGGTCAGTCTTTTACCTTAAAACTAGAAACTTTCATAAAAATGCAGCCAGCAGTAAGTGAGGCACTGCTATGAAAATAGGGTCTCATTTTCCTATTCTGATTAATGAAAAAATCTATTGTTATATATAGGGAGGGAAAAGATGCTAGCACTTTTATGAAGGTCAATCTTTTATCTTAAAACTAGAAACTTTCATAAAAATGGGTTCACTAGTATTGTAGAGACATTAGGCATTTTTGGAAACATCAGACATGAAAAATGAGCAACGCCTTCGCCGGGAATCGAACCACGGACCTCTCGGTTACGCGTCGAGCATGCAGACCACTATACCACGAAGGCATGCGAAGAAGGCGGGAGAAATACCTTACAGTATGTGGGGCATTGCTATGGAAATAGGGTCTCATTTTCTTATTCTGATTAATGAATTGTTATATAATCTATTGCTATATAGGGAAAAGATGCTGGCATTTTTTATGAAGGTCAGGTTATAAGGTATTTCTCCCGCCTTCTTAGCATGGCTTCGTGGTGTAGTGGTCAGCACGCTCGGCACGTATTCGAGAGGTCCGTGGTTCGAGTCCCGGCGAGGGTATTGCTCATTTTCCATGTCTCCTCTACTTCAAAAAATACCTAATGTCTCTACAGTGGCGCCCTAACGTAAAGGTGGTGGATGATGATTCTCCACCACCAGGATTTGGCCATTGGGTTTCTTAATTCCCAGTCGCCCTTTGAAAGGGGGAGTATATAAGGTATTTCTACCGTCTTCTTAGCATGCCTTACGTGGTGTAATGGTCAGTACACTCGGCGTGTATCGAGAGGTCCGTGGTTCGAGTCCCGACGAGGCCATTGCTCATTTTTCATCTCTGCTGCTTCCAAATACAAACCTAATGTCTCTACAAGGTTTCTTTTACCTTAAAATTGGGAACTTTCATAAAAATGCGTACGTGAGACATTGCTATGGAAATAGGTTCTCAGTTACTCTGATTAATGAAACCACTATCGCTATATATATGGAAAAGATGATAGCCCTTTTATGAAGGTCAGGTTTTTTTACCTTAATGCTAGCAACTTTCATAAAAATGCGGCCACCGTTACGTGCGGCATTGCTATGGAAATAGGGTCTTAGTTTCTTTTTCTGATTAATGAAAAAACTACTCGTGATTCGAAGATTATTACTTTCAAGTTAAAAATTATCTTCATAAAAGTGGTGGTATATTTATGCTCATGCAGTTTTGCAGTTTTTGCTCATGCAGTTCTTTTTATATCGGCGAAAAGAGTTGTTGACATATAAGCAGGTCTGGTGCCAGAGTCAGCACAACCCGGCAAAATTTTTAGAACCCGGCAAAATTTTTAGAACCCGGCAAAATTTTTAGAACCCGGCAAAATTTAGAGTCGGCACAGTTTTTAGAATTAACGCGTAGACTGCCATGTGAGTGTAGAAGAGACTCTCCGTCAGGTCGCGAGCGATGCTATATCAAGCGAAGATTGTTTCGGATAGTAGTAGAAGATAAACACGTTTAGAAAGAAACATTTCGGAACATGCATTTAGTTGAAAATCTTTCCCAAAGAAGAAAGTATCCGAAAAAGCTTATGAGATTCGAAAATTATTTCTTCTTTTCAAATATTTTTTCTGTAGTGATTAATGATTAAAATCTTTTTGGATTAAATTTGTTGCCCTAATTTTTGGAACGTCAAAAGGAAAATGGAAGAATTATTGCTTAGTGAATGCAGCTACAGTGAAGAAAAAACCTGTTACAAGGCTTACAAAAATTCGGATAGCAGCGATGAGGAACAGTCAAGATTTTTTAGAAAGAAAAATATAAGTAGAATTACATCATCAGATTCTGATTCGGATACTAATAATACAGTGATAATGAATGTAATGTAGGTACTGTTGATCGTATTTTGCAAGGATTTGTACTTGAGGAAGAAAGAAAAGTGAATATCGAAGAAAGTACAATTCAGTTGAATGAATGGAGTGCCTTTGTTTACCGGCAACAGTCATTTTCTTTTCTTTCTTTCATCATTCAACAATCATTTTCAAATAGCTACTAGCTTGCTTCCTAAGAACTGAAATAAGCGTCACTCGAATACGAAAGATGCGGCCTCATCAGAATTTTTGCCGTCACTAGAATACGGGTACGCGGCAGTGTTAAAGAAGCATCGACCATGAACGTAGTAAAAAAGGTACCGAATTTAGGAATTTCGAAATTTTTAGAATTTAGGAAGCACCGCGCAGAAAAATTTACGACTCTTAGACATTGCAATGGGCAGCAAGATCTTTATACCTAAGCCTTTATCTACAATAAAGTCACCGACAGCTTTTTGATGGGAAACATATATGCAGCGGCCGTGTTTCATCAGAGGCCCAAATCTCTATGCCAAAACGAAAAATCTGTCATAATGATACTGCCATCTTTACAAAGATTGTTTCGAAACTAAAAAAAAAACTACCTTTATAAAGGTACAGGCCCCGTTACATTTGGCCATTGCCATGCGAGTAGGTTATCATCCTCCTACTTGCTTTGCTAATCAAAGCAGAAAATTCCAGTCTTATGGTAGAGCTGTGGAATAAAGGTGCTGGCATCTTTATGTCCATATCTTTTTTCCTAGTTAAAAAAATGAATGTTCCTAAAGGGGCAGTACTTTTATACCGATGCACCTTTGTCAGCTTACTCTGCCCTGGCGACAGCTAATCGACTTGCATAAAGGAGCTAGCACCTTTGTGCAGTGATCTCGAAAGACTCCATAGAGAACTCCGAGATGACCGACAGACTTCTTACAATGCATGAGCGTGTGTGGATTGCACCACACAGATTCATGTATATGCGGCTCAACAGGCGCCATCGATTACTATATGTTTGAGTGTGAAATCGCCAGACATCTACATCTCCGGCCGTACATAGCTGAAAATGTCCAGGTATGGCTGAAATAACTCCGCAAGAGTAAGCTACTACGAAACAAACTTAAAACTTTCATAGACTACCTGGCAATGAGCTGCGAAAATTAAAAAGCAATCTAAAAAAGAAAAAAGAAAAAGGATCATTCAGCACTGTCAAAGTCTTGGCAGGGTCTCTTTAATAACCAAGTCACAAATACCCATCTTCCGAAGTAACTTTATAAATTCTGATACAAATTTTAATATTCTACAGAGATTTTTGGCTAGGCTTAGCGATAATAGAATGCTGCACCAACTGAGTACGAATGCTGATAGTCATATAGCAGACGCTACAGCAACTCAGTTGGTGGTCAGTAAGTAAGACTTCTTACTATTGTCGATACTGCAATGTGAGGATGGGCCCTCTTTCTTCTATAAGCGAACTCAACAAGACAGGCCCACGGGAAGGCCAGGCGGTGGCCTGTTTGCTCGCTGTGTTTATTTTGGCAGCCGCAGAGTTGATGGAAAAGAATCTTCTCCCGATAAAAATCTCTTAATTACTAACGGGTAATTAAAAGGCTCCCACCCCCTTTTGTTCCCAATCGTTAGCGTTGCTGGAGCGGACGGGATGGGCAGATTGGTTAATGACCCTCCACATTGTCGCGCATGGTTCCAAATGAATTCTATCCTTTTAAAATGGTGTCAGACGGACCTCCAAAGAGAATATTTCCTTTCGACAGTAACCGTTACATTCTCGGCGCGAGATGGGTCTCTTGCTTGCTGTTTGGGACTGCGCCTCGTGTATTTAATATCAGAAGCATATCTCTTGATGATAACTGTATTTAAAGAGGATTGATTAAAATAATGCTCAGTATAGTCAAATTTTATCATTCATGTATTATGAATTATATTTATTTAAAATTACACCAGTTAGAGAAATAATTAAGATAAATTTAAACCGAAGGACATCAGCGATCATCAAGACTTTTGGTAAACAGGTACTTTGGTATTTGCAGACAGCCAATGAGAGCCGTTGATGACTAGTCACTGGTGGGGGAAAGTGCGTATATTTAAAGAGATTATTAAAATAGCATGAAACCTAAGGGCACAACGTCCTTAAGATAAATAATCACTTCTACACTTTGGATACTGGCGACCACCCAATCAGTCAACAGTTTGAGTCAGTACAGTAAATTTAGATAAACTACTGAAATTACGTAAAAAGGGATAGCCACTACGGATCGTTAATAGCTACGACACTTTCAAATTTGAGTGAGTAACATATCATGGCAATGTAACGTCCAAAGATTTTAGAAAGATATAACTAAGAACGCATCTTATGTCAAAACATTAGATGGAAACATTACATAATTGCACACTGCCGATTTACTTTTTGGTTCTGCATAAATGGAAAAGTGTTAAATATAAAACATTTCACACCTTGACTCCTTATTTCAGAAATGCTCTAGATATTTTAGGTAAACAAAAGTATTGTGATTAAAATACGATTTTTTAATATTTTATTTCGCAAAATATGAAATATCTTCTGGATTTTCTGTTTAAGCCGTGATACCAATATCTCACATTGCCAGTAACATATATGAAATTTTGTTTTTCATTTATGTCGGAAAATTCCCAGCAACATTCGATGGGGAATGTGTGTGGACTACGTTGCAGGTTCAGCATGACCATTACTCAACGTTGCTCCTGAGTGAGCAAGCCAGTAAGAGGGCGCGACATCCAACTATTAACCACCTGCAGCGTCACTCTGAAGATGTCACGTGAGATGGAAGAGAACGGAAGCAGACTTGGCAAATAATTTCGGACCAGGCACGTGATGAACGTTCTAATTCTTGGTCTGGAATACACACAGGGCGACGGAGTGGAGACTTCTGTCTTTATAGATGGCGGGTACAAATTTCTATTAAATTCTTTTACTGGCTTTTATCGCTTGAATCGTTATTGGTAAATTTAACCCTCAGCAAAGGAATGTGACTTTAATGCTACATTACCTGCATGTACTATATTAACATCTGGTAAAGGTATAATTTCTTAGGCTGTCAGATTGCAATATGTTTGGTACATTTCTTGTTCAATCACACACATTTATGAAGGGATATTATACATGCTTTAATAAAGATTACTTTGAAAGTGTAAAGACGGTCGAACATTAGAAATTTCACCTGTGTTCAAACTTTCGTGCACAGGCTCACCAGCGCTCGTGAGGAAAAAAGTCGATAAACACTGATAGTTCGGTCCACGGTTAGAGTCTCGGTGAACTTGCTGGCTGGGTGGACTTTTTTTGTGATTTTCCCCATGTGTAACGTGGATAATGAGTCAGTTTCCCTTAGAAAAAATATCTACAAGGCATGTTTTCCTTTTCGTGTAGTGTCTAATGCCGGGACACGTAGTAATAATGATAAACCTTCGTGGATCGGCTTGTAGTACGGGCATTTTTGTTTATTTCTCATTGATTATGATCCAGCTTTCCTTAGAAAGCCCTGTACGAAGACATCCCTCCCCTTAAGATGGAAGAGAATGGAAGCAGCCCTTAGCTAGGTAGCCCATGTATGTTTTGCTACAGTCAAAAAACAAAAAATAATAAAGTATAAAGAATGTATAATATGGAACCCAATCAATACCTTAGGAAAAATTCCAAAAATAAAAACAACGATCAGATTAAACGTAATTAAACATCAATCTAATCATTTGAAAGAAAGCAAAATGTTTGAGCGTTTTTATTGTGACGTATACCACTTGTCCGACAGTAACATCAGAACCCTGAAATTCATCGTGGCAAGGAGTGCAAGATCGTGCCTGTCATTGGCAAGAACCTTGGGCACCAAACATGTGACAGTATGGCTTTGCCCAGTTTCGCCCTCCAAATTTTGATGGAAAGCACCCCGGGGGGGCCAAGGGTCTCTGGCTCTCTTCTTCTGCTACCAATCTCTCAAGAGTACTTTTGGCTTGCCGCCTATTTAGAGTGCCCCCACATCGCACAGGCAGTATATATTTACAAACATCCATGTTTTCTCCGGGATTCGAACCCGGGCCCTTCGTCACGGCAGTCAACGTCGCTAACCACTATCCCAGTTAGGTGGTACAGTTGAGTGTTGATTTCATATGAAAATTCATCTTATTGAATTAAAGTTGTATACAGAATTCTAATTTAATTTTAATTAAGAGATTAAACTGTAACAAAGAGCAAAAGAAAGCTGACTTAATATTCTATAATAATTGAGTGCCTTAAAAGCTTTGAAAATTCAATTTGACTATTAATGCTACTCAGTTTTTGAAATAAAAGGTATATTTAGTACAAAAGTGAATTATTAGTCCAAAGGGGCAATTGGTCCAGAAAGACTATTAATTGCATTTTGACATTTTGCGTTGATTCACTGCAAACGTTGTTTTACTTTTCAAATTGTTGCCACCCAATATTATCGCCCTGTATTATATTTAAAGAAATTAAATAATGAAGAATCTGCATAAATGTATATATGTTTCTCGCATTGTGATAAAACGACGGGACCTAGAGCCATGAAATTTTGAATAACGTAATTCTCCTGCGAATATGAGCATCTGGAAGCCCAAATTTGAAATTTGGAATTTGTTTTATTATCGATTTCATATTTTGTAAAACTTTAACGAATTTTTCATTAACAAACTCAAGGATTTCGAAGCGAGCAATGGCAACGTTGTACAGAAAAACCATTTTTATCTCCAGCGCGCGAGACTGTGTATCGGAAATTCTAAAGATATGCTCAATTTAAAATTATTTTGCGATATTGCTCTTGAAATGAATTTTATGACTTAAGTGCGAAGAACATGATATTTAATAAATAAAGGTACCACACGAAATGTTAAAAAAACGCCCTTTTGGACGTAATTTAAAATCTGAAACACAATTTTTTTTTAAATTTAAAAGAATTTGTAAACCTTTTTAGTAGTAGATAGTTCTTTGAAATGTTACACTCTAGTAAGACGACAGATATCCATTTTTTTCATTACCTTTTTTTTACAAAAAAATTTTATTTCAGTATTGACATGATATTATTTCTGGAATTATTCCATGTAAATATTATTATTATTGTTAATATTGATTATTCACATAAATATACCTGGATATCATTCCTTGATTGTATATCATTCATGTATATAATTCCTTGATTTGAAGGCCTGAAAAAACAAGGAATGGATATTGTTGAAAGAAATGTTTTTCGCACGCTATAATATGAGTTGGAAAACTGCGCATTTGGAATTCAAGATAAATTAGGCCACTAACTAAACGCATTCAGTACCATGCTGTCATTACTTTCAAACTAGGATTTTCACCCAGACAAATACAAATATCTTAGTAAAATGCAACGTCATTAGCTAAAACTCTCTTGTCTTCTTTCTGAAAGAAACGCGCTTGCGGATAAAGCAAGAGAAAAACATTCCAACGCTGCAGATTGCGGTGCCTAAATCTGATGATTCGTATGCAGCGTTCAGGACAAGGAAATGAACGCAAATAGAACACCTAGCCGATAAACCGAAGCAGATTTTAAAGTCCTATCCTCCCTTTGCCATTTAGAAATAAACGCCCTATTTAACAAGTCCCGACACGCTCTGCCTACCAAGCCACTTCAGAATTTTATCTTCGGAAAGCGCCATTTTGATGCCCAAAAATCGTCTCAGCCTCTAAGCCTAACTGATGAGAGGGAACTGGGAGTGATTTAAGACTACGGATATTTTCCCTCTCCTAACCCGTTAAGGGGAAGGATATCGGTGGTAACGAGCTACTTTTCTGACAGGAGGGAAGCCAAGAGGAGGAGGGAGGTTCAAACGTTACATGAAGTTAAAACGGGAGAATCAGTTTTAGGAGAATGGGAAAGCTCGCAGCGAAAGCTTATAACTGCGGCCCGATGGCAACACCTTTTGCTCTCGTCTGCTCAGTTCACCCTTAGTCGGCAAAGTCGATGAGCCGTTTGCAAGAGGGACGATCTAGAAGCTCGAGTTTTTAAGTTTCTAGAACAGATTCCACATTTCTCTTCATTGCTTCAAAAAGAAGTAAAATTCAGCATCATATTCAAACAGGTTTCAAAGAAAAGCTTTATGAATTTTAAGTGACACTAACAAATATAAAAGAGAGAGTTTTTCAGTTTGAACTGTCAAACTTAAGCTATTAGAATAAAGCAAAGCATACGATGGCTATTTGCCTGAGAAGAGGGATGCTTTCGTGGAGGACTTTCTAGCATGTGGCTTGTATTCAAATTACACAGGTCGAAACCCTGAAAACCAACAATGCAGCAACCTCTTTGCCTAGGCTCGATGTCTGTTCGAATTCCTAATGATTAATGATCTTAACCAGTTGGCCAAGCTGCCCAAACGGGATAGTGGTTAGTGACGCTGACTGCTATACCGAAGGGTCCGGGTTTAAATGCCGGAAAAGGCATGGATTTTTGTAAATGTATATCTGTGAGGGAAGGGGGACATGCTAAATATGCGAAAAGCCGAAAGTCCTCTCAAGAGGTAGGTGGCAGGAGAAGAGGGGGAGACCCTCAGAGTCGGGTGATGTCCACTTTTAGTCGTGGATTTTTAGCCGAAAATTCTGCCCGCCAATTAAGGAACACGTGCAAGTAACCCGACCCCTATCAGCTGTGGCCTCACTGAACAGGTCCCTATACTCAAATTATCCATACGCACAACTGCACATTTGATGATAACTTGCTAAACTTGGCTTCGATAGAGCAGTCGAACAACGGTGAAATGCAATTTATATGAATTTAAGTTGTTTAAAATTAAAGACGAAGATAAGAAGTAAGTTTTGCTTTACTCTTTCAAGCATAAAATTACCTGATAATGGTGTAGTAAAATTCACATTAATTTGAAGCTGATTAACAATAAAATGTAATTTAAACTTAAATTGAAAACAAATATCTTTCACACAGATTCACTTAAAACTGAGACACAGCAATAACCTTGCATAGCCTGGCTAATCGGTCCACCATTTACCCAGACTATTTAAAATCGGGCTAACTATAAAACTAAATACATGCAAAAAAAGAATAATAAATTCCAAAAAAATCTTTTTTTCCCCTTACTGTTTTTCAATAAATAAAACGCAATTTATAAATTCAATATATTATTACGGATTTTGTATTTATTTAGCTATTTATTTAGAATTGTAATTAAAATTGCTTTACTTTCCCGTGCAAAGCAGACGAATTAGCTACGTCGGAAAAGTAAAAATGCAAGAGCGCATGCATGTAATATTTAATAAATAAATATCTCTTAATTACTGTTGCCATCGACAAATATTGAGAAAAATGAAGGTTTTACCAGAATATTCTAGTAAATAATCAAAAAGCTTATAAAAGAGGAATTAAAACACCTCATCTTAGTTGTAGTTGTAGCTGTAGCTGTTTTAAGCAAACTGTTTGTTTACTTAATGCTGTTATTGACTGCAGCGATTTCGCTGTGAGATTGGATTAACTTTATCCGTTTTTGAATTGAGTTCTGCTAAACGTTTGAGATATTGTGATAATGTACGAATATCTCTGAAGAAATATTTCAGCATTTTGATTTATTTCTTGTGGAAAGGATAAATTTTTGTTAACTTTTGTAACGACTTGTGCATTCAATCCCATTCAATCCATAACGAAACCGTACACACGCAATAATATGAATGAAATATGAAATCTTGCTGCCCAGTATTCTTGGTTTTTTTTTTTTTTTTTAGTTATAAATATTATATAAATATATTATACCTAAAATATTAATACACTTTATCTTCATAAATTATATACTGAAAATAGAAATTTTAAGTATACCAGCCGAATTTTTTTCTTTTCAGAGAGCATCATAAGGAACTCGACCTTCTTCATGTATTCCACCTTCTTCGTGTATCAGAAAATTATTTTTTATTCATAAGAAATAATTAAATCTTCCTCATTGAGTGATGATGAAATATCTAAAGCTTTACGACGATTTCTATTTACGGCTTGGCATTGTAGAATTTCTGATTTGAAATCCAAATCTGTATCAAATAATCCGGACAACCGATTCTTCATAAATCTGCCAAATTCTTTGCAATGTTTGTATGATATTCATTTTTATATTTTTTCTATTTCTGGTAGTGCAATATCTGGAATACATGAACAATCCTTGCCGTTAAACGATGTTTTTCTTCTGTTATTTCCATGATGCTATTCAGTAAGATATATTGGTAGAGTTATATTCCCAACTTATATGTCTTTTATGCTGCTTCGATAGGTAATGTCTATTCTGAAAACAATTCCTCCAAAGTCCAGAAACGAAATTTTTTGCATTTCGTTTATTACTTTGACTTTATTTAACGTGTTGTATACATTTTGAAATTATTACACAATAATGTCAATAATGTAATAATGTCACAATATAATAATGTCGTACAATAATGTCATTAAAAATTACGTTATATTTTCGTTAAATTTTAATTATATTCTTCATAAATAAAACTACTGCTTATTACGAAACGAGCCGCATGCGGCTTTCCAGTTTGCCGGAGCTAGTTTTCATGAATTATAAAATTTCCTACCATACCACAACAAATTATCATCAAAACTTATCAGAACTTTGCATTTTCAGTTTGTTTGCTTAACCTCTTATGGCAAAGCACTGCTTTTCTAAATGAATGATGCCTTAGTGGAAAATCTTTTACGAGAAACTGGCTTCAGTCATGTTACACATAGAGAAAACTTTATACAATCAGCTAATTCGAGAGCTTAGCGTTTTCTGAAATGACGCAAATTTTAATAAACTGAAATGCAGTTTTGGAAATATTGCTGTTGCAAAATGTGTAAAACGATAAGTGATCTTATCCCTTAGAAACATATTTTTACTAAGTTTACTACTCAGTCTTTTGAGTGGCTTTATCATTTTATTGGAACGTTTTGCATAATTAATTAAACGACTTTTTTTGTTTTTTCCCTCTGTGTGTGTGTATACTTACATTTCATACACAATTGTCTTTTCCGGAGATAAATTAATTCGAATCAATCTTCCAAGGCTTAGTTTTAGAAATCTTTTTTTTAACTATTTTCGGTGACAAAGCTTTAACCGTTCATTAATGCTGATTGTAATTTCTGTGACTAACGCTGAAATATCAAATATGAGATTGAGCTAAAGGGTCAGAATGCAGCCATTTGCCATACATGTTAAGCTTGTTGATTCATTTCCTTTTTAAATAACAAATAGAAATTATAACGCATATCAGTGAAACGATTTTCATATTTTCTGCAATGAAATTTAATTTAATTAAATAATCGTAAATTAAAATGAAATTGTCGTCTTCAAAGGATACAATACGAAAGCTTTACCGTTGTCTTACCGTTTTTTTATAGTGTGTCGAAGACAGAAATATCAATCTAGCTGAATAAACCAATTCCTTTCAAACTTTTAAAGGAAAAGAGTTATTTATAAATCCCTGCATTTTAGTTTTCCTCGTCTTAATTTGTCTGGATTTTTTTAAAAATCAGAATTACAAAGAACATTTTTACTCTTTCCAATTCAAGTTTATTTCAGTACTTAGTTCGTAAACATGACCAAATCAAAATAAATTGCATTGTATGCTGAGTAATCTCGCTTAAAATATGATCGAACGAAAAAACGTTTAGTAATCTGCTCTGTGGAAGTTAGTGCTATTAATTAGTACAGCCAGTTAAAGACATCGAACTTAAGAAAAAGTTAACGTCGGTATAAGGCTAGCAAAGTTGCGAGGACTTGGCTAAGTTGGGAACGTTTATTTACTTGTAGCCTACATCGTTTTCCTCTTCTGTGTGGGGGGAAAGAAATTCTGGCTCAAAATCCACTTTTTTCCCGATTTCCTCTCGCGACTAAAATTCCGCTGACTAAAAGGACACCAAACCTCAGACCCGTCCTCCCTGGGGAGCTCTGCATCAAAACTGGGGGCGGAACTGAGAATAGTCGTATTGTCGTCTACATGGTACACAAGGGCTCTTGTCTCAGAGCCTTGAACTATAAAATTATTCATTTATATAAAGTATATATTTATATATAAAGTATATATTTATATATTTGTAACAATATGTATACTCATTTTAAGGGTTTAGAGAAAATTATATTGCCACGCTAAGTGTTTTTCTTTTGCTTTTTGGCCCGCTTCGAAAGAAGTTTGCCCATCACTACTCTAAGATGTGCTTGCTCTACAACAGTCCAAGAGCTTGCTCTACAGTTGTTCCTCAGATTAAGCTATTCAAAAATATTTTAAAAGCCGGTACAGAGTAGTTATTAATATCCAGCTTTCGGCGAATTGTTGAAGTCATATGTTTCCGTTTTATTCCCTCAACAACATTTTTTATCAAGCATTTTTACAAATAAAGATTAAAGAAAACAAAGGATATATAAATGAGAAATTTTAAATAAAGGACTAAAGGAAAACGGCGAAAAGAAGTGAAGTAACTGCCGAGCCTTTTCGAATATTGTCTAGTGAAATTCTAACAGCGAAATTGTGGCGGCAGGAACGCCGGTAACAGGAGCATCGGATTATCCGACATGCCGAACCATTAGGTGCTGAATTATCGGGTTTTACAATATATCTTTTATTAAATAAAATAATCCATAAGAATGATAGTAAAATTTACCGTTTGGATATTATTTTACATTAAATGAATTTTAAACTACGCCAGTAAGATAAACTGTTGCAATAAAATTAACTTTGCGTCCAAAGAACGGCCTAAAAGACGTCCTAAAGCTGTTTCTTCCCTGAAGACAGAAATACATGCCACTCTATGAGATCCCTTGTGCTCAATTGCTTAGTGAAGTACTTACTCCTGCAACAAGGACATTCCTCTAGTTAGCAGTTATTCATATTAGATCTCAATTTCTGTTCCAGCTTGCTCGAGTCCTAAGCCTATAGGGAACTGTTAAAATAGCAATCCTACCGATCTGGCGACAAGCTCCGTTATAATGGTTATTATTATGTCGGGAATAGGGCCGTCAAACTTTAGATTATTCAAATTTTGGAATGCTGTTGAGCTTAACAGAAATTTCGATTTGTTCCCAAAGGCAGTATTAGCAAGTTTACAAGACACTCATATAAGTACACTAATATAAGTACTTCGGCAATCGAAACGACGTTATACCCTGATTAACCCGACGTGAGTTGAAAATGTTATTAACTCGAAAATGCGTGACCTGCCGAACATCATAGCTTAATTCTTAAGTATGATTAGAAGAGAATAAAGAATTAAAAGCATTCTCGCCATATGTTCTGTGAAAAAGATCAAGGCCAGCGGTAGGCCTTTTCCCAATCGGTGTGACCGGTACTGCATAAAAGAGCATAAAATCGACTCTGCACAGAATCAACACTGTTCTTACAATGCGTAAAATTGATACCACCATAAGGTCCACGCTGGCATACGATAGACAACAGTTGTTTGCATATTATCGAGTCTATTAAAAGAAATTTTGATATTGTTATAATAATGAGTAAAAGCATTAATACATTTCTGTCACCAACACACATTCGTCAGAGGTATACAATCGACACTGCAAAGGGTCGGCACCTGTATACCACCGACATTGGCATAAGATCGACACGGCGCAGAAACGACACCAGCATATGATTACCCAGCCTAAGGTCAATACCAAAGATGACAATGACATAACATAGAGAAGCCTTATTATTATCAACGAGAGAATTTGTTAATAAGAAAGAAAAAATAATCAAGAGAAATGAATTTCATTAAATTAGTATATTTTTTAGGATGTATGCATAAGAATGAAATCGGTATAAGATCGACATCAGCTTCAGATCGAAACTGGTTGGGCTGCCGTGTCGTTCGAATGCCGACAGAGAGGCTAATCTTACACCGTGTTCATCTTGTGCCACATTCCCATTTTAAAATTCTGTTATCTTACGCCTTGAGAATTCTGAAGCCCTTAAATTATTCTACCCTGTGTAGTCACACTGGTTAACATAGGCTCTGACGCCGGTCCTGAATTCAGTAGTTAGCTACCAGATGGAAGCTTTGCAATTAGATTTTCTACCAACAGCTTTACACATAGTTTAAACGAAATAATAAAAATAATAATTGCTTAATTAATTACGCTTACAGAACAATCATTCCAAGTACTGAAAGCAAATGAGCAGTAAACCTTCTCTAATACGACTACCTACGTTGATTTTTATCTTTCGTGGTGGCGGTCTCATCTTTATAGGAGGTTGTCATTATATGTGTCGCCAAGAAGGAGTTAACTGTAGTTATTACCATGCAGGAAGATCCACTTGGTACGAACAGAGTTAGCAGATCCATATGCAGTTGCCTAGTCTCGAATCGTAAAATGGGCGCTTTTGTAGTGGTACCCCCTTATAAACATATGCCCGCCTTTTTCCTGGTCACGGAGGTCATTTTTCATAAGGGTGCCGTCACTTTTATGCAGATTGGCCAGGATTCGCCACTTCAAAGAAGCTTCAAAACGTAAAAACAAAACAGCGTAAAAGAGTCGGCACTTTTACGAAACCATCTTTAAGTTGAAGAACGCAACCTTCATTAAGGTGCTGAAATTCTTATATTCGGTACACGCTTACGAAGAATTTTTATTTTTGGCTTAGATTATCAAGGCAAACGAAAATCCTAATAAGAAATTTTCTGATTAGCTTTCGAGCTAAAAATAGTACGTCTCCGTACAAGTGAAGCCATCTGATATTAGAAAATCATTATTATTAATCTTCGAGAAAAGCCTGGATGCTGGCATTCTCAAACATTTATGGATGCCAGTATCCTTAAGAAGACGCACCATTTGGCTAGGGTTCGCCAAGCCAGGAACTTTCACCGTTTATGTTCCGGCATAAATTTGCTAACAATTTTAACAAAGACACAATGACATATTTTTAACTTTATTAAAGCAATCTTGGAATAGGTCCCGGTACTGCCATTAGTACAAAGTTTTATTTGCTAATCAAAATAGGAAACTAAAACTCTACTTGCATAAAAGCTCCGTGGAACAGAGTTACCAGCACTTCCTTGAAGGATGCTCATTTCAAGTTAAAAATTGATCTTCATTAGGATTTTAAGAGTGCCATAACAGTATTTTAAAATACTCTAATAACTCTAATTTTAATTTCGCAGCACCTTTGTGAAAATTTCTGTTTTAGAGAATACTAACTAACTTACAGAAAAGTGAAGTGCTTCATAACAATGCTTTCTAGAGTCCGCCGAAAACAACGCAGCAAAAATATCGCGGACGAAAACGCTGCCTAGGTAACGACACAAGGCAAAAACATTGTCGTGCAAATCATCATAGGAGAAAACATATGTTCATACAAAACAGTTCTATAACATCGTGGTACAAAACATCGTCGTCGAAAATAAAGCAGTTAAAAAATTTCGCAGTTTAATAATAAAATCGTCGAAAATATCGAGGTAAAAAATAAAGCACCGGAAAATCATCACTTGATGATAGCGTTATTCACGCTTTAAAAGTTGGAAATGCATATTCGAATAATGATTTGTGAGCGCAAGAAGGAATGAGGAATATTTTTACTTTTATATTTAATTTTTTGAACAAACTAAAAATTTTTGCTGAAAAAAAAAGGCTGGAGATTTACGCATTCAAAAACTGAAAATTGTGTATGTATTGAAATTATGAATATTATTTAGCTGATGTGGTTCATCATAACTAACAAATATATCTAAACGATTATCGATATCTAAACGATTTACTGACGCTGTGTATGAAAATGTTAATGATACGTAAATAAGACGAATAAACTGAAACAAAACAAGATTTAACTTCCATCAAAAGAATTTTAGATTAACAAAGGTGAAAGAAAATAATTTTGCAGTTAGATAATTAATCAAATAATTTTAATTCAGGGAAACTCATTCAATTACTAATCTTCCTTTTTCAAATCTTTTTTAAGACTATATTTTTATGAAAAATTATCACGAATCTTTATAAAAGAGATTAATTAATTAATTAGCTTTATTAGTTAAATATGCAAGTTTAAAATTCTTTTAACTGCTATAAGTAGTATTAACTTTCTACTCATTTTCAGTTTTTGAATGCTTAAATTTCCTGCTCACATTTATTAGTTAGTTCAAAAATATGACATGCAAAAGTAAAAATATTCCTTTCTCTTTCTTGCGCTTACAAAGTGTTATGCGAATATGCATTTACAACTTGTAATGCCTGGAAAACGCATGTGTGCAATGTTATCGTCATGCAATGATTTGTAGGTGCTTTATTTCTTACCACGATATTTTGCACGACAATGTTCTTTAACTGCCGAGTATTTGAACCATTTTATTTTCGACGACGATATTTTGTACCGTGATTAGAACTGCGATATTTTCGCTTTGCTTTCTTTTCTCCCGCGATGTTTTATGTTTGCGTTATTTTCTCCGCGTTGTTTTTACCAATCTCGCTTCTCTGACAATAGTCAGCACAAGCCAATGACATTCGTTGTGGTAAAGAGTCACATGCTCTTGTCGGGGGAACGGTCCAATGGTCTCCCACCGCTCTTGCTCTATCACCAATCTTTGGAGAGGACTTTCGGTTCGCCGCATTTTTAGAGCACCCCATGCCGTACAGGCATTATTCATTTACAAACATGCGTGTCTTCTCCGGGATTCGAACCCGGGACCTTCGGTTACTGGAGACAGAGTTACTAACAACTATCCCAGTTGGGCGGCCCTTCGCGATGCTTTTGCCACAATGCTTTCGCCTGTAAACAGCGTTTTAATGTAGGTGATAATACCTTTGTACAAGTTGAAGAGCTAGAAACCCTCACATGCATGCCAGTACTTTTTTCCGAGCATCCTTACAAAAGTTTCTTTTCGAGCAGAAAGAAATTTCTTATAAATGCTTTAGATACCTTGTGACAGGGCTCCATTATGCAACGGTCCCCTAAAACCATTGATACTCCTATCAACAAAACTCTACCCCTCCTCTTCCACTGGTTACAGTCTAATTGATAATCATCGTCGCATGGAGCTCAAGCGTCCTTCTGAATCATCTGATCAAAACTGTTGCCATCAGCCGCGAGAGAAACTATCTATGAACAGTTACGGTCGGTTACTCTGAAAGGCAAATAGCTGGGATTTCGTCCCTCCCCCTTTTTTACGCTACGTAGATTCCCAGTGATACCGCAGATAATCTAGAACTACGACAATGACTCATTTGGTCGAAATAGTAGTAGCGGAATAATCTATTCTGTTTTTCCGGAATTTCAGTACGGCTAGAGGTCCGACAGACATTTTCGTCCACCTAAAACTTCTGATGAGTGTAAAGCAGTTTAATAAAGCGTAGTTGTTTACCCTACTTTTCGGGTTTACATTCATAAGATCTACAGAACATAAAAAAATCTCCACTGCATAGAAGCACCGAAGGAATCAACACTAGGTAAGAGATGGAACAGTTCTGTAGCTTCCGTTCTACTGGGCCGATCGACGAAATTTAATTTGTTTACTCCATATCTCGAAAGCACGACTTAAGACGTATATGAGAGTTATATATGTCATTGTTCTAACACAGGTTATTTTGTCCCAAATCGGACGTTTTGGAACAACATATGGATATTTTTCCATATTTACATTATGCCTAATTATTAAATTCTGTAAAATTTGGTGAGAAACTTATCGAGAACTTTAAAAGTTTACAAGTTTACCTCGGCTTACTTTTTTCGGTTTGGGCCAAGAATAATTAATTCACTTGGCAAAATTCTTAATATATGGTAACCTATTCTCCTTTCCTTTTTTTTCACTCTGCATGACCAGAAAAAAAAGGTGTATCATTTACCCTTCCGAAGAATTTAAAAAAGTGCATAAAGCACATTTGGCGTTATTATCGCTTATAATAAATATGCCAAATTTCAAAACGCGGCAATGTGTAAATTCCCATATATCTTAGGAAATTTTAAATAATAAAACCAATTTTTTGTAGATATGACTAGATGTACATCTACTTTAAGGTGATGGTAAAATTTTTATGGGTTATAATTCAGAAATCTTTTCGCTAAAATTTATAAAAATTATACTAAAAAATACAAATTTTAAAAAATAAATCAGAAAATAATCTGCAAAATTTATTTGGTTGAACCTAATTTTCGAATTGTGAATAAATTAAGATTCGGTTATTTGCTTTCTTTCCTAGTTCCTTTATTGGTAAGCAGTGTAGGTGTGAAAGAATCCCACCAGAAGGTTTGAAAATTTTCTGGTGCGACTTTAAAATCGAAATGTTTTCAGAATATTATTATTATTATTACTGTTCTTGCTACGAATTTCGTACATAGATAGATGATTTTGGGTGCAATTATATGTGAAATTGCTGTATTTTCTGTACAATTTAACATGAAAATCTAGAGAAGCAAAGCTTGCGGGAAAATTAAGACTACAGGGGCGAGTCTATTTAACATTGGCTATCTGACTAATTTCGCGAGATATCGCGTACCTGGCAGCGGTTTTGGCGACTGAGTTTTATAGCCAAATTTGGGAAAAATCGCTAAAAGTCGCCAAATTTGTCGAGCATTTGGTGACATTAGGATCCGTCTCTGTACCATCGTTTAATAGGTACTGTAACTGAATAACTATAACTGACTTCAGATGCAACCGGCCTGATATTCCTTCCAGTCATTTCGGGAAGTACTAGACCGGGTGAAAACTATATAGACCATCTGCTCTGAGTTGTTGTTGTGAGTTGTTAGTTCAGCGTGAGTTCGGCGTACTGAGATATCTTCGAGTTAGCCTCGTTAGATGTGTTTTGCATTTCATTGTATTTCACATTCTTAGCAGTTTGAAGTGTAATTACTGATTGTATTCTGTGATACTGTGAACACCTGTACGAGTATATCCGTGGAGAGTTCCAGAGCTCTGAAGTATTACTTTTGATGGAATACATTTTCTGAACCTGCCATCGGACCTGTGTGCCTTCAATCTATCACGAACCATTACGCACGCAACATTATTATTATTATGATGATTATTGTTGTTGTAATTTTCATCGCTATCAATAATAATTTAAATCGCTGCCAACATTTTTTTGCTATAAATTATTTCGTTAATTAATTTATTTTTGATCAGTCTGGTACATTTCTCATAACATCTGCTATTACCATGAAAGCCCGCTTTTGCCGGAGAAACACACTCCTCCATGCTCTGAAACATTAATGATCTAAACCAGATCTAAAATCTGTGCGTGGCGTACGAAGCAGAGACCAGCTTACACCACCTCCTCAAGAATTCCAATTATGAAACAGACTTGCGATGCCCGGCTAATAATCTGCGGACGCTTCGGGTGCGCTGGGAGGTGCGCCCTCGTGCAAGTGGGTTGCACACGCCATGCAACGCACGCTTCGGAATAAGTCGGATAATTGTCACGAATCGAAACAGGTTCCAAAATTTGCCTCGCTTAGCAACATCCTGCGCGAAGGATACTTCAAAACGAACATTAAATTAACCTTAACTATCAATGGAAGTAGAGTTAGCTCACGTGTACTTGCTCCTAGGCAAAGAAAATTCGGCCACACTTTACCTCTTCCCTCTTGTATGTAGTATAAGTAAAATAAAATTCCGATTTTAATTTACAATAGCCCCTTAAGTTTCTTTTTAAAATCGCTATTTTCACTTCTGTCTTAAAAATAATAATGTGCTTACAATAATTATTTTTGAATTGCGTCGTTTCAAAATTAATTTCTGTCATGCGATTCTTGTATAACGATCATGATGCGTGTATTTACATAACGGAAAATGTCTTTTAAGCCACTAATAATATTAAAATTTCCATACCAAAACCTTAATAAATCAATAAAAATAAAACAGGAACGTGCTTTCAGTATTCTTCATTTAGCAAGTTTTATAAAATTTCTCTTTTCAAACTTGTTTCTGTTATAGCAACATGCTATCCGGCGTCTCTCTTCTTTTTTGTTGCCAACTACTGTAACGCAAAATGTAATTTTTAATTGCGGAACAGCGAAGACGCTCATTTTTGCGTTTATATACACCTACCTTTCTTATGCTTTACTCAACGAATTATGCAAAGCAAAACTAATGACGATGTAAACATCACGCAATGCTTGTCACCAGCATAAGCATGAGCATCATCATTTCGTGTCTACTTTTTCATGTTCGTCCCACCAGCATTCAGAGGGGTTAACGCCGCTGAAGTTCGATCTAGGTTCCTTCTCAGACAAACCGGTTGACTGTAGTTTTATTCATGTGAAACGTGAATACCAGTTAGTTTTCGTAAAAAGTGCTCCTCGAAGATATCTCTTATCTTAGGCAGATACACTAACCTTTGCATGTTACATCATGTTGCTAATCTTTGCATGACTTTTATTGCATGATTTTGGATCTCACTTCAAAAATTTTATTACACATATACATAATAATGCATAGAAGGGAAATACTTGATAAAGCGATTTTTGCAATTTCAGTTGATGCACATCAGACTTACTACACCGAGACGATTTTGAAGACCACACTTTTAATTTTCTGGAGAGATTACAGTGAGTATTTATAGGTGTTGAACTCTTGAAATGATTCATCCTTTGCTGCTTTGAGGCAGTTTAAAGTGTCAGGGACAGAAAAAAAGAAAAATTCTGCGGCAGACTAAAGCGTCGATCACAATTTCTATTTTAAAGTCGAAAATCGGGAAATGATAAGATTTTCAAAACGTTCCCCAAAATTGTCAAATATTAAACTGTTAAACTATTAAGCGCATTCTGAACATTTAAAAATGTTGTGATTGCCTCGATGTGTCCAATTAGTAGAGTGCGAAGTAAAATTGAACAATTTTCGCCCTTTTTGCTTGGTGATGAAAGTTTGTATCATAAAATATTTTAGCTATACGCAGTCCTGGGCAAGGGAGGGATCTGAAATGTTTCAGATTTTAAATTACGCCCAAAGGGGCGTTTTTTTAACATTTTGTGTCTTACCTTTATTCATTAAATATCATGTTCTTCGCACTTTAAAATTCAATTAAAGAACAATATCGCAAAATAATTGTAAACTGAGCAAATCTTTAGAATTTTCTATACGCAGTCTCACGCGCTGGAGATATCTCCAGAGCGTGAGATTTTCTGTACAACGTTGCCATTGCTCGCTTTGTAATCCTTGAGTTTGTTCATCAAAAATTCGTTAAGTTTTACAAAATATGAAATCGATAATAAAAAAAAAATCTAAGTTTCAAATTTGGGTTTCCAGATGCCCATATTCGCAGCAGGATTACGTGTCATTCAAAATTCGATGGCTCTAGGTACGTTGATTTATGACAATGCAAGAAACATACATACATTTATGCACATTCTTCATTATTTAATTTCTTTAAATATGATACAGAGCTGCAATATTTGAATCGGCAACAATTTGAAAAACTTTTAGCAATAGTTTGAAAAGCGAACCGATATCTAATGTTTCCGACGCAAAATCGCAAAATGAAAACAATAGTCCTTCAGGGACAAAACCCCCCTTGGATTAAAAAAAATAAAAAATCTGAAAACTGAGATTTTAGATTAGGCCCAAAAGGACTTTTTTTTTACCCTTTTGTGTGTTACTTTATTTATTAAATTAAATATCATGTTCTTCGCACTTAAACCACATAAAATTCAATTCAACGGCAATATCATAAAATATTTAGAAAGAGCAAAACAACATAGCATCACAGAACATAGCAAAACAGCAAATGTTGCCATTGCTCGCTTTGAAATCGCCGCGTTTGTTAGTAAAAGATTCGTTGAAGTCTTATAAAATATGAAATAGATAATAAAACAAATTCAAAATTCGGACTTCCAGGTGCCCATATTCGGGTAGAGGAATACGTTATTGAAAATTTGATGCCTCTAGGTACATTGTTTTTTTCACAATACGAGAAACTTTCATTCATTCATGCAGATTCTTTAAATATTAATACATGGCTATAACAATTGGTGGCAACAGTTTAAAAAGTGAACCAACGCAGAAAGTGAAACGACCCAAATGATGTTTTGAGACTATGCCCTTTGGGTTTAATACCCCTTTGGGCTAAGAAGAAAAAAAAATATTACTTAAACTATACCGGTAACTATGTGTCACGTTATACAGAAAAAAATAAGCAGTCCGGATAACTGAATTTCGGATAATTGCACTTCTGTCGTATACCGAACCTCCGTGAGGCATATAAATCTTCTGAGAGAAACACAAAAGCTCAAGGAAGCGCGATAACGAATTATGCTGGCGAACATTTATAAACGGCGACAGAACAAGTCCAAAATCTCGCAACACTTTAACGCTTTATCAAAGGATGCCACTCCGGAAATGTATTTTTCCTCGACGGTCATCCATCAACGACTAAGAATATCCATTTGGATCTTGTTACGGGCCCGGGAGTGATTCGAATAGCTTAGCACGCCCCTCCCCTCTTTCCAAATGCTTAATCGAAGTTTGCTTGTCACGTGGACCTCCAGGGAAATGGCCCGGAAAATGGTGCGCAGGCTTTATATTGGAGTTCCTATAAAAAGTTACAGAATAGTTTGAGATTAAAGTTTTGATCTTATAGCTAAAAATCACATGTTTAAACAGTCTCAACACTTTTTATTTTCTGGATTCTCGAGAAAGCTATAAATCAGGGGTCTCAAACACAAATTTCATGCGGGCCAAATCTATAATCTAAAAAAAGAATTTTTTTTCAAAATGAATAAAATTATTTAAAAAAAAAAACAAAACTGAAAGAATTCAGATTTTAACAGTTGCTCAGAAGGATTTGTTAAGGTTTTTTGCGCTCTCAGTGAACTCTACCAATCTAGTGTTGCACATACTCCTACTTAGATTTTTATTATTAAAAGCACCATTTTCTTCGCACTTACACCATATATGACTCAAACAAGAAAATAACAAAAATTTTAAAATTAGCATACCAGCATATATTTAGGTATTTAGAATTTTCGATGCAGTGTTAAGTGTTGGCATACGTTATTGTACTTTCTTCAGTCTTTGCTCAGTTCATCGTATGAATGTTAAGTTTTCTTAGTAAGATGATTTACAAAACGTTGTGTCTTTTTATTATTAACATTTTCTGAGTTAACTTTATTTATTAAATATGACTTTCTTCGTAATTACGTCACATAAAATTTGGATTCCACAAAAAAAAAATCACAAAATGTTTAAAAACAACATACCTTTAAAATTTCCGACAGATAGGCTTGCGCGCTGGACATAAAAATATTTTATCCCGTACAGTGTTGTCGCTGTTAGCTTTCACACTGTTGAGTTTGTTAATCAAAAATGCATTCATGTTTTACAGAATATGAAATATAAAATTTGAAATTCAGATTTCGGGCTTCCAGGTGCACATGTTCGGGTAGAGGACAACGTTATTCAAAATTTAATGGCTATAGGTAGCCTTCTTTTTTCACATTGTGAGGAACATACATGCATAGATCATACATGAAGATTCTTTGTTATTTAATTTCTTTTAAGATAATACAGAGAGACAGTATTTGGTGGCAACACTTTCAAAAGTGTTTCGCCGTTTATAGCGAATGACGCAAAATTCCATTCGAGACTAATAGCGCATTTGGACTAACGCCTTAAAACAGCTACGTCCTTTCCAGAATTCGAAACAGGACCTTGCTAACCGGACGTGCTTTCACATTACATCACAAAGGCAAGCGGTAAGTAAGGAGAAACTTCTTTGCATTCTCCCTCACTTAAAAGGAGACCGCAGAGGAAGAGATCTGGTTGCCCAATCCAGATGACCTCGAATTATCGCTCTCAATGTTTCAGTTCGGACGCCACTTGTAGACATTTAGAATTTTTCGAGGGCTTGAGATATGAAGGAGCGAGCTACGCCCTTGCCGAGATTCCAACAACGGATCTCCGGATTAATAGCAGAACGTCCTTTCCAACTTTACACCACAAACGTACATACGAGTGTAAAATGCGATAATTCCTTAAAAATATACGTTAAACTTACTGAAATTTCAGAGCCAGTAAGTGTTTCAGAATCCTGCAGAGTTTTCTAGAAATGATATACAAAAATATTTTCCTCAAACGTAACTTATTTCTTCTTGATACAAGCATCAGATTTACCTAGAGTATAAATATTATTGTTTTCAAATGCTCACAGAGAAAGTATCGACCCATTCTGCAATTAATTTGAGATGATTCGAATGGAGCGAAACCATTTTCGATAATTTCCAGATACCGTATTGACTGCGACGCCGCATTTCGAAGACCAATTTCCGATTGCGAATGCACATTCGTGGGTAAGACCAATCGAAGGCAACCTACACATCAGAGAAGAGTTAAGAATTATTTATTCCCCCATCTCAACCAATAGAAACTCTGTCCTGAAAGACGTCGACTATCATGGAACGGCGTAATTATAAAAGTGGTTCTATTTGCAGAGTAGAATGGAAGTTTTGCACTTCTCGTTCGATGACTATCGAACGCAGTCACTCAGATTCGAATGCCTTCTGACGACTAAGTTTTCGAATGTCCTATTGTCTCCAACGATATTCCTATAGGTAGATATAAATATAATCGATTTTCTAAATGGAAATCTTTCAATTTCAATATGAGCTATCGCTACGTTTCAACATTTAAACAAAATACGGGAAGTCACAGTGTAAGACGAATGGTCGATGAATGCATGGGATATAAACAGCGTCCCGCATAAGAATGAGATAACTATATTTCTTAAATATAATTACCAGTCATAGAACGAAAAATGTTGTCAACTGTTTGGACAACCAGAAAATTGATTTTGTGGCTAATGGAATTCTGCCAATGTACTCCAGGCATAAATGCATCGAAATTTTATGGGATATTATTAAAATCAAATATTCCAATGGAAAAAATCTGATATGGACCCTACATTGACCTTGTACGGACTATTAATTATACACACTATTTGCTGCACTTCGCTCAACGGTATTTCCTCGAATTACTTTAACTTAATTAACCAATGCATTAACGCATGTTGAAAACATCAAAAATTGCAAACAGAATTTAGAAACTGTTCTGTAGATGTATTATTATATATCCCGATCAATTTTTGTCACACGAGAGTCAAACTTCTTATAATTTTATTTTTTCATAACGAGCGTAAAACTTTCCCAAAAGTATAGCGACCGGGAGATCGCATTAAAAGTATTTCGGTTAGATTTCTTTATTTATCGAAAATTATTATTATTATTAGTTCAAAGGGCTTTATCCCTGAAGGACTATTGTTTTCGTTTTGTGACGGAAAAATTAAATGTCGGTTCACTTTTCAAACTGTTGCCACCAAATATTGCAACCCTGTATTATATTTAAAGAAATTAAATAATGAAGAATGTGGATAAATGTATGTATGTTTCTCTCATTGTGATAAAACGACGGTGCCTAGAGTATTCGAATTTTGAATGACGTAATCCTGCTGCAATTATGGGCATCTGGAAGACCAAATTTGAAATTTGGAATTTGTTTGATAATCGATTTCATATTTTGAAAATTTTTGATTAGCAAACTCGAGGATTTCAAAGCGAGGAATGGCAACGTTGTACAGAAAAAAACATTTTTATCTGAAGCGCGTGAGACTGTGTATAGGAAATTCTAAAGGTATGCTCAGTTTAAAATTATTTTGCGATATTGTTCTTGAACTGAATTTTATGGTTAAGTGCGAAGAACATGATATTTAAAAAATAAAGGTAACACTCAAAATGTTAAAAAAACGCGCCTCTGGACGTAATTTAAAATCTGAAACATTTCTGATTTTCTTTTTTCTTTTTAGTCCAAAGGGATTTAGTCCCGAAGGACTATTACTTTCGTTTTGCGATTTTGCGTCGATTCACTCTGAATGCCCGTTTCACTTTTCAAATTGTTGCCACAAATGTTATCGCTCTGCATTAAATTTTAAAAAATGAAAAATCTGCATAAATGTATGCATGTTTCTCGCATTGACCTAGAGCCATCGAATTTTGAATGACGTAATCCTACTGCGAATATGGGCATCTGGTAGCCCTAATTTTGAATTTGAAATTTAAAAAAACTTAAAAAACTAAATGATTTCAAAGGGGGCAATGGCAAACCTTTACGGAAAAAAAAAACATTTTTATCTCCAGCGCACGAGACTTACGGAAATTCTAAAGATATGTTCATTTTAAAATGATTTTGCGATATTGATTTTGAACTGAATTTTATGGTTTGAGTACGTAGTACATGATATTTAATAAAAAAAGGTAGCACACGAAACGTTAAAAAAACGCGCCTTTTTAAAATCTGAAATCTTTCAGATTTTTTTTTTATTTTATTACTATTTTTAAATTTGGATATTGCCAAACATGAAATTTTTTTGGTTATTTAAAACACTTCTGTAACTGGAAGTATACGACTTTTATTCAAAAATAAAAATTTCAGAATATTGCCATTTGGATAAATATAAAAATTTTTAATTAATTTTTGACCTTTAAGCAATTATTTAACAAAAATGATTATATTGAAAGCAAAAAGCGGACTTTTCGATTATTTACTATATCACGACCGATCAACGACATTGAGAGCAGATTTGGTAAAATTTCTTTTAATAATTGCTGTAAGTGACGTAAATTTAACATTTTAAACTATTAATATGTAAAATGCAGAAGTTTTCATTAACATGCAATCGAGACTTGGCAAAATAAAACTGTGAACAAAATCGTGCTTCCGAAACTTAAGAAAGAAGCTATCAATAAGAATAAAGCAACTCATTTTGCAAAACCTGTTACTTTTCTCAGAGTATAACGCATACCCGATTCTCAGAGTATCGTCCATCGGCTATGCATTTCATTACAGTGCATATAATTGATAAAAAGATTCTCTATTACTACTTACAACACACCGTACGAGATACATGCGTACGTACAGACGTCACAAAAAATCTCCCATGAATCCATTTAAATCCATTTTACAGTACGTTTTGGAAAAAAGAATACTTTATTCTGTCTAGACGTAAAAATTTCAGGCAAAAAATAATCGTCCAAATGGATTCGGGAACAGTCAAAATGGATATTTTCGTTAAAATATGATACCAAAAATGTTTCGCGATTACATAACTTTGTACAAGAAAGTAAAAAAATTAGTTTTAGATACGTAAAAGACTTATATTTACTTAAAGAGTAATAAAGAGAATTTTATTCTAATATTTTAGGTCAGATTGTAATAATAATTAATAATTTTACAAATATTTGATGTCGGTAAAAGCAAATATTTTCGCTACTGTGTAACTGTCGACTTTACTAAAGAATTGGAGAATAATATCCGATTCAAATAAAATAACAGAAGTGCAGAAAAAAATGTGTATAATTTAATAAGCACACAAGGAAATCACGTGGTATACACATAAGATTCCCTTTTTTAATGTTTGCTACATTACTTCTTTAAAAGTAACACATCGCGCTGACGTGGCATCATTTGAAAGTATACCGTATCACTTTTGAAGGCACCCTGCGAAAAAAAGGGAGGGGCTCGGCAGTTCTATATCTCCCGTTCTACTGGAACGGACGAAATTCGAATTGCGTTTTTCATCTCTCGAAAGCGCGACTTGAAGATCTATATTAGATTTACATATATACCATTGTTCTAATATAGCTATTTGGACACAAAATCAGACTCTTTCTGATATGACATGCCAATTTTTTCCCATATTTCAATTTTACGACTGAAATTGTGCTTAAAAATTAAATTTTACAAGATTTGGTGCGACATTCGCGGAGAAATTCAAAAGTTTACCTTGGCACATTTTTTCAACCTGCGCCAAGAATAATTTACTTAGCGAACTTCTTAATTTATAGCAACCTATTTTTCTTTCCTTTTTTACATCGTAACACGAGCGGAAAAAAGTCATCGTTCGTACTTTCAAAGAATATAGCAAAGTGCGTAAACTACATTTGGCGTTATTATCCCTTATAACAAATATGCCAAATTTCAAAACGCGCCAATATGTAAATTCACGTATATATTTGGAAATTTTGAATAAAAAAACTCTAATTTTTTGCAGATATACTTAGAAATACATCTACTTTAAGATGATGGTAAATATTTTATGGGTTATAATTCAAAATGTTTTTCGAAAAATGAAAAAAAAATAAAAAAATAAAACTACAAACCAAAAAAATTAATTATGAAAAATGAGCGAATTTTATTTGGAATGAACTTAAATTTCAAAATATGAAAGGATAGATAAAATAAAATTAATAAAAAAAAGAGATATTAATAAATATAGATCAAATTCATTTAACATTGAGGAGCTAAAATTTTGAGAGCTAATGTTTTAAAACTACTCGCGCGATTCAGTGTGGCATAATTTGAGTCGTAGAATCGAAATATAGAAAAAAAAATTGGCATGTCACTTCAGAATAAGCCCAATTTTGTGTTAAAATACTTATATTAGAACAATGCTATATATAAATGTAATACATATCCTATGTCGCGCTTTCGAGACATGAAAAACGCAAGTTGAATTTCGTCAATCGGCCCATTAAGAACGTGAGATACAGAAATGTCCCATTTTTAGTCCAAAGGGGCAATTTGGCCCGCCGGACTATTAATTTCGTTTTGGCATTCTGCATGGATATACTACAAGCGTTGTTTCACTTTTCAAATTGTTGCCATCCAATCTTATCATCGCCTTTTATTACATTTGAAGAAATTAAATAATGAAGAATCTGCATAAATGTACATATGTTTCTCGCATTGTGATAAAACAACGGTACCTAGAGTCATCCAATTTTGAATAACGTAATCCTCCAGCGAATATGGGCATCCGGAAACCCGAATTTGAAATTTGGATTTTTTTTTTTTTTTTTTGCAGTGTACATTTGAGAGAGTACGTATCATTTTGAAAGAGTAGGTATGACAACGCAACAAAAGCGAGGCTTGAGACTGATAGCAAGTATCTCTGCTGCTAAAAATAAATGCAATAAAAAGGAAAATAATTAAAAATACAATAATGCAAAAAGAAGTAATAATAATCTTAGTCGTATTTATGTCTGCATACGATGATTCCGCTCAGTGCGCAGCAATTTGTTGGCTCTATTAACCGTGGTTTTTTTCCGTTGAATATTTTGAATATTAATCCATTAGATTGACTGAACCGAATTTAAGCTCAGAACACTATTGTTTCCCTTGAACGCATGCCAACCAATTTTTAAAAGCGTTTTTGCGGGATCGTTCTTCATTTTCTCCATCGAGTTCCTTAGCCGTTATTTTCTCCTTTTATCTCCCGCGAATTTTATTTTTTCTTTTATTATTTAAACTGCTCTTGATAGCATAATTCCTCTTATGCACACTTGATGGCCGTGGTGAAAACGGATGATGCATAGCCGCTTCAGCGCTTTTTTTCATTATTTATTATCATGGTTGCCGTTGTTTCCCCGTTTTTGTTCGTGTTTCGTTAAGTGTTTACACAAAAAGGCAGCGAAAATTAATAATAATTGAAACGAAACTGCGTACGCTGAAGGGGATTGTTGGTGGAAATTAGCATGCGCACGGAAGGCGAAGTCTTAATTACAATAAATTTTCCTTCTCCAGAGAAGTTCTACCTGTTAAAGTGGTATGAGTAAAGGGCAAATTTTAACGCTAGCAAACATATTTTGCGGAATTCTCACTGCAATTATGTTACAGTGTTGAGACATTAGCTATTTTTTGAAAATGAAAACTCTCGAAAACGCGCCGAGCGTGTTGACCATTACACGAAGGCATGCCGAAAAGGCGGGAGAAATACCTTCTTAAAGGGCGACTGGGAATTAGGGAACCCAATCGCCAAATCCTGGTGGTGGAGAATCATCATCCACCACCTTTTTTTTTTAGTTCGGGGGTCATTGTAGAAACATTATGTTATTTAGAAGTAAGAGAGATTAAAAATGAGCAATGCCCTCGGCGGCACTCGACCCACGAACCTCTCGAATACGCGCCGAGCGTGCTGACCACTACACCACGAAGGCATGCCAAAAAGGCGGGAGAAATACCTTATAACGGTACCACGCATATCTTATCCATTCTCTTTGGAAGCTATTTCCACTGCTCCCCGAACCTTTACAGTGGTCACTGCCAAATGAAAGGTTACAAATGACTAATAAGTACGCTGCTCTATTCTCTATCCACATGGCATCCATCCTAAGGTGAATAATTATGAAAAATATGTAAAAATGATGTATGTAAAAACCTTCTCGTACAAATTTTCTATTTTTTTTTTTTTTTTTTTTTTTTTTTTTTTATTTTCCTTTCACATCTCTTTGTACCACAGTCTGAGAACCACTGGAATGCGGTAAAAGAGAACGACAGCTGGTTTCGTAAACGAAAGAAGCCTTTGTGGAAAATTTCTTCCGAGAATCTAATCATATTTACGTAACACAGGGAAAAGTCACGAAAATATCATGCAAGAAGCTCGTTAGTCGAGATTCGAAACCAGGTCAAATTAATACCAGCGTTGGGGGGGGGTCATCCGTACTTTAAAAAATCATTTTTGCTGACACATCGTTAATATCCTTAGGGTATATCTATCGAATAGAAACGTCACACTTTATGTAGTTCTTCATACATGTTTATTTACTTTAATACGGCAAAATAAGCAACAGCTATTTACTTGAAAGACTTTCTACGGAAACTAGTTTGCATTCACGTTACATATAAGAAAGGTAAATAGAGTACTATAAGATTTTTTTTTATCCACCAAAAATCCTTCAGCGTGTGATGCTACTGATTCAGTTTGTTTCAAAGTAAATATTTCATTTAGAAACAAAAATTAACTGTGTCTTCATTTCTCCCGTTCCTATGAGTGAAGAGACGTCATTTACCTCGAGCTTTGGGAAGAGAATAATCTTGTATGTCTCCTGAACCTTCAGAAAAACCACAAAGCATGCAGCTAGCTTTTTTGCTGGGGTTTAACTCGGAACGAACTATGAGAGCACAGCAGTCCACTCAAACACTGGTGGGCTTTAGATGCTTTTATGAAGCTTAACTGCCGTCTGGTAACTAATATTAAATATTAGCCCAACAAACTAACTAACACTGTATGATATTAGTTTATTACTTAGGATTGGTTAATAGTCTTAATACTAACATAGTGTGATAGAAGAAGTCGACTCTCTAATAGATCTAATAGATGTAGTTTAAAATGCATTTCAGATAGATAACGCCTATTGTCCCATCCCATTTATTTTAAGAAATTCTTTGTCCAAACAATAAACTCTTTTTATAGTTCCAGGCAAATAAATTTCTTCGAGGTTGAAAAATAAACAAAATGTTGTATTTCCACGTTATCGGAACCATTGTTTTTCTTCAACAAGAGCCCTTAATTGGCTGCTTTCCACTTGGATGGAACGGGGTCTGCCAATCGATCTCGACAAAATGACCGGCTTGATGACGTGTTTCAAAACCTTCTAATTGAATCCCCATTCGTCAATCAAACGACCGAAGCGTCACGACCACGTGTCACGACGAGTACCAGGTGTGTAGGGCCCTCGTCCAATCCGGTGTGCGGATGCGGTCGCTATGGCAACCGGGCTAAATTAATTTTCATGATGGTCCTTCTCCTTTCAAGAAATACAAAGAATTTTAACAGATGTCAGAGGAAAGCATTTTGAAAGGAGGAAAGCAAATAAGAACATTTTTTGAGTCGAGCATTCTGCTTTTTTTTTCCCGTTCTAAAGGAAGCGTAAACAATCTCCCTCCTTACCCCACATTTCTCCTTCCTTTCTTTTTAAATTTTATTTTGCGCTTGTAGGTATTTCCTAAATGATATGTATGAAACAGGGGGGAAAGAGACACATTTTTAAAATTTATTTAATCAAATCTAAATTTAAAGATTTATTTTGAAACAGTGAACAATTTTTACTTTAAGATTAATAAACTCAGTTAAATTTCAGTTTAAATAATTGCAATTTGATGATATTTAATTCAAGAAATAGTGGAATGATTGAAAAAAAGGGCTGCGTGGTTAACATATTCGTAAAGCATGTCATTACTCGAAGTTCTCCTCCAGCGCAGAGGTGCTCTTTTCCCAGTATTCTGGAAGATATTTGGAAAAGGTATCCGACTCCACCTTAAGCAGAGTGGATAAGACCACTGAATTCTGGTATTTGGAGATGGGTTGAAATCCGATGAAAAGCCTTGCTACGTAAAAGTTTTGTCGGTAGGTATACATACGAGCCAGGTTCCTTTAGAAGGACCTCCATGAAAGCATCTTTACTCATAGACAAGTAGTTCAAATGTGCTTTGCTATAACGTAAATGATCCGATTCAAATGAAGAATGGGTTTAGATAGGTGGGTAATTAGTATCTGATTGGTATCTACTCTCAAAAGGTTTTGATGATGTTGGAGAATACTAGTGGTCAAATACATAACGAGGATATGGTAGCATGCCCTACCCAACTTACCTAGCAGTGTCAGCTGCGTGCTCCATATTGTTTGAAAAATTTGGTCAAAATTTTGGATGTTCATATCCAGTTCAGGTAACGTTTTTTACATGCATATTAAAAAAGTTAACCGAAAATCCTTTGTTCAACGGTAGAACACTTCCTGCTTACTAATAGGCTAATCTGACAAGATCTAGTTCTTACAGCATTGCAAGTGACACTGACTGTTAGAGATATAGGCGAAAACTTCGCGGCAAAAGTATCGCTAGCGAAAACATCGTGGAAAAAGACAACGCAAAGCGAAAACGTCGTTGCAGAAAACGTCGTGGCAGAAAAGAAAGCAAGGACAAAATATCGCGGTAATCATACCTCGTAGCACAAAACATCGTCATCGAAAATAAGACGGTTTAAAAAATCTCAGTTTAAAAACATAGTCGTCGAAAATATCGTGGTAAAAGATAAATCGCCTACAAATCATCTCATGACGATAAAATTACAGATGTGCTGCGTTTTTCAGGCTTTAAAGGTTGTAAATGCATATTCGCGCAATGACAGAGTGCAAGCAATAATGAGAGATATTTTTATTTTTATATTTCATATTTTTGAATTAGCTAACAAATTTTTGCTCTTTTCTTCATTTTTTTATCGTTATACTCAGGAAAAGGTGCCTATTACTTAGCTAAGCAAAATGTAAAAAAATTTTCAAATAAAATTACACCTTCCATTCGCGAACAGCACTCAAAATTTTGATGTTTTGTTGTCAAGTTTTTACAGTTTCCAATGTCACTACTCAACACTATAGGTACTAATGTAAATTTTGAAGCATTGAGGAACACGAAAAAAAGTTTTAAACCAGTAATTTCATATTATTTATTGTTTTGCGCAAGAAGGTAAAAAACAACGCAGTTTTTTTGTAAAAATAGCAATATTTCTTAATTTTTGCTATAAAAGTTCTGAAACGGTGACTGTAATTATAAAAAATTATGTAACCATACTGTGTAATTTGTTAATATTATGTAACTATATGTGAAGATAACTGATTCAGACAATTCTCACGTCGTTGATAAAAACAAAATAAGAAGAGGAAAATCTTGTAATAACAGAAATGATTTGCAGAATCAATCTATTATTATCTACGTGGTCTGTACTTTGATGGAAGAAAGGACGACACGATGGTAATAAAAAAAAAATAATTCAAAGCGTTTTCGAAGAACTGGAAAAGAGGACCATTATTTTCTCATACAAGAACCAGACGCAGAACATATCAGCTATATTTCTCTTTATACAGGATTTGGTAAAGATACATTATCTGCCGATAAGTATTTGGACGCCTGTGTTAGAAAAGGCAAACAAATTTTATTCAAATTCAATAGTTGAGAGAGCCTCCACGAGCGGCAATTAACAGCCTCAACCCTCCGAAGCATACTTCCCCAAGTCCTTGTGTAACGGCTATAGAAATTTTCTTCCACTCGGCTTGGAGAAGACAAGTCAGTTCCTTTGCCAATATTGGACGGTTCTTACACCCCTTAATTCGACGATATAACTCGTCCTAGAGGTTCTCGGTAGCGTTCATGTCTGCGCTTTGGGAAGGTCAGTCCATTCGGCTAGTCCCATTGTCATCATACCAATCCATGGTGGACCTCGTAACATAACAACTGGCGATGTTGTCCTGAAAGCAATATGGGTCCAGTCCGTAAAATCGTCACAACGTATTAAGTACATTGTCATCCGAAATAGTTCAGTAGGCATTGGTGTTGAGTTTACCATGAATATGGACCAAGGGTTTACTCCATGCCAGGAGAAACATCCCCGGATCATAATTCCACGTCAGCCGAACTTTACACTGGGCACAATGCATTCTGGAAGGAGGCGTTCTCTAGGAAAACGCCAGACATTGGCATCTAAACGGTAGAGGGGTAGTCTTCATTCGTTTCTCCAGACAACTCGTTTCCAGTGATCCACGATCGGCGTGCTTTGCACCACACTAACGGAGCAGCATGGTTGGACTTTTAGATTAAAGACTTTTGGGCAGAAGCTGGACGATGAAAGTCAAGCAGATGTGTTTGCTTCTGGATGGTATCTATCGAAACATCTTCATGGATGGTATTTATCGAAACAACACTCCCAGTTGTCGAAACTTCTGGAGTATGCCAACCATCGGTTGGGTGCGGTTCTTCCGAATTTCTTTGGACAGCGCCGATCGGTCCCTAGCTCCCAATTTCGTGGGTCTCTCGACTCGAAGTATAATTTCGATAATCATCGCTCATCTTCCACTTTTGAATCCCATATATGTGATACCCGAAGATTACATCCTCGAAATCAGATAACTCTGCACTTGGTGGAATCTTGCATACCATTAATGACAATGTTATTTCCTGCACGATATTTAATGGTGGAGGGCTTGATGTATATCATGACAGCAGATATTGGCATTTACATTTATCCAAATACTTGTTGTTAGACAGTGTATAGCTTCTACTATAATTTCCTATTTGACTATATATGAGATTTCTCTTGAAGAACTTGATGTGATAGGGAGCGATGAAACTGTAATTAATACTGGTTTTAAAAATGATATTATTCACCAGAACGAATTGCACGTTGGGAGACCCCTGCGGTAGGCTGTATGAACTGCAGATTCGTCACCTATTTCATCATTTGGATGGTTTACCACAGAGCCCAAATCCTTCAGTAGACCGATTGGGAAAAATTTTCCAATGATTCGCTTTGATCTGTACGAATTATCCATTTCTCAAGCATTCAGCAAGGATCAGTTTTACTTACATGATATTTCTGCTGCCATACGGTAAGACACAATTTTAGAAGGTTTAGCAGCAAATGACTCTAGCCCGCTTTTGTATTCAAGACGACAGCAAATGGAGTTCTCAGACTTGTTTAGAGAAATATATTAAAGAAATTAGGCAGCTGATCCATTTTATTTTGAATTGTCACATGATTTTCTTGTCCAAAATCAAAACTGGCAGAAATTTTACAGATGGTCCAAGATAGTTTTGTCTTTTTAAAATTACGTTTCTCTTCATTTGTTAATGCTTCAGCACTTTATCTCTTAAAAAGGCTTTTCTATCTCCAAGCCCCTTTCTCTTTGAAGGGGGATATGTCTTTTTCTTGCTCTGCATCATTTCTGGACTAATCCATATCATATGACATTTACATAACGATGATGACGTAGCTAATTCGGAACTCAAAATTTCGACAACCGAAACCTTTTTCTAAATAAGCTGGCATACCGGATGACTACGCACTTACTTTCTGCGCCTCATACTAAATAGCTCTCTGCTTGCCGCTTCTCTTCTTATCTCAAAGCTATTAAAAATGTAAAATGTTTGAAATAGGGAGGATTAAAGTGCCAAGAGAATTGTTGCCACAAATGTCAATTGAAATAAAAAGAAATATTTAATATGCCACTGATGCCAAGTTAGCTCTTCAATTATAGATCAACATTTATGGAATCAATATTTTTTACCTCATTACATATATACGCTACGCGATTACAATAGGTCAGAAACTTTGTATATGTATCCTAAGGCATCTACCATTGGTCAAAAAGTTTCTAGTTGTGTCTTTGATTGCCTTAATTATATGTGAAAGACGTTCAAATAGTGTATGTGAATGCGCCTATCATTAATAAAAAATCTTTTAACTGTATGCGCACATGTGCCTATCATGGGTCATAAACCTGTTAGTTCTCTACATGAATGCGTCTTTCGTAGATTAAGAATCGTCTAGTTGGATTAATATAACCATCATTCATGAAATTCCTTCGTATTTTCTTCAGGAATTTTACCGCACAACCATTGAATAAATAGCATTAAGTTTTTCAGAGATCTAAGCGCCTAATTATATTTGTGAGAAATCAACCATTTCATCAACTCCCCCTCTTTACTGTAAGAAATAAGAAACACAAAGTTTGAAAAATAGAGAGATGGTACTTACTATGTCGCCTCTGGTATTGTTCGTTGAACTTTTTGGCTTCTGATTCTTTGCTATCAAACTTAAGAACTCCTTTGTCGATAGATAAGCTTCTTCCGTTAGTATTTCCCTTGGTCTCCGTTTCGTCCAAGGTCTTCCGTCGCCTGATCTGTTTAACTACTTTCTGTCGTCTTGAGTTTGTAGTGTCAGGGAAATGGTACTGAGTGTCATTATTACCATCTGGCGCGCTTTTTTGGCGAGACCTTTGGCGATCGAGTTCCATGTAGACGAATTAATAAACCTGACAAAAAAAAATAGTTGGATGTTAGGTAAATTTCTAAAATGTTTAAGGGAATTAAAACAGAAATGTATTCATCATTTGTCATTCTACACACAATAATGCATTTACTATAGGTTAAAAAAACATTCTAATCCTGATTACAAGAGTTCATAGTTAATCAAAGACATTCGAGACCTATATATGAATGCGTCTGTCTTCGCGATACAGTTGGCATACATTTTAATATTTTTTAAAGCCTTTTTATGACATCAGCATTCACTTTTCTTAGTAAGATGGCTAACAATTTTTTTTCTATTTTTATCATTACTTTTTTATGCGTTAACTTTATTCAATATCACGTTCTCTGCATTCTGCGCATTTACGCCACATAAAATTCTCTTCAACAGAAAAATTACAAAATATTTAAAAACAGCATAACTTTAGAATTCTGGACAAAGTGTTAGAGGTTGCTATACACATTTTTATATTCGCTATATTATTTTTTTAAAAGTTAGCCACTTAAAATAATTATCATAAAAAAGAAAAAATACGTAATGATGTTAACGAGTCCACCCAGCGTAATTTCATAAAAATATTGAATATTTCTAACTAGACATCTCTTAATTTTAAGCTTAGTTTATTACTCAGTAACCTTCCAGATTAAATTTGAAAGTAACTTTGGCTTTACTGAAAAGCAACGAGCGGGCGCGTGGGAGATTAAAGTATCTTATCTCTGGCAGTAACACCATACTGCTTTCATAGAGAAGAGTTCATTAATTAATATTGAAAGATAAATATCTTACATTTTTTCAAATGGCAACAGACTGCGCTAAGGATAAGAATGTTTTATTTCGAAAAGTAATACCACTGCTAGCTTTCAAATCGTTGAGTTTGTTAATCAAAATTTCATTGAAATTTTGCAAGACATAAAATTAAAAATATTAAAAAAAATACGAAATTAAAAATTTCGAGCTTCCAGGTGCACAAGTTCGTTTCGAAGACTATGGTATTGTAAATCTATGGTACTGTTGTTTTTCACAGTGTGGAGAACATACGTACACCTTGCATAAAAAAAAAAAAAAAAAAAAAAAAAAAAAAAACCACTGTGACAGTTCTACATATCTCCCATTTCACTAAACCTATTTTCGAAATTTAACCTGCGATTTCCATGTCTCGAAAGCGCGACTTAGGATACATGTTAGATTTATATAAAGCATTATCCTAATATAGGTATTTTGACACAAAATCGGAGTTTTTCTGAAGCAACATGCCAATATTTTTTCCCATATTTCGATTCTACGACTCAAATAACCTAGATAATAAATTTTGTAGAAATTTATGAAGAAATTTAAAAATTTATCTTCACGCATTTTTTTTCAGTTTGCGCCAAGGAAATTCACTTGACGAACTACTTAATTTATAGCAACCCATTTTCCTTTCCTTTTTTTCATTGTACATGAGCGGAAAAAAAGGTTATCGTTCATACTTTCAAATAATTCTAACAAAGTGCGTAAATCACATTTTGCATTATTATCGCATATAATAAATAACCAAAATTTCAAAGCGTCCCAATATTAAATTCACGTATACCTTAGGAAATTTTGATTAAACAACTCTAATGTTCTGCAGGTAGCTTAGATATACATCTACTTAAAAATGATGCTAAACATTAGGTTGTAATTCAAAATGTATTTTGAAAAATTTATAAAAATTATTGAAAAACACAAATTTAAAAAATAAATCATAAAAAAAGGGCCAATTTTATTTGGAATGAACCTAAATTTCGATATGAAGAATCAAATAAGTTTAATGAAAAAAGAGATATTACTGAATATATACCAAATTCAATAAACATGGAGAAGCTAAAACTTTGAGAACTAATTCTTTAAAAACTACTTGTGCGATTTTTACAAAATTTTGCACTTTGGCTTAATTTGAGTCATAGAATCGAAATATGGAAAAACCGTTGGTATGTTATTTCAGAAAAAGTCCAATTTTGTGTCAAAATACCTATGTTAGAACAATGCTACATATAAATTTAATACATAACCTAAGTTGCACTTTCGAGACATGTAAAATGTAAGTTAAATTTCGACAATCGGTTGAGTAGAACGGGAGATATAAAATTGTCCAATTTTTAAAAATTTGTTAAAAATTATTTTCCTTTTTTTTAATATTTACTGGTAAAAATATTGTGCTAATTATTTATTTTTATCTTATTTTAACTGGTCTAGTTTTTTTGTACAAGGTATACATACATACAGATTCGTTAGCATTTAATTTCTTTAAAAATAATACAAGGCGATAATTTTGGTAGCAACAATTTGTAAAGTGATGCACCGTTTATCCAATTGCAAAATCCCATTTTGAGGCTAATAGCCCTGCTGGGATAATACAGACAAAGAAAGAGCTAATCAGATGAAAACTAATAAAGGAATGGAATTTTAAAACTGAAATTAATTCTAAGTTGACTTCTAATTTAAATCACTAATCAAAATTCAAAACTTCATTAGTTGGCAATAATACTTATTGTTATCAACGTATGTAAATATTTGTGTTTATTTGATTGCATTTTGGTTTCCGTTATTTTATACAGTGCTCTGTAGCATTTATATGGATTTATATTTTCCGTTAATGCAACAGTTTTATTATGCATTTTCACTTAATCTGATTTGTGCCTCCTAATTCTGTTAGTAAGTTTTATTTCGTGAGTTATGTTATATATCATGATATTCTGAATCGTCCGACGTTTGAATTGTGAAGACAGCTTAATAGAAGAGGAGATCAGAGACCCTTCTATCAGGTTTGCCAACATTTGGGAAATTCACGTCAACTTGATGGTATTCTAGAAGCTTCTAGAATTTTTGGAGCCTTTAGGCGTCATTTTTTTCACAAAGTTTCCTGAAGTCCTCCGACAACCTTATATATATAAGATAAAATACATATAAATCAAAATTATAATTTGCTAAAGAGGTTTTCCTGTTGCTAAGCTTTTTTTCTCTTTGAAGGAGGGGATATGTAAGATAAAAAATATGCAAATCATAATTATAATTTAAACTAGCGATAACCCCGTAATTCCCCCTCTGTATTCTAAAAAGAGTAATAACGTTTTGGACTGCGTCATTTCTACATTAATCCGTCTTGCATGACTTGCGTAACGCTGATGACGTAACTAATTCGGAACCTAAGCTCACAATTTTGAAAATTGAAACCTCTCTAACCTAAACCAAAACCTTCGCTTGGTGAGCATTCATACTGGATCATTGCGCAATTTTTAGCTTCAGCTCGCCTGCAGTCGAGACATTACTTAGCTCTATTTGCTTAGTCGTGCTACTAACTATGCCATTTTCTAAAATGTGGTATGCTATATAAAACTGTGGGGTGCGTATTGCGCGCATGATCATGTGTGATGAAAAACGTGTTTTTGATAATTAGTTCGTATCCATTAACAAAAGCTATATTCAGTTCGGCCACGTCTGTCTACGAGTCTTTTCTTCAAGTGTCATCTTTTTAGAAAAAAGCTAAAATTAGAAGCTTAAAATCTTTTTAGCTATCATCAGTTTAAGATAACACATAGATACGGCAACATTGGGTTTCACTGAATACTTAGAGCAGACAGAAAAATGCTAACTCCCAACTACTCAAGAGTCGCAAGTGGGGTCATGGCGAACGTGATACAGTGCCAATCGACGCAGTGATCAGCCACGGTATGATTTTCTATGCAGCAGGTATCTCAAAATGACAGAGAGAAATTTTAATTACTCGGGAGAAAAATCGTTCTTACTGCACACTTGCTTTTTCTCTCCAGTCTTAGACTTTGTAGGAAAAGAAATTCTTTAAGAAAAAAAAAAATTGCTAGTGACCGGATATTAGATTATTCCGGATACTGGACGTCCGTGTTTCAGACTTTGCACTGTATATATTGTAATATTCTAGCTAATTAGTAGCCATTGAAGGCTAGAATACTTCAGAACTGTACAGCGAAATATCGCTGAGTTCACCTACGTAAATGAAAAGTCCAAAGAAGGGTTAAATTATGCTTTATTCTAACTCAAGAACATTCACAGATGGCTCCTTTCTTGGGCTTACAGTAAGCCTCACACTTGGGCTTTTGCTTAAGATGGAAAATAAGAAACTAATATAATGCTAACTAAACTAAAACCAGACGAAGCTGAACAGAAACAACTAACAGAATTGACTCTTATTAAAGATCACCGGCGAATGATAGCAGGCGAGTAATAATACGGCCGAATCGTAGTGAGATTAGACTTTTAGCGACAATGTGGCTAGATGGCAGAACACACTCTATTAGCCAATTCTAAGCTCTTCTACTGAAGTGACCGAGACTTAAATACTAGTTTCTACCTCATTTACATAAAACGCGGTAAAAAAAACTCATTCTGGTAGGGAATCAAAGCGAGAAATAAAAAAAATAAAGGAAAGGCTTATTCCAAATTAAAAATAACCATTAGAAAATTAAACTAAATCCCTACGATACATAGTACAGTTGAAATCTAATATCCGAAATTTTTCGCTATTACAATACTTCCTTTACTTCGTACCAGGAAGTAAAAAGCGCAGAGAAATATTCATTTTTTTTAAATATAATTTTTGAATAATTTAATTGGTAAACTCTTTGAAGTGCTAGATTATAATATGAAATATTCATATTGCAAGTTTTTTGATTTCCTTTCGGCCACTGCAAATCACAGATTATGAATCACTGGGCACAGGGGCAGAAATGCGCTCTGGAACAGGCTAAGTGAAAAATCCAAACAGTTTCTTTTCTTTACGCTCCCATTTAGAATGGCGATAGCGTCGACATTTTCTGGTTAAAAATCACCTTTGTCTCTGCGTGCCCCGTCAGAAATTAGCAACCGGAAATAAAAATAAAAAAAGGAAATTAAAATAGGAAGTAGTAATAAAAAAATGGGCAAAATTTGAAATGAGTTTGATGTTACGTCTGCTTATTTGCATATAATTAATGCGGCCCTTGTCGGCACTGCTCGTTCTTTCAGACCCACTCGTTTTATCTTTTTTTTTCTTTTTTTTTAAATCTATCTCGGCGTAATCTTATTCTTACTTTTCTCCGACTTTCCTCGAGGGTCTTTCTGGTATGCTTTTTCCGGAGATCCGGATCATTAGCGGTTCCGGGCGAAAAATCCCCAAGCCCTCCTTAATGAGGGAAGATTTCGGGTATTAAATTCCCGTTTTGAAGTTGTAGGATCGCGAAACACAGTGCGTGATAAGAAGTCCTTAATTATTCGGATTTAAAACTCATCCCCGGCGCGTTCTTATTTTTCGGTTCTTCGATGAGAGGAATACATCCCCCCTCCACTACCACCTTACCTTCGAATCTTGCATTTCGAGAAATTCTTTCCATCTAAAAATA
>KK117942.1:343953-358107 GCA_000611955.2 Stegodyphus mimosarum | reverse complement strand
AGAGAAATTTTTAGAAGAAAAAATATCCAGAACTGCGATTTAAAGTCTGCGTGCAAACTCGCGTGTTAATCTTCCAGATCGGAAATGCTACTGTGGGATTACGATGTTGCCAAAGCGGCGTTCCCCCTCTTAATGAGACGTTATAACATTTAAGCAAAAAGTTACCTTTTAAATGAACACCAGTTTCTTGAAAGAAAATTGCAAGTTCTATAGCTGAGAAGAGTACTGTTGCGTTCTACGGGTTTGCAGAGACTCCCTTCATAATTAAGCCAGGTGAACAGGAAAAAAAATTGACACTTCACTGAAAGAAATCAGCGCTCGTACAGTGAAGTAATGGCTATAAATAGTTGTAGGACAACAATAAAGGTAATTAAAATTCTCCTTGCTATGCGGAAGCACTAAACACCGAGTAGGTAATGAGTAGTTCCTAAGGCTTCCCAAATGCGTTTCCCCAAAACTTTCAGAATATCGCCAATTCAGCGAGAAATCGCCAAAATTCCGCTAAGGCCGATCAGGAACATCCAGATGTCTGGTTCTAACTGAGCTACCTTTACAACTCAATCATCGAATAAATTCAGAATTACAATCTCTAGAAAATATTACGTGAAATAAACACATACAAGCACAATAAGTGGTGGCAATTCGATTAAGAAAATACACATTAAAATTAACGCATAAAATGCAGTCCTCCCTCGCTACTACGCGGTTCATTTATCGCAGCCTCAGTACATCGCCGGTTGTTCAAAAACATTCATCAAAAATTAAAAATTGAGGAATTATGGCGCGAAAGTTGCCGCACGCCAGCAGAAGGCAGAGAGTGCCCGCACAACTCAAAATCCATGTCTCTGATTGGTTGGCTAGCATTCCGCCATTTGATATTCCTCCCGACACGGTAATCTCGCAAGCTGATTGGCCTAGACGGAGACTGGACGATGGAAGAAGAGAACACACTGATCGAGTGCCATTCGAACCCCCTAACCGACGGGGAACTCGTCGAAATGACAAGATCGGCGAGTGAGGAAGAAGCGGAGGTAGCTGACGACGGTGACGACAACGAAGCTGAAGGACGTGGCCTTACCTTGGAAACCTGCAAGAGCCGTCGAATTCAGTAACCGTATTGACGGTGTAATGGCGTTGTACAAGGGCATCTTTGCTCAGAAGAAAAAACAACGGTCACAACTCCCCATCACAATGCTCCTTGTGTGTTGAAAACGTTCCACAGAAGCTCCTTCTGCTGCCTCTACGCCGCCTCCTGCAGCTACCCCAGCTCTATCCGAAGCTGCCCGCGACGATCCTGCGCCCCTAGCACCTGACGATGAGGCGTCATCTCAGGAGCAGTAAAGCTTTCATTAACCTGTGTAGTAACCATCTTCTTCACCTCCATCGTACTGCAGAGGTGTTTCATCGACATTTATAAAGATCAAGAGAAGAGAAGCTATTATTAGAGGTGAGTTACATACCTTGTTATAAAAGAAAAGTTGTTATAAGAATAAAAAAGTCAAAACATATTTACGGTATGTACACTTTAGTAACATGTATGTAACACACACACGCACGCACGCACGCGCACACACGCGCGCGCGCGCTTATGATATTTATATTATTTATACATTATTTTATGTATGTTATTTATACTACTAATATTTTATAACCGCGATAGCAGAGGGATGACTGTATACCAAATAAATAAATAAAAAAATACACGTAACTAAATATAATTTAGATATAATCAATTAAACACGATATTTTGACATCAGTTTACAGGTATAGGCAGAAATGGACGAGACACCAAAATTTACCCAGTCGTCGTAAAGGTATATAATTCCACCGCCCTAGCTGTGCAACTCCGTCCGTATTTTGATGAAGGACACATCCAGGGGACGGATCCGACAGTCTTCCATCCTACCTTCCGAATTATCTTCACCTACCTCCGAATCGCTCAATACAATATTCCGTCCGCCATTATTTTAAGTGTCCCTATGCGCACAGTGTAGCGCACAGTTAAATAAGAGACGAAACTAATCAGTTTCCCAAAAGCAGACATAGATATTTTCCTTTGAGTTGGTACAAATATTCGTATAGTGTATATGTCAGGCGGGGACGTCTTAAGCGCCGTCCTGTCTTCTGTCATAAATTAGCGCAAAAAATTATTCATGTAATCGTTTTCTGGACGTAAAATATCTTCAGCAAAAAGGAATATACGAGGTGCCCACAAAGGCCCCGAAAAAAGTATTGTTCTTTTTTTGGGGGGGATAACAACAAGTTATTCAGGGACAGCAACTTAATGTTCGGGGATGGAACAACTTATACTTTTGATACTGGTCGTACTTTCAAAAGAAGGTTCAAAGATTTTTGTGACAAGTGCTCAGTACGGTGGCGCGCCATCATGCCGAAAAATGACCTCTGGTTGTCGGTTCTCCAACTCTGGGCAAATGTAATTAATGAATGCATCGAGGTAAACTCTGGCTGTTGTTGTTTGTTCACGGAAGTAGAACAGTTCTACGGTCTTGTTATGCAACTTTCCATACCAAAAATTCACTTTCGGGCTATCCCGGTTCAACTATCTTGTAACACGAGAATTTTCGGATCCCAAATCCTCACATTATATATATATATATATATTAAACTATAACATATTGTTAAGTAAAAACATCGATATACGTGTAATAATACCGCAGACATTTATAACACTACCGTTTACCTACAATAATATGTAAAAGTTGTTCAGGGATTTTGAGAACGTCTTATATCAAATTCTAAGTCAGTGTTTTACAAAGTCTATGTATTTCCTATATTACGAAATACGGGATCATTTATCATTGTTTAACAATCTTTTTCAATCGGCCACTGGTAGGCTTAAGTGACTCTGTGGAATAAGTCTTTGGTGACAGTTAATTTGGGTGACTTTCGATTTGGGTGACAGTTATCCCCCAGTGACATTAGTTTAGTACACTAGTATATGTTTAGTACACTAGTATATGTTGACTTCCCAGTCGCGCCTTTCAATATTTGAACGTTAATTGTTGCTGCTTGTTGTGGCGGACTAGCACAAAAATGATTTTCCTTATTCTAGATACATTTTAATAGGAGGGTGACATCTGTTAGCTAGGCGCCTTCTTGGCAACGCAAAAATATGAAAATAATGCACGATTAAATAAATTAACTAAGTGTAACTGTGCAACAAAAGGTTGTTGTAGTTTACACCCGTTAATTAGTTTTATCCACTTGGGCAATAGCAGGTCTAAAATATTATAAAATAAGGTTAGTTAATTATTTAATAAAACAAACTGTCTATGTATGTATGTGAAGTTAGGTACGGGAGCTTCGTTGTGGTCTCATCTGGAACCCGATTCAGGAAGAACACAACCAATTACTGCACCTAAGTAACTTTATTCCACTCATCTTCTGGAATCCAGTCAGTCACTATAACCTAAATCAACAACTAAATCCTAATCTGCAATCCAATCAGACAACTAAGTAACTCTGCCCAACAGTTTTGTTCATTCGGCCATTAACAGCCCATGTAATTTAACTTAATCTGAAAACCAATTAGTGATTGTAATGAGTAACTTTGCCCAAAAATTTTATTCATTCGGCTATTACTAGCATATGGAATTCGGTGAAATGTTGCTGGCTGGTTAATTAACCAAGCATGAAGCAAGATATTGATAGCTTATCCTGGGATTGGAATCTTTAATTTGCCTAATTTTTCAATTTTCCGCTTTCAAAGCAATACTTGAAGTGCAGATTTCATTTTGGATGAGGTCATGATAAGCATTTACTCGCACCAGATTGAATCTGAGCACAACGTTTGGGGATAACATATTGTTACGAAATGCCCGCGGTAAGATAGCTTTTCCACAAGGCGGGTTTAAGGTTGCCATAAAATGGCAAGGGAAGGCAGGGCTGCCATATTTGATGCGAAATCGCCCGTTTGGTGACAAAATTGGCGATATGCCGTAGACGGATGGGGAACATTCTGGAACGAATGCTTACCGGTTTGGCCCAGAATGTTCTCGAAGGCAGGCCAAAAGCTATATAAACCCTGCCTGTACGCGGAGTTGCAGTTTAGTCTAGTGTCGAGTTGGTCATCGAATTGGTCGCGAGTTGGTGCATCGAGAGTGAGCATTGTTGAGGCTATCGTGTGCATCGCGAGTTGTAGCGTAGAGAGTCTCGAAAGTACGTCAAGTTCCGAAAACGACCGAACCGAGTCGGGAGCCGTACTCTAGCGCTTTGCCGTGAAGCTGTCTTCACTGTTGTAGCCTGATAGCTGAAGGCTGTGTTGCTGATATATACTAGCTACTGTGCTTGATATATACTAGCTACGTATTTCTTATCTTTTTTTTCGTTTAAAATAAATAATGTTAAAAACCTAACCTTACAAACTATGATTCATACAATCTACTGGATAAAGTAAAACCCTTTTTTTGAATGACCCAAAGCTGTATCATTGGTATTTTATTACAATTAATTAGTCAGCTTGATAAATTAATTCATCAGACAATAGTACTTCACAGAGTTCCTTAAATCTACCAATATTAAGTGGATGAGATCGTTGACCAGAGTTACTTCCCAAACAGAACCATAAATCTTATCTTCTCGGTCACTGCTGGAACTCTGTGTAGCTGAGATTTTGTTGTTCTCTTTCAAAGAGATTTTGTTGTTTAATTAATTAATTAAGCCGGTTTTAAAATTTTGCCCCATTACCGAAGCAGCTGATCTGCTGGGGTAGTTTGCCTATCGGTCAGAATGCTCCGCTGATGGAACTATCTTTGAAATTAGATCCAGGAATATGTTCGCAGAGAGTTGACAATGTACACAGTGAGGGAATAGCTAACTTGGCAGTGAACTACTAGTATTCAGTTGTCTTATTCACGACGGGTCTAATTGAGTTTACGATTTAATGCCATTTCGTTAAGAGATTATGACAAAGAGAGTGATGCCTTCGAGAAGGGAATTTTAAGAAAAACTGACTAGTACTGGTGTTGCGTACGAGGAAGAACGCGAAAGCTTCGTGTAGCTAATTGTTTAGTCGCTGCAAACAGAGCATGAAACAAACTGTCAATTTTAGAAGTTTTTGCAGGTTTTTTTTACAGGTGAAGGAATTGGATAGCGACTTGGAGATATAATTGTTGCATGCGTACCGTTTCGTATGATGATACCTTGATAAAACTTATTTTTCCAAAGGAAACCCTTTACAGTTCTGGAATTTTCCACAAATATACTTGTACAGCTCTTCTCAGTATGACAAAGTACAATCAGTATTTACCAGTTCAAACTACTAATAACGTTAAACCCAACACCATGCAAAACGCATTCAAAGAGCTTGCACGATCCCTTAGTACGAGGGTAAATTGAAAAATAAGTTTCCCCTGTCGACTGTGGTCAGAGTTGTGTATGAAAGTCAAAAAATAGAATGAGACATTAAAGATATGACATACCTTTATTTTATTATTCTCGTGCAAGTACGTTGAGACATTTCTCATATCGCTTGATAAGCTTCAAAAAGTCCTCCAAGAAAAATTCAGGGCTTTGCATATGGAAGAAGCGTTGAACGGCTATGGGCGAAAGGCGACACAGCAGGAAAACGCGCAAGTCACCGATACACCATTGGGTAGAGGTCGCTGCAAATCAAGCAGATGGCGCTGTTGCAGTGCCTGCGCAAAGCGGAGACCAGCCTCTCATTTGAGCCCCGGTAGGTATGGAGAGAAGGTGCGTTTTGAATTCGTGGTCAAAGGAGGAAGTGAGAGCGGTTATCCGCTATGAATGGGCACGTGGAGTATCAGGAACAGAAATTCATAACCGCCTCGTGGAAGTCTATGGGCCAGGTGTGATGTCGAAGCAAATGGTGCGGAGATGGTGTCGCACATTCAGTGATGGACGTCAGCAAGTGGAGGACATACCGAGAGCTGGACGGACGCGCACGGCCACTACAGATGCAAATGTCAGGAAGGTGGATGACATGATTAGAGCGAACCGGCGTATCACCATCGATGAAGTAGCGGAAGAACTTGGAATCTCACATGAGCGAGCTCAAAACATCATCCACGACATTCTTCGATACAGAAAAGTGTCAGCACGATGGGTGCCCCGACAATTGACCTCGACACACAAGGAACAACGCATGGGGGTCAGCCTGGAACATCTCGTGCGTTACCATGAAGATGGCAATGACTTTCTGTTTCGGATTGTGACGGGGGATGAAACGTGGGTCCACCATTTCACGCCAGAATCGAAGGCCGCATCTATGGAGTGGAAACATCCGTCATCACCTGTCCGAAAGAAGTTCAAGACAACTCCCTCTGCAGGTAAAGTGCTCCTCACAGTTTTCTGGGACGCCCAAGGAGTTTTGTTGCTGGACTTTTTGGAGGTTGGAACCATCAATGCTACGCGCTACTGTGACACCCTGTCGAAATTGAAAGAGGCGATTCGGAAAAAGCGGCCTGGCCTTCTCACATCTGGCGTTCTGCTGTTGGATGACAATGCCAGACCACATTCGGCGACGGCAACGCAAAACCATATTGCAACTCTTGGTTGGGAGCGCCTACACCATCCGCCATACAGTCCTGATCTCGCACCAAGCGACTTCCATCTGTTTCCGGCTTTGAAGAAAAATCTTGGGGGAAGGCGCTTTGGAAGCAATACTGAAGTGAAACAAGCCGTTCAACGCTTCTTCCATATGCAAAGCCCTGATTTTTTTCTGGAGGGCTTTTTGAAGCTTATCAAGCGATATGACAAATGTCTCAATGTACTTGGTACCTATGTGGAAAAATAAAGGTATGTCATATCTTTAATGTCTCATTCTATTTTTTGACTTTCATACACAACTCTGACCACAGTCGACAGGGGAAACTTATTTTTCAACTTACCCTCGTACTTTGAAGTCAGCTCTGAACTAAAAAAAGAACTGAAAGCAGGTGTTCTCTCCGGGCGTATACAGTTTTCCCCTGGCCGCCGAAAAATCCCCAGTACCTTCCATTTCGCGAAATTACTGGAAGGCAGATAGGGTTAAAGTTACATATAAGGCCAGATACGGTTAGAGTTGCATATAGGGATCAATTACACTTATACGACTGCAGTACCAATGACAGTTACACAAAGACCGAACCAAAATATCGCCAAAGGTTTGCTAAGTTTGGTGACTTTTGACGATTCCTCGCAAATTTGGTGACAAAACTTAGTCGCCAAAACAATCGCCAGCTTGGTGATATCTCGCCAATTAAAGGAGATAGCCTCAGCATTAAATAGACTAGCCTCTGTATTCTTATTTTTTCCGGCAAAGTTTCTCTTTTTGAAGCATTTCATACTGCATTATACGACAGATACTATAATTTTACATATAATTTCATTAAAATTATTTGCATACATATAGAATTCGTTACACAATAAATAAGAAATAGAAAATGATTAGAATTTCTGAATCAAGGAAAAAATACGCGGGAGGAAAGGTGTGGTTTATAAAGAGATACCACGCTAAAAAAGAAATACGAAGCTTGTTCGGGATTAATAAAAGAAAAACAACGGACGCATATTGCTTCCACTTCCCATCATTATTGTGTTCTTCATTTAATGAATTAATTAACGGAGAGACAGACACGGAGCACCAATTAGCGTCTTTCGCGTAATTAAACAAAAAGCATGAGGGGAAAAGAAGGGGAAAACAAAACATTTGAAAACAAGGGAACGGTGCACTCGGCAGCGGCGTACCAAGCCCTTCCTGCTCTTTCCTGTGGGAATTCATGGCTATTTTTGCAGTTGATAAATATCAAATGAAAGCTGAACGAAAATGGAATGTTTTCCGGACAGAATCAAGATTACAATTTTATTCATAAATTAACAATGCTTCACGAAGGACATTGTTAATAAAGCTTAGAAACAGTATCCTCTATACTCTAGAGATTCTAACTCCACGATAAACGGATATGAAACTTTAAATATTTTTTTTTGGAGTACAAAAACTTTTACAGAAGAATTCAAAATATCCCGAATAACTGTAAAGGTAACTTACACAAACATTCGAAAAATCGGGGCAATTGGGTACTGTTTCCTCTAGAGGTTAAATATGCATTGACTATAAGACAAACAGATGAATTTTATCTCTTCGCTTATAGTATTTTATTTTAACAAATATCACAAATTTTAAAAAGAAATTAAATGCATTTATTTCTTTTTAATAAAATGGGAAAATCATTGGACTTTTTTGGTAACGAAACAACATGTGCCAAACAGTTTCCCATAGAAGTATAAATGTGCCAATGTTCTGCTTTCGCCACTGTTAAATTAAATATTTTGTTCTGTCTCTTAATACAGTATTCCTGCTTTCAAAGTATTTTGTTTTTCTTATAACACAATTCTTGTTATCCTCGCAAAAAGATTTTTAAAGTACGCCATTCGGTTTCGCTTTTTGTTTATTGAAGTAAATAATTAAACAGCTAAATTTTTTATGCTCAGAACTAAAATTTCTTATGCTTCTTGAACTTATGCTTCTTTCTTAAACTATATTTTTTATGCTTATAACTAAAGAGTTATATTTCTCATGTTTATTATTTTACCACAGTCGAATTGAGCTGATTACGGAAGTATGTTTTCTGTCGAAGAATTAGGTGCATCGAATTATCTTTTTAGGGAAGATTCTTTGGCGCATATTGTCCTACAACGAAGAAGATCCAAAACACTTTTTTCCAGAGAAAATAAAAAAGGTTTTTTTTCAATTATTTTCCACTAAATGCCTTTGAAATTTTTTTTTGAAGTGAATTTTTGAAGTGACTTGCATGCAAAAAATGTAGTCTATAAATAGAAAAAAAATTGCGTTCGTAAGATCATAACATGTTAATAGATTCTGGTATATTTCAATATTTATTATCAAAACAAACACAAAATCACGATAAAGAGATAAAATTCATTGACATATTAGCATACAAACACTTACAGACGTCATAAAACGCTAATGACAGTAAAGAAAGCTTAAATACAGATGTTATTTACATATATTAAGAATGACTTTGGAACGTTTAATTAATGTTTAATATGTAAAGAGTACCTTTTTAAATGTTCGATGTGATGGTCTTTTTCCTGGTCTATAAGTATGCATTGTGATTTCATGACAGAAAGGTTTTTTGTAAAATTTTCAACGGATATTGATTTCTATTCCTCTTCTATTCCTCTTTTACTTCCCAGAGTCCATTAATCTTGATGGATTTGCTCTAAAGTTCTTTTAATGAAACCAAAGGCACAGTAGTCCATAGGTGAAACTTCCGAAGACTTCACAGAAACACGTTTAAAAGCTATATATGCAATATCTGTATCAGTCTTCGAGACCGGACTTGAAACGTTCTCTTGATAGTACGTTGAGTTGATTTTAATATTTTTTTCCCACTTTTCTTAATTTAATTTCCCACTGTAAGAAAATCCTGCAACAATCATAAACCCATTACTGAAACATTCTTTACATTGACGGAACCAGGTTTGTACTGTTTTCGTTTTTGATAATAAATAGACCTTCTTTTGTTGCAGTCATTATTCATGCTTCACCAAGGGTAACAATATATTTCCATTCTTTTCTGCTAAATAGTTTTCATACAGGATTCTACAAATTGTTCTGCGTAGAGCCACATACCTCTGCAAAAGCTGAATAGTATGATTTTTAGCTTTTTCAAGTTGTAAATTTCGGTTCATTATTTTACATATTGTTGCTACAGATGTATCTAAAGACTTCCTCAACGATTTAACTTAGAAACTTTAAACACAGTAAGTGCCTTTTTTGTGTATTCATTTGGTGTCTTCTTTACATGTAAAAGCAATGACTGACAGTTTTATTGTTGTTTATTTTACACTCAGAAATTTTAATAACATGCATTGCACAACCTTTTTGGAATTATGGAATAGGAATATTTCTCTTCAGAAGAGCAAAAACATATCCTTCAGTCCACAGCTTATTTACATGCCACATTTTTAAAGAAGAGTAAATTTGAAAGCAGCAGACGATATTTCTCTTCTTAAATAATAAGCTCAATGCTGTTATGTTTATTCTAAAACATTTGCTTTAAATATTGATCGAAATCCTTCGAAAAATGTATAAATACTCTCTGTAAATATAAAGTTAAACGAATTAACTGTTAACACTTATTTTTTGCTAATCCGTTACTCTGAAATACGTACTTCAAGGTCGCAGCGACCCTCCCTTCATTTACGAATGTAACGTGTTTCGGGTATCAAGGCACACAGGGAATTAGGAGATTTTAGAAAATTAGGGGATTAGAACTGCAGCAGTCTTTGCTCTTGTTATGAGTCACGATTTGGGAGGCTAGAAATGGCTTTAAAGTGCCTATTCTAAAATAATGCTATAGTATTGTGGCAGGGCTTAATTTCTAAAATTAGAAGTGCCGGAGCCTTATGGGAGACTAACAGGAAAGAAGAACAAAAATAAATAAATAAATAAAATGGCTAGTAAAATAATCAATAATTAAACAATTAAATAATTCGTTATTAAATTTAAACAATTAATGATTAAAATACTGAACAATTAATATTAAAATTTAATACAATGTAAAGAGATAAATAAAAATATAATAAGTCATTAAATGAATAGCAGATAATTAAATAATAAAATAAAATACTGGATCTTAACTATTTGGGGTTTCGCCTGGAATTACAATTTCACACAAAAATTAAGAAATAGCTCAGCTGGTCTCCGATTTAATTTAAATCTGAATAGAATGTACTACTTCAAGGGATGGTAGATAAAGACCATTCTTTTACCTGCACACCAATGAAAAATGCTAAAATGGTTAAAGCGTCACTAATGAAAATACAAAGAATGTTATAAACAGTAGAAGAATATAAAGAAAATATTAGCGGATGACCTGTAGGTATGAAAACAAAAAGAGAAGAGCCGACCATTTTCTGACCACGATCTCCTCTGTATAACTGCAGCTGTCAAGTAGAATATGACAGGGAAGCAAATTTTCACCGAATCCGAGAGTTCGCTGAAAAAAGAGTAACAAGTAACAATTTTTATTCTCCGTCCTTAACCCGGTTCCCAAAAGTCTCCAGGTTCTCTTTTCCGCTGGAAGACACTAGCGTTGGAACGAAATATTTCCCGCTGTGATAAATTAATTGTATGTTTTGGAGAGTAAGCCTTTGACATGTGGGTAGGTGGTTTTCTTTCCTTAAATGTCTCGACCTCCATCCAAAGGTTTGTTTCCCAAGCAAACAGAAGCATGTATTTATGAAGTTATAATTAATTTTTAATATAATTGTGTTAGGTACTTCCTTTAGAACTATTAAACATTCTCCACTTACGCAATAAAGCTTTTATTCGCGCCTTATTTACATATCATTGAAGTGGTACAACTAAAAATACAAGATACTATGCGCGCTTCATAAACATGTTATCGTTCAACTCGGCTTCCATCATAATACTCTCTCGTTGCCACTCGGGGAAAAATAAAATATTAAAAAAAAGTCAATGCGTTGCTTTTACAATTGTATTATTAAAAATAAAATTTTCAAGATCAAATTTCTGCTGAAATTGCTATTCAGTTACATTAAAGAAGTGCAGAAGCCTTCTTATTTAGGGCTCTGCTGCGCTGCGACTAGAATTATGATTTACCGCTAAGAAACAACGGAGCGAGTCTCCGGTGGACTTCGGGCAATTTAAGCTCTGTATTGCGGTTACGTCAGATAAGTAGACACTGATCTGGTTGTCAGAATCTACTTAAGGGACGCCACACGACGTCTAAAACCCAGTAAAGTTTTGTGGTAGTTGTCACTATGCTTAGTATATCACTGCAAACTTTAAATAATATATTAATTCGCATTCACGTGCGTTGGACTGGCATTGCATTTATCCTGAGAAGAAGCTAAAAAAAATAATGTGATTTTTAGAAAAATTTAAGTTGCTTCATATCTACTGTAAGTTTTTCTTAAATATCTCCTTCGTTAGAAAATATATTTGGGCGAGTAATATTATTAATGCATATGACATATAAGGTATTTTCTAACCTACAGCGCAATATTAAATTTTTTTATATTTTATCGCTAAACATTTTTTAATATGTTTGAAGTTTTTTGAAATTTTTAAAAGGGTGAATATTTCTGTGAGATGCATGACTACAAAGTTTTTAAACAGCAATTTACTTGCTCCCGTCCTCCTTCCGGTGAAATTACAGGGGAAAATGGCAAGACATCGCTGATACGGGCGCCACAGAGCGAGTTTTACAATCCATTCAAGCAAAGCTGTATCAGAAAAACTCTGGTTTAAAGTTCAGGATGTGTAAATTAAAAACCGAATTCACGATGAATAATACCTCCGCAAGCCCTTTTTAACCCTCAATCGAACGTGCAGAAGGGTCCAATTACAACTGCCTGACCTCTGCCATTTATGGCAAAGACCGTCACTTGGGCGACCCGGGATTGTTCCTTATCTCCGAGATTGCGGTGTAAGCATTCTCAGGCAAGTAATAACCGCCGATAAACATACGAGAATTCTCGTTTCCAAAGAGGAGAAATTATTATTATTTTTTTTCGTTTCTCTCTTTTTAAATTCTCTTAGTCTGTCTTTCCCATATCTTTTGACGAAAGATATTTTCCACATGGCTTTCGCTCTCCAAGGGGGGAAAAGAAGGACCCGAGGGAGAAACGGAAGATATTATTTTTACTTCGCCACTTTTTTTTTCTCGTGTTTTTCTCTACCCACTCTAAACTATTCGAAAATGTTTCTTGACAGAAAGACAGGATATTGTTCCGGAATGAAACTTTTTTTTTTCATTTTTCTTCAAAAAAGAAAAAAAAAATATCTGACAGAAAGAGAAAGGAAAGAATATCATAAAAGAAATCGTATTCTCGTTGGTTATCTTTATTGTTTTTTATGGATCTAAATGCGAGGCGGAGTGCCACAGTTGAGAGATACGCTCGTTGTCGAGATGTATTACATTGAGAACAAAGACTCGTTCGTCTGGTTATTGTCAGTACAAATTTAAGAGAGAATCGGTATAGTATTAGCAGTCAAGAGTATTTAGCGGTTTATCTTAAAACATGTTGACTGCTGTTATAACTGGCACCTGAACGGCCCTCAGTTCTTAGCCAAAACAAATTCTCTAATAGTTTCCTACGGGTGTAAGTATTGCAATAGCAGCTATAAGTATCGCTTCTCTGGTTGTTCTCAGTATAAGTGTCGGAGAGAATCGGTATGTTTAGAGCATTAACAGTCAAGAATACCTAGCGATATAGCTTCAACAATGTTGATTGCTATTATAACTGGCAACTGTATGTTCCTATTAGTGTTATCGTCAATGATTCTAAATCCACGAACCCGTAGAACGCAGCAATTTTACTGTGCAGTCTGGATTCGTACCCTCCTCAGTTCTTAATGAGGAAATTCTGGTTGGTTATGCGTTTCGTGGAGCATAACCTTAAAAGCTATAATTCCGCAGGCAGATGGTGAATTTTTTTATTGTAGAATGGATAAACGACAAAGTGGGCTAGTCAACAAAATGATGGAAGCATGAAAATCATATAAAATCTAGGTGCACAAAACACTTAGGTATAATATAACATATCCTAAGCAACTGCAAAATAAAACAAATTAAATTATAAAATCAAATTTCTCTTAATTATGAAAACAAATTAATGCGCAGCACGAAGAAGAGGTACGTCACAGGCATTAAAGTACCTAAAAATAACTTCCTTAAAATGTGAGCAGTCTGTTAAAGCAGTGAGCTCAAACTGGCAACTCTTGAAGCAAATTTATGCTGCTCACGAATAAATTTTCCGTGTATTAATTAGTATTATTACGATAAAAGTTTTCCAAATTTTGTCCTTTACAATGTCTTCGTTGCAAATGTTTTGAGCTGGCAATTTTCTTCATACGCATACCGTTCCAATGACATTTATGGTTTTTCAATGCGCAGGTAAAAAAGTGGGTATTGCCATTCGGAAATTTCGAAAGGTTTACATTGTAACTGTGACGTCAGAGCTATGCTTGTTTTAAATCATTTCGATCTCGAAAGCATACTTTCAAACAACGACGTGCTAAATTTCATTTCGATTGGTTGAGCGTATAGGCCGGTTATGGGTTCATAGATCGAGAAAGTATTTTATGACCACCCTGTATTTAAGCTTGTTACTGACCTAAATGTTCTATAGCAGCTGGCA
>KK117942.1:275224-343916 GCA_000611955.2 Stegodyphus mimosarum | reverse complement strand
ACCTTGCGGATATCTCTAAATGGAAAAAGCTGGATGCACATATCAACAGCGGACTTAGCTGTGATGTCTACCACCTCGTTTCCTTTTATTCCCAGTACCCAGCAGTACAAAATCTGACATTTTAAGTCTAAATTTAGCTTTAGAACTTCCGCAACTACACAGCTTCAAATGTTGAAGAATTTTTCTAAGTTTTCAGCGCACTACAACGAGTCAATATAAATTATAAACTTTTTCTGGTATAGGTTAGACATGTATGAAAGGACATAATACAAAGTTAATTCAGAAGTAATTTCATATGACTTCCAGTCACACTGAAAGCTGGTTGACTGGTTGCTTTTGAAGCATGTGTATATATCGGAATGTCACTGCGGTATTTATAACTGTGCTCAAGAAAACGCTGATTGTAGATGGCTGGTTCATTTTATGGCGCATAATCTAGAAGGTTATAATGCGCCAAATAATGTGATAAATACACTCCCTTTTAGAGTGACGATAACAATGTAAAATTATAAAATTTTGCTGGCGATAGTTTTTTAAGACAAAAAATAAATAACACAAAATTTTCAAATAAAATTAAAATCAAACACTGAGTGATACAGATTAACGAGGAGACGAAAAAATTCATCATTCATTTTCCAAAATCAATTAAAATTTAAAACTAGGTAATGTTGAAAACCAATTTCTTTCAAAAAATTAAATGAGTTACAAATGACCTCTTTTCCGATTAAAAAGTCAAGACGTTAGTGAGAGTCATAAAAGTATTTTACACGAAGTCTCTGAAACGATAAGCACTCCATTAAAATATAACTCACTAACAGAGGAATATTGCACTTTGAGTAAATGAGCTCACGCTCGCCCTATAGAAAGTAATTGTGAAGTAACACGAAAGTTGCCAATCTAAGGCGTGTTAAAACAACTCCTCCTGCTAGTTTCTTTTGACCTCCCAAGGTCACCGCTTATTAGTGATGATCTGTTTAATGACATCGGTTGCATCTCTAACTGAGACAGAATGTTTGGAGACCTCAACATCAGAGTCATTTGTGATGTCATAGACATACGCTTTATGACCGAAACTATTGCCTGCCAGCTTATTCCCTTTTATCCTTATATCAGAGCCGTGACGCGTATAACATACTCTACACTGTTAGAAAAACCACTCTCAACGAATGAGAATGAAAATAATCATCGCCGTAAACTCCGCCTACAATGATGATATCATACGGCTAGAAATTTGTTTGTATTCTGCTAATGTCTGAACTGTTGCTGAGATAGTGTTAATCCGAAACACAGCTTATGTTAGCATCGCTTCTAAGCATGTGACATCATCATGGTGGGCGGGTTAAATATTCGCTTAATTTGGCAGTCATTGGCTAATTTCGAGCTGTTGTCCTGGTACAGTTTGCTTATATGCAGCCGGGACAACGGTGCGGCAGATGAGGCAGTTGCCTCAGGTGAATGACTACAAGAGAAGCCAAATTAGATATGAAAACTCAGAATTTTCTCTCAAAAAAAACTGCGATTTTAATTTTCAACTTTGAAGTCCATCGAACTGTTTTAAAAATGACATAATTTTATTATCACTAAATATGATAATTTAAAAGTGTTACATTCATAAATACAGCTTTTATTCTCTGTGCTTATATGATCAACAGCTTTAATTCCGTTGATCGTTCGTAACTCTGTTCTCGGTCACGGTGGAAACTCTCAGTTTACGTTTGATGCAGCAAAATGTCTTAATAATGAGTTTTTTTATTGAGCTGGTAAAACTAATTTTGCTTGTTAATAAACATTTAAATTCATTCCAGTGCATTTTTTGTATTGTTACAATATTGTGCATTGTTTTAATTAGTTATTTATTTGCTGCTTTCGAGCGATAATTTTAGGGCTTATTTAGCCGAAAGGGGCGGTAGTCCAGAAGGGTTATTAGTTTCGAAACGGCATTTTACGTTGTTTCACTATAAATGTCCGTTTCACTTTTCAGATTGTTGCCACCAAATATTATCGCCCTGTGACATAAAGACAGACTGTATTATATTTAAAGAAATTAAATAATGAAGAATCTGCATGAATCTATGTATACTTCTCGCATTATGAAAAAACGACGGTACCTAGAGCCATCAAATTTTGAATAACGTAATTCTCCACCCGAGCATGGGGCTTCGAAGCCCGAATTTTGAATTTGTTTTATTACCTTTTTCATAGTTCGTAAAATTTTAACGAATTTTTGATAAAAAACTCAATGCTTTCAAAGCGAGCAATGGCAACACAGTATACGGAATAAAACGTTTTTATCTTCAGCGCGCCGGACTGTCTATCGGAAATTCTAAATATATGCTGTTTTTAAATACTTTGCGATATTGCTGTTCCATTGAATTTCATGTGGTTTAAGTGCGAAGAACATGATTTGTAACAAATAAAGGTAACTTACAAAACGTTTAAAAACGCCCCTTTGGGCGCAATATAAAATCTAAAAGCTTTCACATTTTATTAATTCAATATATGGTCCACGTTTTGTATATCAGCTTTCCTTATTTACATACAATTGTAGATCTGTCAATTTTGAGTCGAACAACATTGTAAAAAAAGTAGTCCATGGAGAATGCGAATATAGAGGAATTCCTTCTTAGTGCACGAGAAATATCAATAATTATCAAAATCTCTCATAAAATAAACTCTAAATCGCAGTTTGGCTAATTCCCTTTGAACCACAAAATTTCACAGCTGATTAACAACTAACTCGTCCTAGATTTGGTTTGCTTTGGTTTAGTTTAATTAAGGCAAAATACTCAAAGGCTACCTGCCTAATACTCGTCTTAGGTATCGAAACCGTATTTATACAGTGTAAGAGTATGGTGTGACACGAGCTTCTGGAAGTTTCAGGAGAAATCGGTCATAGAGTTTCAAAAATGCAGCTTCCAGAATTTTTCAGAAAATCGCCAAGTTGGCGAAAAATCATCAGATGTCACCAACATGATGCGCGCGTTCATTTTTTCATACCGATTCCATTTATTTGAAAGGACTGCATTGAAGTAATGACATAAAGAAAGACAGTTACTTAAAATTGATGATACCTTAGACACACTAGTAGACGCCGGAAACAAATACGCAGGAAATTTGAAGAGCGGCTACTAATAATGAGGGTTAGTTGTTTTTGGTGTTGGCGATCGAGACGTGCAGTCCTTAAAGAGGATGAAATGTAAATTTTTGTAAATGTTTAAATTCATTTGATTCCATTGTTGTATATTGTTGTTATACTATGCTTTGTTTTATTAAGTTATTTATTTATTTGTTACTTTAGAATGATAATTTTAGTATTGTTGCGTTCTACGGGTTTGTGGATTTGTAGTAATTGATGATAACACTTCATGAAGGATCGAAACACAATTTATTCGTCAGTATTACACAGGGCAGTTCCAAAGACACGTTTACAATCGTCGAAAAACTATGACAAACACGCTGTAACAATCAGCAACACAGCCTTTAGGCTATAACGATAGTGACAACTTCACGGCAAAGCACTAAATTACAGCTCTCGACTCGATCGATCACTCTCAAGCTGATCTATGAACTCAAGACACTCTACACAACATTACTAAATTCAAGATAATACTCTATTCAGGACAGGCATGGCATATATAGCTTTAGCCTACCTTCTAGAATATTCTCGGGAAAATCGCTAAGAATGCGCTCTAGAATGTTCTCGCTCCTTCTATGGCATACGGCCAATTCTGTCACCAAATGCACGAATTCGTATCAAATCTGACAACCCTGCCACTTTCGGGAAATCCTAACCCCGCTTTGCGGGGAAGTTATCTTACAACAGCTGAGCATTTCGCAACGGCATTTATTTTGCATGGAACTGAATTTGTAGTCACATGTTTTCTATAATAATTCTCTCATGCTATTTTTACCCTTATAAGGTATTTCTCCCGCCTTCTTCGCATGCCTTCGTGGTGTAGTGGTCTGCATGCTCGACGCGTAACCGAGAGGTCTGTGGTTCGATTCCCGGCGAAGGCAGTGCTCATTTTTCATGTCTCCTGCTTCCAAAAAGACCTAATGTCTCTACACCCTTATCATTCCAATGGAAGAAATTACTAAATCTAATAATAAAAACAGTAGGACACTAAAAATTTACGAAAAGTACTAGATTTAGTACAAAAGTACTAAAAGTGGACCCTGATCTATAATGAAACTGTTTAAGAGACGCTCCTCTAGCTTCTCATGGAATCGACATTTATGTGGAAAACTGCAAAATTCTTCGCATTCTCAAATAAATGACACAGGAAAATAGAAATTCACGTCTCCATCAAAGTGTATGCTTTTGAAAGTCTTCAAATAAGAATTTAAAGCGGAATCTTTTGAAAGAACATATAATTTTAATTTAATGCGCCTCGAAATTAATTTCGACGTTTAAAACACCGTGAAAAGAGGTTATTAACGCAAATGATCAACTCCGCGTGTTCTTATTACGGTCCCTGCTTCGACGCTCAAGATGCTTTTTTTTTTATGATTTTCTTTGCTTTTCGTCTTCCAAAATAATGACGACAATTATAAAGTCATTTGAAAAACGGGTAAATTGAAAGAAATACGCATGCCGAACGAAAAGGGTTCTCCTTGCTTATTATTATTAAATAGAAGACAGAGATGATTTTCTTCTCATTTTGTACGAGAAAACTTTGTTCCGAGAGAGGGATTTATTCGGGTAATGAATTCGGTTCATTTCGAAAATTTCCAATTAAGAGGAACATCCTGGAAGCAGCTGGAATTTCTTTGAGATTTAAAAGAAGATTATCGTATCTGTGCAATTCGATTTCTGTCGAAAGGTTTTCGGAAAAATGAGCGAGAGTAATGAGTTTCTGTCTCGGTACAAAATCTTTAATTTGTTGCAAAGCAAAGTTTGACAAAAATTTCTTTTTCTGGCTTTGCTTCGGGTCGGTTCAATGGAACCTCTTTCTAACTTAACGCTAAGATTCGCTCGGAAGATCCGATTTTTCGAGGTCGATGAATAACAAATTGTACAATTTAAACTTGAAAATTCAGAGATGCTAGCCGAAACAAACAGAAAAGTTAGCTAACACACCATAGTCTGAATATTATAACCAGTGGTCAAAATTTAGTTATGGACTTCAAAGTTCCTAAAGATTCATGGATCTAATCTAATACAAATAATAATGCTCACAAGCATTTTGCTAACATCGACAGCAATACTTATAAATTTAGCAAACACATAATATTCACAAATATTTGATCATGAGCACTGTTCACAAAACTTTGTTAGAAACCAATAACAATATTCATAAACCTTTAGCCACAAAGACTAGCAATACATCATCAGCCTTGCATAATGATTAGGCTCACCAGCGACAGAGCGGAAAAGTCGCTGAACACTGATAGTTAGGTCCGCGGTTGGAATCTCACGAGCGGGTTGGTTGAACAGGCGTTTTCGTGGTTTTCCCCATGTGTAACCGTATATGTGAGTCGGTTTTCCATAGAAAGTCCCTAACGAAGGCATCTCTTCCCTTAGGCAGGTAGCCCTCGAGTGCTTTGCCGTAATTAAATAAACCAAACCAAACATTCCATATAAAAATTACATTTATTTATACATTTTGTGGACTTTTTAAACGTATAGTATAATTACATCCAACAGCCTTTTCACTCAAGATACCATCACCTTTATGCAAGTTGACTATTGTTCGCCAAAACGGGAGCCGCCATAAAGGCGCTTTAAAGGTGCCAGCATCTCGAAGAAAGGTGTTTTCTCAGAGATATAAAATTAACTGCACAATCGGGCCCACATTTTTATGACGGAATTTTACCAAATGTCCTGATAAATATGCTGTAATATAAAGGTACTAGCACCAACTGCAAAACAAATGCTTTCTCTAAGTTAGTGCAAAACGAAATGTAAAACAAAATGCAAAGCAAAATGCACCAAATGCAAAACAAAAATGCTTTCTTTAAGTTATAAACTGAACTTAAGAATGGTGCCGACTTTATAAGCGTGCGAGCACCTTTATGGTTTCAGGGCATCGTTGGCAAACAGCAGTCTTTCGTAAAAAGGTGTCGGTACTTTTATGAAGATTTAGGAAAAGAGAGAAATCATCATAAAGTAAAGCACTTTGGTTGGAAGTTTCTTTCTCCAAGTCATAAGCGGAACTACATATGGGTTGCGGGCACCTTTATGCTCATCAATGACTACTCACTAAAATTAAGACCTTTACATGGGCATCCCGGCATCTTAAAGGAGGTTGTATACTGAATTTCATAAGGGTGCCGGGCAGCCATTATGTCTTGATGAACAACAGCTAAAAGGTATCGGCACCTTTATTCAAGTTAGTCATTATTCACTTCACAGGAACGTTCGGCACCTTTATTTAAGTCCACAGCTATTCATTTAGATCTTCCCTAAGATTCTCACACCTTTATGTAAGACGACTTATATAAAGGTGTCGGAACTGTTAGGAGCGTCCTGGTATCTTCGTTGCGTTCTTCATGGTATAAACTGAAATTCTTAAGATTTCCGACATCTTTATTGAAGTCGACTGCTATTCACTTAGATTTTTCCATCGGCGTGTCAGTATCTTAATGAAAGTTGCATTCTTCATGGTGCAGCCCGAACTTCGAAAGGGTGCTCTATGTCTTGATGAACTTGTAAAAGGTACCGGCACCTTTGTTCACATTGGCGACTATTTACTTAAATATCCACAGAAACATCCTGAAATCTTGATGAAGGCTGCATTCCTCATAGTACATACTGCATTTCATGAGGGTGGCGACATATTTATATCTTTATGATACGGCGCCATGGTGTCTCGGACACCGGTTATCAGCTGGCGCCTTTCTGCAAGGTAATGACTTCTTGTCATGATTAAGACCTTCATTTGGGCACATAGGCAGCTTTAACGAGGGCTGCTATCATCGCGGCACTGAACTTCATATTGGTGCTGGTATTTCTCTGACGGTACGCAATGAAATCCTCGCGCCTTGACGAACGACGTACAGCAGCATCGTTTTTCATGTTGCCCGCAATGTTTAGATCAGCCCCCATCCACCCTGGTTATAGTTTATTTCTTTAAAATGGGAATTTTAAGGCCGTTTCTAGCTCTACCCTTTTGCGATAGTAACACTTCTCGTTACACCGCACGGTACTTACTTTCTCCATCTCATTTGGGATTGCAATTCAATTAGTCTTTATTCGCGTGCTTTTCATGAAGCGAAACATGAAGAAAGGTCGGCCGCCATATCCCTATTTGTAGGGCCGAAGCCACCTGCCTTCCAGGACAGTATAGACTGCTACTTTCGACACCAGGAACCGGGTCCGTGTATTTTATACCCATGGAATCGAGCTACCTAATTACAAATCGTAGCCAACGGCACTAATAGACCCTCGGTGGTAAGCTACTGCAATAGGGTCTGCAGAAATTTAACTCTGGTTCCATTTACAACAAAACCCCTACAAGTTAATTCTGCATGTTATTATTATTACTAAATGCGCATGCAATCATTCATGGTCCCTCAAATTCCATGTAAAATTTGTAACCCTTCAAACCGTGCAAAGGTTTGATTCTGAGAGCCCAATACTCCTGAAAATGCCATGGAAAAGGCATTTGACCATAATTCCAAAATGCCCCTACTATTTTACAGCTAGACTCTTTGCCTCTTAATAAACATCCTTAATTGTTTGGAAACATTTTAAAAGGCCCATACATGCAATTACTTAGAAACGTCAGTAAACATATTCTGAGACATATATATATATATACAGTGGCTCACATTTGGTTTCCGACACTTTGTTTACTTGCACACATCTGGTTCTAAATATTGAAACATAGATTTCAATTTTGCACAAAATATATTATTTTCCCTCTATTTTAAGAATTACTTGGCACAGAATAAATATTGTTGTGTGCGTACTGGTTCGTCATAGATTGGATGCACAAAGAACTAATGATAGCTTGATAAAATTTATTTTACCAAAAGAAACATTTCACAGTTCTTGAACTTTCCACAAAAGCACTCATACAGATCTGTATCACCGAGTGCAATCTATAATTACACTTCAAACTACTAAGAACGTTAAGCACAAGGCAATGGAAAGCACATTTAAAAGGCGAAGCTAGCACGAAGGTATCTCAATCCTTCGTTGTCGATTCTGAACTAACAATTAACAACTGACAGTAGCTGCTCTTTCCAGTCTTATTTAAATTTCACACAGCCACCGAGAAATCTCCAGTACTTCTTGAAATTATTAGATGGCATGTGAGGACCGGATGCGGTTACAGCTACATATGGAGTCAATTACAGTTATTCAGTTACAATACACATTGCGGTGTCACAAAGAGGGGATCAAAATGGCAAAAATTAGTCACTACCTTGGAGTTATCTCGCCAAACTAGCGAGATAGCCATTTATTCAATATTAAATAGACTTGACCCTGTATTTTTACTTTTCAGGCAGTTTACTTTCCGGCATCGTCTCTTTACATTTTCATGTTACACTACACACACAGGAAAGATGAAAAAAAAATCTGAAAACCTTCAGATTTTACATTACGCCCAATAGGACGTTTTTTTTAACGTTTTGTGTATTACTTTTATTTATTAAATATCATGTTCTTCACACTTAAACCATAAAATTCAATTCAACAGCAATATCGCAAAATAAATTTAGCATGTTGGAAGGAGAGAGAAAATACCTAAAGGTTGTCACTTTCCTAAACACTCTATAGACTTTTAAGGAGAGAATAATCTTACGAATTAACGGTACTCTTCTTTTATCGGGACCGAATTCATAAGTATATTTGGAATTTCCGGTACACAGGATATATTTAGAATTTCCGGTACACAGTCTCGCAGATAAAAGTGATATTTAGATAAAAGCGTTGCCATTCTTCACTTTCAAAGCGTTGAGTTCAACTACACTCTGCACATTAACAACAAGTTCTATTAGAAATTTAACTATTTATCATTTTAAAGATGGTAAAAGTATTCGGAATATTTAAAAACTATTTGATGGTAAAGCATTGAGATATCTTTGACGCATTAAAACCATGGAAACTACGTGTAACTGTTCAAAGTAAATTGAAGTCTGGACTACATTCTAAGCTGAGGCGAAGGAATCGGAGATTCATGCGATGGAAAAAAAAAAAAAAACATAAATGAGTGTTGCGAAACTTGCAATGGATTCAGAAGAACGGTTTGCAATAAAAGTCAACCCTGAAATTGTTTAACATTGCTTAGGGCTCATAGATACTATGGTCGATCAGCAAAAAGGTTTTTGCTGATTCCTCCATGGTCAACACGAAAACGAGGAAAATAGGGCTCACGTTCACAAAATCTAAGCAAAGTTTTATCAATATTGGTGGGAACAATGTTATAATGGGTATAGGAATTCCGACTGTCGCCGTTTCGTCGTTGCCCTAAAATTATGCAGATACAGTGTTAACACGATTGATCAAAATTTCTTGAAATGTTAATCAGCCAGCTCAGGGAATCACTCAAGCAATCAGGAAATTCTAATATTTTCATGAAATCTTAATTAAATATGGAATAATTTTGGAATCTGAATCTCGTTACCATATCACTCACTTAAAATTAATAAATATGTAGATAGATATACTAATAAGTTAACTTTTAGATCATGCGTAACGATATATTTGTATAAAATTGCATACAAAAGCATTTTATATATTGCTCAAAAATGTTTCAATACGAGGTGTTAGCTAGAATGTAAATGTTAACAAACTATCTGGTTCTTTAAATAGCAAAAGTTTAGAATGATATTTTACCATAACTTTGGGTGTAGAGCAGATTTTTACATGTTATTTGTTTTAAAATGCTTGCAAAAAATCGTTTTAATATAAAATCGCAGCCAAAATTATTTTTTTTAAAAATTATATAAAGACAATACCCCTTAAATATTATATTAAAACGGTCGATTTATTGTGAAATCTCAAAGTGATTTCCTTTTTATTAAGAATGTTACATTATATTATGTTTAATTTTAAATATTATGACTTGGTTAATTATTATATGTTATTTTTTAAATATATTATATTTCATCTTACATTCACACTTTCTTCATTAATGTTTTTAGTTATTGGTTTGAATTTAAACTAAATACCGCATATCATTAATGAATTTATTATTTTAGAATATTTTAGTAATTGTTGAGGATGGGTTTAATTACAAGAGCTTTTTCGTTTAAAATTTAACACAACCAGAGGTATACAACAGGTAAATAAAATAGACATAACATACACTTGCAAAGATAATACAGATATGTAACAAAAAATATATCTAGACGGGGCGAATTGACCCGACGGCGAACTGGTCCAAAGGCGAAATGGCATTATGGCAAAAGGGCGACAGCGAAACGGCGGCGGTGAATAGTCCCATTCCCGTTATATTTGCGGATGAGTCAAGCTTTAGTATATTTTGGTCTGACAAACAATTTGCTGTGCGGAGAAAACCGAATGTAGAACTGAATCCAAAAATCATGCTGCCTACTTTTTAGCATAATAGTGGAGGCATAATAATTTGGGAATGTTTCGCTGCCTCTACGATGGGAAATTTAGTTTTTATAGAAAATAATATGGATCAGTAAAAATATATAAATAAATATTCTTAATGGAAACATGAAAGCATTTGCAAGGAAACTTAAAATGCAATTTACATTCAGGTTCTCTCCGGATAGCGGTCCTAAATGTCCATCCGTAACTGTTAGCTTATGGTTATTATACAACTGCCTGAAGCTATCAAAATTCCCTCTCCCCCCATTTTTCAGATTTAAATCCTATCGAATACATATGGAGTGAATTTGAGAAGAGAAGGAAACACGGAATTTCGTCGAAGGCTCTACTAAAAGCATTTCTTTCGAAGGAATGAAAAAAAAGGAACATTCTTACAGAGAAAAATTAGTTAAATCCGCGCCAAAGTGTATGAAGAGTGTAATATTAGGTAAAGAACATCTAAAGAAATATTCAGAGCTCAATTATTCTCATATTTTTATTAAATATTAACTTTTTGTTCAAAATGTCCGAAAATTTATCTGAGTTCATTTTTAGAACTTTTTGAATAAACAATTTTTCTAAGCAAAAAACGTTTTGAACAATGTTTTTCAAAACAATCATGTTTTAAAAAAAGATCAATAGTATATATATATATAAAAGCACCGTCATTTCGCCAATATTTAGTAACGGATACGTGCAAATAAAATTGAAAAACAGAAGTGTCCGAAAACAAATGTGAGCCGCTGTATAATACCGCCTGGCCAGCTGGAGAGTTTTAGTATACGAGAAGATTTAAATATCCGGTTTAAACTCACACTGCCAACACTTTCAATACATATTTAGTTATAAAAATGAGAAACGAATAAGAGAAAATAGAAGAGTTAATAGAAACGCATGTTTTTTTATTCAAAAGATGAAAGGAGAGAGGTATTTTTCACGAAAACAGCAGGTGTCACTGAAAACATTTCGAGGCACAAATACATACATACTATAGAAAAAGAAAAATATGTCTGTTTTATTTTTACAAGGATAGCAAAGAAATATTTTCTTTTCTTTTTTTTTTAGCTGTGTTTATTATTTTGTTCCAAGTTCGCGAACTGGGACTGGAGCCAAAAGTAACATTTCTTTATCTCACTCTTTCTGGAATGTTTAGATGACTGGATGCCGTCACTGCCCTCTCCCCCTGGTCTTACATGCTTCTTTAGACATCGAATTCCAAATTAATTCAGTCGTAGAAAAAAGTGCAGTTAAAAAAAAGAGAATAAGACAAGAAAAAAAGATAAAGAAAGTGAACTTGAGGAATAGGATGGTATTTGACGGCAATAGTAAATTTTCAGCTGGAGCATCAGATTGATGAATTCGAAATGCCGTACGAGTTTGGAAAGGTTAATTCCTGGCGTGAAACTTGTCAGATTACTTTATTTTTTTATTTTTTATTATTATTTATTTTTTTGCTTCTTCAGACTTGTTTGCATTGTGATAAATACGTAAATTTCCTAAAAGCGAAGCCTTAAGATTTTATTGCGCTTTATTAATATTTGAAATCAGGTTGTAGAGTCATTAAGTAATTTTGAAGCAGAAGACATGAAAAATGAGCAGGACTCGAACCTGGACCTTTCGAATACGTACCGAGTGTGCTATCGTTGCACCATGAAGGCATGTTGGAAAGAGAAAGAAAATACCTAAAGGTTGTCACTTTCCTACACACTCTATAGACTTTTAAGGAGAGAATAATCTTACGAATTACCGGTACTCTTCTTTTATCGGGACCGAATTCAGAAGTGTGCGCAATATATGTATGCGCAATACATGTATGCACATCCATACATATGTGTATACACACATACAAATGTACGTACATATATACATGCATACATGAACACATCCATCCATACATGCTTACATTTCTGAATCCGGTCCCAATAACAGAAGAATACCAAATTAACTGTGTCGTTGTTGCGAATCAAACCACGAATCTTTCATTTACAAGCTAGAAGTGCTAACAACTTACACCACGAGAGCAAGAACGGGGAAGTGGAATAACACCTTACAGTCTCCATTACTTAAAGGAAAGGGCACAAGACTCATTCGTCAATCAAGGGGAAGTGTTATGTACTCTCAGATATCACATTTTAGTTTGGGCGGCACTGTAGAGACTATTAGGATTTTAGGAATGGGAAAAAAAACAAGAAACTGAACCCTCTCCGGGATTTGAACCACAGATCATGTAGTTGGCACATAAAGAAAGCTCGTACAACAGAGTACGATGATTCGGAACAACTTCACATATAGGAATTTGTTGTAACGCAGCAGTATAAACTATCGAGTAACAATGTGCCCAGTGGCGTCTTCAATAATTAAGTTCTTTATTAAATAAATGCCAGAAGTCAAGTGCATACAGATTCAGAATTTGTCGTACACCAACAAGTTATTAATCTCAAAAATAATCCTTTTTCCATCCAAGTGAAGAGAGATACTATCTGAAAAACATATGGCAGTCGTGACACGTTCGCCGCCCATCACTAAAAGTTTCTTCTCTTTATCACCGGCCGGTTCACATTTGTATCCTATAAACGACCGTGCCGCCATTTGTTTTCAGTGCCAGTGAATCCTGTTAATCTAATATATTGCATCTCTTTTTCGGAACAATATTTAATCAAATGTAGTGTCCATTAGGATACATTGACAACGATATGACATTTATCATTTATATCATACATTTGACAACGATATGACAGTCAAGAACCATCCAGCCACTTAAAAAACTTCTATGATACTGCGCCATTAATCGCAAACCAGTCCATCTCCAATATTCACTCTGGGCATGAGATAATCTGGATAATAAGCCTATAAAGGAGCTCTCCACATTATAAACTCATTCGGAAGTCATAAAGACAGTAAAGGGTAAAGATCGCTGAACATTACATCGCTGGAACCTCGTATAATAGACGCTCTCTCACAGAATCAAAAATATCTCGCATAAAGAACTTTGACTTGGACTGCAAATCAAACGCAAACTTCATCGCAATTTAACGTGGTGCTAAATATATTTTCCTTTCTGTTTTAATGGCGCGTAAATAAAAAAAATGGTCCTGCTTAGATAATGAGCAACGAAGCTGGCTAATTAAGCACATTTTTTAATATTATATAACCAGTGAAGAACTGCAAGCCTACTTTGACCAGAAATACAAAGGAGGCCACATAAAAATTTCTTCTGGTAAGGAGTTAGGCAGTTCAAAGAGAATCCGTGCGTACTCCAGCTATCAAGCGTTTTTCAAGTTTCTGTTAAAACAAAAATTTATTGAATTATACAGAGTTTCAGGTTATGTCCAAACAGTAGCATTCAACAAAATCAGATAAATAGAGTGGTTAATCTTCTCAATGATAATGCCATGTACGTCTTCAGAACTATCCTGAAAGAAAAACGGAACACTTAGACACCTTCTTGCAACCTAGAATTTCCGAGAAAATGAAGTCAGATAGGCTAAAAAAAAGGCCAAAAACAAGAGTCTCCTAACTCGAGCGGGAGGTTAGGAGACTCATACTGAACTAAAATGAAGAGCAGGGACTGCGTTTACATATATAGCGTACGTAAATGCTTTTAATGCTCATAACTTAAACTACTAGCATTTACAATGTTGGTAATATTCTTAATAGTTACCGAAGTTGTTTTGCAACGTCTCATGATTTTGTGCCGGGCTAAGAAACTGAGTCTAAATGATTTCCAAAGTAATTCTGGGGAAACAACGTCTCGCATCAACAACGCCATTTTGTGGAATGGAATTACGTTCATTATGGCAGGCACTTATGTATTTGGTACTGTGCTCTCTCAACGAGCTAGAAAGTTCCTTTGATCAGTTATGGCAAGGCCCGCGAAAGCTACCTGCGTAAGGAAGATTGCTTTCTGCGTGTACAAAGTTATATGTTCCTGCTGTCCCTGAAACTAGCGTTTAGCCTTGCTGCAAAGTCTTTGCAGTAAGAACCTACTCGGAACTGTAATTCTCTTAAGCTCCTAATAGGCAATTTATTTAAAAATGGATCTAACCAGAATAATAGCATAATTGGATTAGTGGTTGTTTTATAGTATTTGTTGGGATACAATCCCTGTTGCGATCTCAGAAGAAACCAAAACGCACTTGGAAACACAGGACTTTGAGTGAACCTGGCAGCAGTGAAAAAGGGAAACAGCCGAGAGACAAGAAGACGGACTGGACGGATTGATGGAATTCAAGTAAGCAGTGCGACATGCTTAGCTGTCGTTCTAGACATTAGGTAAAATGAAATTGTAAGAGCAAAGAGTAATATATTTGTAAATAGTCATGTAAACAACAGTTATTAAAGTTCTTTCTGTTCTTCCCAAATATGTACAGTCTTTATTGAAGGAAACAGAAGCCAAGACTGACTAGACGTCCTCAGAATACGACTGGCATGACATTCCTGACTTCAGAAAAAATTAAAGCGCGTATCTACTTGCATGAAATACTGAGCCAGCTGATTTAAGAGATTTAATATTTATTTTAAAAAGCCAATCCATTCTTAACATTTTAGCATCCTTGTTAGATAACTTCTCTTTCTTTCGGCTACTGATTGAGCTCATGAATATTTTGAGTGAAATATTTCTTTACTTTTCTTGGTACACTAATACTGTGGTCCAGATCCTCCACTTTTCTTGGTACACTGATACCCTGGATACTGTGGTCCTCATGTTTTCGATACGTCAAAAAGATCTGGTGCCTTGGTGACAGATGTGTCAACAATTGTCCTCATTTGAACTTCGAACTATTTTCCTGTTTGAATTAGTACTTCTAATACCGTTGGAAATTTAAACTTACTCTGCTGCTGGTGATTTGCTGGTGACAAAGCGCCAACAATTTGTGCTCTTGTGAACTTCGATGTATCCCGTTTGACATTAGTACTTCTATTATCGGTGAAAATTCAAACTTATTCTGCTGCTGGTGATCTGATTCTTGGCGACAAAGAGTCAACAATTTGCCCTCGTTTGAACTTCGACATATCTCAGTGTTTGATATCAGTACTTCTAGTATAGATGAAAATTCAAACTTAATCTGCTCCTGGTGATCTGGTTGGTGACAAAGCGCCAACAATTTGTCCTCGTTTGAACTTCGATGTATCACGTTTGATATTAGTACTTCTGATATCGTTGAAAATTCAAACTTACTCTGCTGCTGGTGATCTGTTATCTTGGTGATAAAGCGTCAACAGTTTGTCCTCTCTTGAACTTCGGTGTATCTCTCTGTTTGATATTAATACTTCTAATATCGTTGAAAATTCACATTTACTCTGCTGCTGGTGATCTGGTTCTTGGTGACAAAGCACCAACAATATGTTCTCATTTGAACTTCGATGTATCTCTCTGTTTGACATCGATACTTCTAATATCATTGAAAATTCAAATTTACTCTTTTGCTGGTGGTAAAATTTCAAACCATTCAGGCTTCGCAAGATGAAATATACAGGCTTGAAATTTAGACTGCTATATTCCTGAAGCGTTTCAATTTCATTGGCATACTGCTGCACGCACTAGCACTATGTGATAACCATTTGCTCATACAAATAATGTTTAGTCAATCACTTATTTTCTTCAGAATTTATTTTGCGAATGCCTTCGAAAGAATCTCTTCAGAATTTATTATTTTCCTTCGAAAAGAAATGTAGATAACTAAATTAAAGAAACAAGATTATTGGAGAAATATATCTAAATAAGCAAGCCTAAGACCATAGATCTGCCAGAGGTTTCGCGAAATATGCTGTTGTTCGCATATGAAAGAAAACATTTTTACAAAAGGAGACAGGTAATTTACTAAAAATACGCGAAGATTAGCTGTAAGTTAGGATCACAAATCAAATATTTGAATAACAATAAATTTCAAATGTATATGGAATGCACTGTACCCACCCATTACGCGCTAGAGTGTGCCATAATGTATCCGAAGTCCATTCAGAAAGGAGAAAAAATAAGACCGAGCGAGATAAAATTAAATTAAGCCACTTATATATTACTTAAATTTTAAGCTTATTTAAAACAGCCCCACTCGTATATTAGCGAAGGAACCGAAATTAAAGCACTCAGAAGAGATGTTAAAAAATAAAAGTGTCTCGACGAAAATACGCGCTTTTTCCAAGTGCTTGTAGTTTCCCTTTTTTTTTTCTTTTTTCTCGTCTTATCCAACTTCACTTCTTCTATTTTTAATTTATCGGACTTTTTTTTTTACTTGCTGGTAACTGGCAACGGCCGGAGAGGTTGCCATGACAACGGACTCCTCTTACAACAATCGGTGAATCTGCGTATTGTTAAGTGAAAAAGAAATGATTTAGTCATTGAAAAGAGTAAGATTCTTTTCTTAAGGTTTTTTTTTTTCGTATTTCTAAACGTAAAAGAGTGATTAAGAAAGAAGTGGAAGAAAAAATATGGAATTTTGAACTCTTTTTTTTTGTGTTTTTCTTTCCACATTCCACCCCTTCCCAAACGAAAGAAAATTCTTTTTTTTTCCTTAAGAGCTAGTTCTGTGCATACGCTTCTAAATATTGATGCATCAAATCTAACTATTTAAAAGAAAAATACACTCGAGTAAATTCCAATGAAGTTTTTGCTATATCTTCCTCTTTTGTCATTGAGCATTCAAATATAAATCAAACGCGGTTTCGACAAAAATTATAAATGGGACACTAAGAAGCTTCAAATACCGAGTATACTGAAAAAGATTGGAGACTCGAAAATTCGAATCTTTGCATTTTTCCCTCCTCATTCGGATCTTTTGAGTCCTTAGATAAAACAGAATTCAAAAGTCTGAAAAAATTAAGCACATTAACGTCCAGCAGGAAAAAATGACGTTCTAAAACTATTCAGCGCGTTTGTGAAGATATAAAATAAAGAAGTGTTTCATATTTTTAAATTTCTATAAACGAACTTAGCACTCGAAATTTATTTTTAGAATTGCTTTCATTGTATTTACCTTTAGTTAAATAGATTCTGGGAAAACATAAAACAATTGAATTGTTACTCAAATATATTTTGAAAATGAAACTCAAGAATTCTGATCACCGTATATTGCGGCGTATAACGCGCACGTTAATGCAAAATGTAAGATCGAAATTCACGTGTGCGCGGATACAAAACTGGAAGCGATAGTACATTGGTCATCAAAATTTAAGGATACTGACAGAAATAAAACGTAACTGATACTTATGAAAAATTATTAATAGAAATTTGTATAAAAGCATTAATTAACATAAATTACAATGTTTGGCAGTTGATTATTCGCAAAATATTGAAATTAAAACCAAATTTATGGAAGTTGGAAAACGATGGAGAAATTAAGTCACCTCTTAGGCAAAATTTTTCTTTGATAATGGTGTATGGTCACCTGAAACAGATATGCATACCTAACATGTTGATTTTATAGACTTTACGGAAGTGTTGATCACGTCTTGCGGAACTGCACGCCATTCTTCTAAAATTGCAATTTTTCAGTTCCTGGAGGGTCCGGGGAGGAATATGGCGCCCTGAAATTCGGTGCTCTAAGGTAACCCACACTTGCTCAATCGAGTTCAAATCAGGTGAGTAAGATGGCCAATCCCTTCGAGCGATATCTTCTGTTTGCAAGCTTTTTGACACCACATATGCTCGATGAGGCCAAGTATCGACGACTATTAGCAAAAACTGTGGGCCAACAACAGTACTAAACAGTCTAACTTGGGGTTCCAGAACCTTGCCCACTTAGATAGCCTCCTTGAAAGATCCGATTTTCCGAGTAAGGATTTTCTTCAGCCTAGTGAACGTAGTTCTTGGACTTTACGTTCCCAGTTAAGAAGACCGTCCATAATATCCGCAACGGCCACCTGTTATCTTCCTGATATCTGATGAGGAAAGATGATGATCTCTTCTTTGCAACTGCTTTATGTCGGCCACCGTCATACGTATATCGTTCCGTTTATGTTTTTCCCATGCACTGATAAATCTGCGCAGGAAGAAAGTGGGTGTTGCCGTTTAAAAATTTTGAAATTTTTTTCTCTACAACCTTCACAACTTATTGTTTTAGATCATCACAATCTTAAGTGTACACATTCGAGTAACAACATCTGAAATTTCATTTCGATTGTTTGAGCGGATAGCCCTAGGGGTTCATATAACTGAAAAAAATTTTATGTCCACCCTGTATATCAACATCATCTGAATCTTTTGTATGACATCCCATTATTGCTGTTTGTTGTAAAGTGGTAGAAAGGCGGGTCCTTGGCAATGCGTAGTATGTTGTGTGTCTTATGCAGCTTCTTTTGCACGTTTATACTTTTGTTAGTTTCCATGATTTCCTTCATGTACTTTGATTCTTGAGATAACACTGTGCTGAGCTTACAATGTCTCAGTATTTGTTGAATTCTGTTCATCATTGGGAAGCTGGGTTATGTATCTCTAATAACGCATAAAGCTGAAAAGGCAGAATAAAATTATTAAAACACGGAGAAAAACATCTAACGTGTGAAAACAGTGTATTCTAAGTAGAATTAGCAGCAATATAGAAGATACTAGAATATGCAAGAAAATTCAGCATGAACGAATTGCGTATTAAATTAGATTGCCAGTCCACAAACAAGGTATAAAAACAACTACTGTGTTTTCTGGTACTTTGGTTGTAAATTAGAATTACAAAGATTTAAAAGGAATTTTCGCCTTGCTCACTGCGCGCTCTCTTGATGTGACTGGTAACAAGCGTTGAAATTTTGTATATAGGACAGCTATAACATGTAGTTGTGCACTTCCCTTTTGGGTTGCAATTGGACGCACGAAAAGTATGTAAAATTATATATATATATATATATATATATATATATACCCATTCTGTTACTCGCCTCAGTGACCTCAGTGTTTTTTCTATTCTTATATTTTAGTAAATTGTGCATTTTTTTGCTTTAAAAATGATTGAATTATGTTACTCTTATCTTCCAGTTAAGGTTTTTATGCCTTTAGTTAATCTGCATGCAATATTTGCAGAATCATCAACAGTTTTAAAGCTGTTTAAGTGCGGCTAAGCCTAATTTCTACCGTAGCAGCCATATTTGTTTACATCTGAAACTTAGCAGAATAGCGAACCAAGTCTTTCTGCACCTTCAGTGTCTTTTTGCCGTGAGGGACCAGAAGGAAACTTTTAGTTTTGTGCACAGAAAAATCTGCCTTCTTGACTGCTGGCAGAATTGCTTGATTTTGCGCAGAAACTTTAATTTATTGCAAAAATTGTTTTTTAATTGTTTTAACTGTATTTGATGTTTTATGTTTTTATATTTCTTTCAATTTTGAATGAAGATATTTTGAGTTTTTATGTATTTTTGCCTTGCCGCGAAGTGAGTTCTGAATTAATTGAATGAGAAATACATGGTGCTTATAAAGTCCCGGACCCATTTTGATGTTTAATAGCTCATAAAATAATGAAGATATAAAGAAACTTATGACATTTATTGATGGAATAACTTATATATTTTCCTTCTAAAGTTTGAATATCTTTACGTTTGTAAATATCGTCTGCGTGTGTGGTTAATTTCAGATAATTTCATTTTCCAGTCTAAATATCAGTACTTTTCTAAATATCGTCTGCTTATGACATAATGTGCGCATATGGGGATCTGAAAACCCCCATGAATACCGTGAGGGACAAAGGGATTCCCAAAGGTTAATGTGTGGTGTGGGCTAATGCACGACCGAGTCATTGGGCCTTTCTTTTTTACAGAAAAGAAGGTCTCATCAGTCGTATACCTAGACATGTTGGAAAACTTCGTATTTCCACAACTAGAAGAGCTTCAGCCACATGCCGTTTTGCAACAAGATGGTGTACCACCTCATTGGGGTACCACAGTTCGTAGTTCTTTGAATGACCATTTTAGAGGAAGATGGATTGGGCGAGGAGGCCCAATTCCTTGGCCACCCAGATCACCTAATATAACGCCGCTGGACTTTTTTTCCCTTGGAGATTTGTAAAGGACAACGTTTACAGGAGAAGAATGTGACCTAAAAGCCAGAATTACAACCGCATTAGCCTCTGTGGATGCCGACATGCTTGCCGGTGAAATTGAATATCGACTTGATATTCTCCGTGCGACGAAGGGTGCACACGTGGAAGTTCATTGACAAGGGTCATGAAACTTTTTGAGTCTTATCTAACCATTTATGCTATTAATTGTAATCTATCTTTATTATTTTATGAATTATTAAACATCAAAATGGAACCGGGACTTTATAAACACCCTGTATATCTCTAATGAAATTCGAGGAAATAAGTGTTTCTTATTAGCGGCAAATATTGTCATCAGTCTGGGACAGAGGAGAATGCTTACGAGTAGCGCATGCGCATTAGGAAAATGGCGCTCAATCGCCTATGAAAAGCTGTTTCTTTTATTTGTTTAATTTCCTTTATATATCGTTTTAGATTTATTGCAGTGTTTGAATAGAACATGTTTCAACGATTAGATAATTCTTCTAATCTATGCAAACGCATTTAATAATTGTACATATAACAAATAATGCGTTCTGTATACCATTTTAGAATTATGCAATTACAATAGTAATTCTTCACATAGCAAACCTTCGTTCTGTATCTTGCAATAACTGAAATCATATTTAAGTAATTGTAAATGTAACAAATAATACGTTCTGTATACTATTTTAACATATGTATACTATTAATCACAATACTAATTCTGCAAGTAACAAACATTGCGTTCTGTATGTTTTAATAACTGCCAATCATATTCAACTAACTGCGCATGCAACAAACAATGTGTTCTGTATACCATTTTAGAATTGAGCAATCACATTAATAACTCTACACGTAAGAAACATTGAATTCTGCATATTTTAATAACTGTACAATCATATTTAATTAATTGTACGTGTAATAAATAAAGCCTTCTGCATCAAAAAATCTATTATACATCACCAGTTTATCACAGTCTATCGACCCTGTTGGAAAGTTTGATGAAGAGCTTAACGATTTATTCGAAATTCATTTTACATCCGAGATAATAAAAATTCGGTTAGCTAACCGAATAGTTGGCAAACCCTTTAGAGACTTCCTGAATAAGATTGTTGCTCACAAAAGAAAAATGTTTTTCCTCTTCTTTTATTATTATTCCAGGAAAGCACTCGTCTCGTTTAACAAATACCATCGTCAAAAATGGGAACTTCTCCGAGGATTCTGAGATCCAAGTCGTATGGGAATCGAATCGAGAAATGAGTTCTATTCGAAAGAACACTAATGGATGGCAAAGAATGTTGGCGGAAGTAATTGGTATGTTTACTAAACCCTCAACTCCTTTCCAAAAGCTATCTAGATTTAGAAGCGAAGAGAAGAATTTGAAAGGAAAGCTTTCTTGGCTCCAAGGCCGCGAAACTAATTGAGAGAGCTCACGGATTTTGACTTTTTGGCTAATGTCATCAGAAATATCCTCAGCGAAGTCTACAGAATTCATACAGCATTAAGTTATTAATTTCAAACAGGACTCCACTTATGCCGCTCACTTTCTTTCGTACAGGTATGAAGAAACTAAATTAAATTTTCGTCTGTTTTATCCGTATTGCTTTGTATTTATTTTCTTTCGTTTCCTATATTTAACAACTTCCATTGATTTTGTGTTATAAACTTGCTTAATAAATACTGCTGTTGCTGTTATAAACTTGCTTAATAATAATTTTAAATAAGCAATCATTTGTGGTCTATGAAGGAATTAATACATTTTACATTAATTCTTATGGGGAAAATAGTCTTTAGTCATAGCCACTGGTAGGACCCAGAAGAAGGGAAGAATAACTCAAAAAAGAAATTATTATCTCTGTATTAAGAAATTAATTAAATAATTAGCCAGAATTATTGTTACTTCCTTGTACGAAGTAAAGGAATTATTGTAATCGCGAAAAATTTCGGGTATTATATTTCAACGGAAATACGCACTTTGACAATTTTTTTTGCGTGACACACGAACAGGTTAAAGAACACTTTATTCCACAACGGATTTTAAAGTGGATTAAAAATGAGTGTTTTCGCGACGTTGTCAGGATTTCTGTTCCTTTTAGTTGTCTTTGGAAACGTAACTAAAGTCCTGAGTAGGAACTTACTCAAAACCTATGTTATTTCATGTGTAGAAGATACAACAAAGATAAGAAGGGTTAAATTTATCCTTTATTTCTCACAGCGGACAGCCGTTCCCGCGGGATATAGAGACCAGCATTTATTATGGTCTGAAACGTAGAACATAAGAAATAAACTAAACTAAACGAGAACTACACTTACATGCTTTACAGAGAGTAGTAGATTGGCCTTTTAACACTACGTATGTGAGTGAAATGCAAAAAACTACAATACGTCTTCAAATATCAGCGAGAACTCAATTCTGGCCTTAAAGGTAGACATGAAAGCATACGCGTGGCGAGGCAGCGAGAAGCCTCTCTCTCTCTTTTTGCTAAAAGTCGTATCTTAAATACTTATACAGTTTACAACCTCATTTGCATAAACAATTCTACTCGCGCTTATTCTGGCCCGAAATGGAAAATAAGAAAGGATAGCAAAGTTTTAAAATAAAATAAACTTTAGTAAAACTTAAAATCCTTACAACGTCGGTACGCACGTTTGGAGGTAGCACATATCTTGCCTAGCTGAAAAACGATTAGCGGCAGAACGTTGAAGTTTTGTAAACAGGTCTGCTATAACATCTAAATGTGCACTTTCCTTTTTTTATTTCAATCTGCAGTACCAAAAGTACACACATATACAGGGTGTCTGTAATTAAAGAACCCCATTTTAAAGTTGCCCACAACGAAAGCAGTGACCAAAAAATTATGAAATTTTGTTGCAGACTTAATGAAGACACGAGAATGTCTTTCAGCGAAAAAAATTAGTTACAAATAGCGTCACCAGATGGCATTATATTAATAAATTATACATTTAGCCCCACTTTTACAATAGCTTTTCAATTTTACAGATTTTGTTACAAAAAAAAAAGTGGTCCACATGATGGCCATCATTTTCAGCTACCATCTGAAATAGCAAGATGGCATGTTCTACAGTTGACCGAAGTGCGTGTTGAGATATGTTTAGCAAGTGGAGTGAAATGCTGACCTTAAGATCAAATAAAGTTCTTGGATTGTCACGACTTACCAGATGTTTCGAATGTTCCCAAAGCCAAAAATCGCATGGATTGAAGGCCGGGGATCGGGAAGGCCACTCATTACTAGTCTGGCATCAGCCTTTCATCTACAACCACATCGTCGTGAAAATAATGCCGATGGCACTTGGAATAGTAGGGGTGGAGGGAGAGGCCTCCTAAAGGCGAAGTCGGAAATAAGAAATCTTGAGAAATAATTTCAAATCATTGCAGAAATTCGGGAATGCAGTTATAAAAAAACAATAAGTCTTGGGTAAAGTAAAAAGTGTTGGATAGATAGCTATGTACATTATTTACAAAAACAAATGCAGGTTAGATATTTTTCAGGCTCCAAGCTGGGTTGTGAAAACACAGTGCAAGGTCTTTTAAATTTGTGCAAAACTCTCTGATCGTAGTTGAGTATTTCAAAGATTTCCACAAACTGGACATGCAGCACGCAGTGGAGTCCTTTTTGGAGAGTCTTGCCATCTCCTCTTTTATTACCGTGATATTTAAGTCGGCATGAATGATGTTGCTTCGGAAAAACCAGGATCAATAAGCGATGATACGTAGAAACTTGTTTTGAAGGACTTGGCAATTTCTTCCTGTTTCGATTTGAAGTCATCGTTATTCGACGAGAATCAGCGTTCAGAGTAAACCGGGAGTCGTCACTGAACGTCACGTTGACCCACTCTTGCAAACTCCAGTGCTGATATTTCAAACTCTAATTTGGAAAACAGCGTTTATGACCAAGCGTGAGAAAAATTCAAACGAGTGGTCATTTGGCATACAGTCCAGCATGATGCAGTCTCCTATAAAGAGTTTGCCTCGCAACTCGTAATCCTGTGACGGCTGTGAGCGCTGAACCACCGAGTTCTTTGGCACAACAATCTCTCTGACGTCGCGCAGTTGTTGCCCAATATCGGTCTCGACGAATGTATATTACTCTTGTACTGATCGTCTTGTAACATCTCCCAGAACTGTGAAACCTCTGCCACAGTTTTGAGATCACGCACTTAGACACATTCAAAATTTAAGATACTTCGGTTTTTGATCATCCACATTCCAGAATTCCAATAATTCTTCCTTTCCAAAACATGTTCATTTGGCGTCTTAGTGGCATCCTTTAGCTTTCTGATCGTTTAATTCGCTCCTCAGCACAGCAGTTGCGCATAACCTGCGTGACTTCCGTACGACACGTGAAACGGTTTTATACTCTTGTTGACGTGAGCACATTTTGCGCATGTCGACGTGGACTGAAGTGTTTCGTGTATTCACACTGTTTCACCTTCAAACAATGGTTCTCTACGAATGATTTTGAGCAATTTAATTAATATTTATTCCCGTTTTTCCCCATTTTACGAATTATGCTAATTTTTGACACCAGTGTGTATATATACCCACTCCTCCTACACGGTTGCAAAGTCTTTAACTTTTATTTTCGCAGCCATATACTTTCAATTGCAGAAACGTTTTAAATAACGAAAATATTAATGTTTTGGCAATATCAAATTAAAAAAGAATTAATTTTGGACATTATGAAAAAAAATATACGGAGTTTGACTCCCGTACGACAAAAATTGAGCAGGATGTTTAATTAAAAAAATTTACAATTTTTGATGTCATTTTCAATTTTCCTTCGGGGATCGGTTAATTAAGTTAGAATAATTCGAAGAAATGACTTTAAGTGTTGTAGCAAAAATGCATGTAGTTTAATAGGCAGTGCAAGGAAGTTGTGTGGTTTTCACATCAGACTTTTTTTAAACAGCATAGCAATAAGGTATATGCCGTCACTTTTCTTTCAATATTTTCAGATGTTTCTAGCTGATTTTGTAAGATCCCACTGAATACATCGAAATTCCATCTCATCACCACGCAAAATACTGGGACTGCCCACAACGATGGAATAAATTTTTCATTTAAAAATTGCATCCTTGTTAGCAGATTCACGATAACTTAAAGAAATCACTCAGTTTTGAAAAAGCTGCCGAAATTCGGTAAATATTAAAAGACACCCCATGAAAAAAAAAACTTCCTTTAGAAGTTTATTTTCTGATCTGTCCAATGTTATGTAGCCTGATATTTTCCGGTAATTAATTTGATTTTTAAACAAGAGTATGGTGATAAAAATCCAACACTTAAGAAACTTATGTTCCCAAATTTGAAAAACAAAACCCTTGAAGTACCCTAATATCATAGCAAATACGTATGTGAGACATATTTCAAGAAAATCGACTTTGAAAAGGCAGGATCTCACCAGTAGTCAAGTGAGACAGCTGAATACTGGCAGTTCGATCCCAGGCGAACGTCCTGCTTGCATGGTTGTTATTCTCCATGTCTAACGTGAATACAAGCCCTCCTTAAAAATTCCTCCACGAAAGCATCCCTTTCTTTATGCAGTTAGTCTCGCTTGTTTTATTATAGCCTAATAACTTAAGCTAACCACAAAGGAAGGCTTAAAACCTACTTTGACGAAAACAGACGAAACCACTTCAGGTACTTGTGCCTCGATTTTGTTTTTAATGGGAAGCATTTGGCAACACCTGCTTATAAACGTGTTAGATTAAAATGCTAAATCGCGAGCCGTGTGTTGTTGTTTTAAAAGAGTATGTTCTATCAAGCTTGAATAATTTAGAGTGCGACACAACGTTTCCGCGCCCTCATGAATTCGCATCACGTGAAACAAGCGAAGCGCGCCAATCAACTTCAATTCCGAGCGAAATTCGTCACACCCGCCCTATTCATTACAGAAAAGCGCGTATTATAATTAGCCAAAACTTTCGTCACGTCCGTCGTCATGGCGACCCGCGGGACAATCTCCCGTGGCAACAAAGACAAACAATCTCGCCTTAGCCGTCTCGAGCGGAATTTTGATAAATGAGACATTTTCGGATTATGACAATTTTGAAGCTTAACACCGCTCCCGCGCTCGGAAAGCAGACAGTTTTTATTTTTACTTTTTTTTTATTTCCCCCCTTTTTGCACTCGTTGCTCCTGACCCAATTATGGTAATAGTGCTGGAGATCATTGCTCTACTCTGTTTCAGTTATTTATTTTTATTTCACGCCAGAAACATCCTTCATCGAATCTTTCCAAAACGTTTGGACCCTTAAGTTACGTTACGCTACTAGACATTTCTCATCCACTCACCTGGTAAAGGATGTAGAGAAATAAGATATTCGAAGCAGGAAAAAGGAACAATGAGCTATGCTGTCATCGAGATGTGAACCATAGATCTTCCATTCGTCAGCTGGACATGCTATTATTCACATTATCAAAACACGATTGCGGTGAATGCAAAAATTCCTTGTAAGTATCGTCATCGCAAGGCTCCACACCCACTGAAAGCACAGGTCAGCATTAATCAATTAGCTTTAAAAGTCACGAATGACAAACAGCGTTGACGGTCACCGATGGTCTTTCATTTAATTTCATTGTTTTAATAATCTATCTAAATTTACTACTTAGGTTCTACATCGGTAAACATCAGTAACTAACAGATTGTAAAACATCGGTGATTTTCTTGACGAGTCTCCGGTGATCCACAGGTTACCACATTGGTAACTTACGGGTTGATCATTGACTTTGTGCTACCGAGATGATTCCAGACTTAGGATGAAGCCGCCTAAAACTGGTTACTATCCCAACCAAAATGATTACTACAGTCTTGAGAGATATCTGTAGCACACATAAAGGCCTGTCCCAGTAATACAATAAGAGACAACGTAATTCATAACATTATACAGGGTGATTCGCTGCCAGACCGACAAACTCGCAGGGTGTGTAGGGGGTACAGAGACGACTCGGAATCACATAGGAGTGCAAGGTCGCAAATACCGTACTTGCGAGCTATGGTACAAAGACGCGCAGAAAAAGGACAGAAACAGCAGCAGACTAATGGGATAGAAAACACTTTATTGAAAGGTTGTAACTACAACAGGTGTCCGAAATTACGACCAGAAGTCGTCTGGCAGGACTGACAATGGCGCTGCATGGAATTCCTTACGTTCTGGAAGATTTCTACATGTCACCATGTAGAGTCATTAGGTTATTTGGAAGCAGGAGATGTGAAAATTGAGCAATGCCCTCGCCGGGACTAGAACTGCGGACCTCTCAAATACGCGTCGAGCGTGCTGACCGCTACACTACAAAGGCATGCGAAGAAGGCGGGAGAAACACCTTATATACTCCCCCTTTTGAAGGGCGACTGGGGATTAGGGGACCCAGTCGCCAAGTCCTGGTGGTGGAGAACCATCATTTACCACCTTTTAGTTCGGGCGCCACTTAGAGACATTTTTTGAAATTGGAGAGATGAAAAATGAGCAATGCCTTTGCCGGGACTCGAACCACGGACCTCTCGAATGTGCGCTGAGCGTGCTGAACACTACACCACGAAGGCATGCGAAGAAAGCGGGAGAAGTACCTTACAACGTATCCTCCTGGCAGATACAGATATTCGAGCGACAAGGCCTTCAATTGAAGGAACAGGCATCTCGTACACCAAACTCTTCACGCGATTCCAAAAAAGATGGCCATGTATGATAGGTCCGGTGATATGGCAGGCCAATGAACCGGGCCACCACGACCTATCCACCGCTGTTCAAAGGTTACGTCGAGGTGTCGGCGGACGTCAATCGTGTAATGTGGAGGAGCCTCGTCATGCTGGTACCGCATGGACATACATCTGACCTATCGTGCATGGACTTCTTCTGGGGGGGGGTCACATGAAGAGTTTGGTGTATGAGACGCCCGCTCCTTCAGTTGAAGACTCGTCGCTCGAATGTCTGTAGCTGCCGGTAGTATACGTGGCATGCCAGGAATATTCCAGAACGTAAGGAATTCCATACAGCGCCGCTTTCGGGTCTGCCAGACGACTTCTGGTCGTAATTTCGAACACCTGCTTTAGTACAAGTTTTCAATAAAAAGTTTTCTATCCCATTAATGTGTTGCTGTTTCTGTTCTTTTTTTGTGCTTCTTTGTACCATAGCTCGCAAGTACGGCATTTACGACCCTGCATTCCTATGTGATTTCGAGTCGTCTCTCTACCCCCTATACAACCTGCAAGTTTGTCAGTCTGGTAGCGAAAACCCTTTATAAATAATTAACTGCCAAATTGTAAGTAATAACTAGGGCAACACTTTATCGCGAGGAGGATAATAAAATATTGTTTGAATTGAAAACGGTTGTCAGCCCTTAAACAAACGGAATCTTTAAGGAATTTCTGAAAGACGTTTCCTACGTATTTCAGAAGTCCAGCAAACCTTAATTCTTTCAGTCTGGGTTTTGGAAGAGGATTATTTTGGAATGTATATATTTAATAGGGTTTTAATTTTGAAAAACCCTGTTTTTCAAAATTAAAACCCTATTAAAGAATCATGCAAATATATTAAATTTACAAGAAATGCGTAGCAGAGCATGATAGGCTAACGATTAGAATTTCAGAATGATAGAGTATGCATTAGCTGACCAACTTCCTCTGAACTGTCGTGTTAGCCATATAAATAGAAGCAGAGGGTTGTAACGGAATATTAAAAGAAGTTTTTTTGCTACCTGCCAACCATTTCATGAGCAGTCACTGTACTAATCGATGATATACGATCCAATACAAGGAAGTACGCCATTTGAACAGCTATGAATGATGGGAAGAGTTTTTCTATCATGAAATAGCAGCTCGTATGGGGCATAATGTTTTGTCAATGAGTTAACGTTACATGAGAGGAAGCACTAAGCTCATAAGTACCGGATGCAAAACTAGCAATAGAACACAAATATTACTTCAGCACGGGGTGACAGATACCTCATCAGAATGACAGTGACGGAGTATACAGCTTTACCTCGACAACTGACATAACATACGAGCAGTGCTAAGGGTATGCTATTATCCACTTGAACAGTTTGCCAGCGTCTGCTGTTCCGTGATTATTGTGGTATTCTTTTCCGCAGGAATATCCTGCCGCAGAAGCATGGACGCCTGCTGTAAGAATGGGCTCATCAGCACAGCCATTGGCGTGTTGAATGGCAATAGTTCCTCTTTTCCGATGAATGACGCTTTACTCTGGAGTGCAGTAGTGGTTAATCACACGCTGAATATTATAGGGATGCAATATACGGCGGCATACTGGAGGGCTGAAAAGCATGATGGCCTGGGCACCGTTGGACATGATGGGTGATCTCCTCTGCTAAGAATTGAAGGTAAACTCACGAGGAACCGCTACATTAGGAAGGTTGTGGAGCTCAAAATCGTACCAGGTATTCAAAATATTCTTGGAGGTGTATTTCAACAGGAGAATTCCCCTCTACGCTTTGCTAGAAATGCTCAAGACTTCTTCTCAGCACTTCAGCTAACCTTTCTTCTTTGACCAGCCGATTCATCAGACATGTAGGCTATCGAATATTCTGGGATGTCGAGGATCACCAAAGACGTCTCGCAGCCTATACGGATCAACTTCGGATGTGGATAGAAGGAATACAGAATGCTATTCCTCAAGTACACATTCGAATATTCGATGCGATGAGTGCCAGATCTTACTACAGTGTATTCGGATTCACCAAACACTGAGTTTTGGCATTTAATATTCCTCTATTGCTTTGTAAATTTAATCTCCGTTTGTTTAGCATCTCTGAAACTCGTATAAGTATTGTGAAATACATTTCGTTCAGTTCTTATGATTTCTTGATGGTGCGGCATATTTCATAAACAGGGATGTATTTTTGCTCAAATTTTATAGGAAATAGCATAAAAATGTTTTAAACATAAAAATGTAATCTACTGATTATAAAGAAATCAAAAACTAACAGGAAAGCAACCGAAAGGTCGCGGATTTATTCGACATTCGATTCGGGGAAAAACCTAATATTCGCGAAAGTTAAAAATTCCGTGAAATTCGACAAAAATTATCTCGAAATTCGTATTACGATAAAGTTACTACTCCAGTGAACTATGATACGTCCCTCAATATGGGTAATAATGCTAAATTTTAAAATTCTAATCATACTTCATACCTCACATTCAAACAATTTTCAAACAAATTCAAACAAACACTGAGTTGCAAGAAATTGCCAAGAAGATTGGGTAAAATTATTTTTTTAAATGAATAACTTACGTTATATTGTGGAACACATATTTATAATACGGGACAAATATAAAATACACTTTTATAAACACAAATAAATTACGTGTATTTTATACAGCGCCATTTGGCAACAATACCAGTTTATGATGAACTCGATTTTATGGCTAAGGGAAAGCAATATACACCTCAAAAACGTTTTCTTCCTATTTGTTTAATAAAAAGGACTTTGATTAGTTAACGATTTGTAGGGTTCCTTATACTTTTTGTCTGAGATGAACGTCGAGGAACCTAGTGAACTGTGTAGCGACTTATCACTGAGTTCAAATGATTAAAACTTAGACTCGAGAAGGGTTAAAATACCTTTTACTTTACTCAAGAAGTAATAGTCGGCCTTCTTTCTCGGGCTTACAACAAAGCCTCTACCCGGGCTTAAACCCAGAATAAGAAATAATAACTATAGTTAACTAAAGGAAACTATAACTGTAATTAATTAAAGGAAACTTAGTCGAAGCTAAACACAAGTATCTAACGTAGTTGGCACCTAATTTAAACAAGCCGGCGAATATCAAAACGCACGTAATAATAAGGCCGAGCGTAACAGCTTCAGAAATGACTTAGCCCGAAGGGAAAAACGCGCTGCTACGGATTCTTAACGAAGTAAGTTGAGCCTTCCTGAAATACTTCTTCTAACTCATTTGCATTCAACGCGATTCTAAACACTCATTCTTTCAGGGAGTTGTAAGCGGAAACAAGAATTTATAGGAAAGGTCTTCCAAATTAAAATAACTCTTATGAAATTAAAATATAACTTACAAGTTTATAATATCTATATTCAAATTCATTAAAGCGGAAATGTTTTTTTTTCGGAATTTCAACATAATTTTGAAAAATTTGTCATTCTAATAAGCATACCTATTTTTGCGACTCTTATGCAGTAAAATATTGTTTCTAAGAAACGACGAAGAACAGCAGTTTCAAATGCAAATAAAACATCTTACGATACGTGAACCAAAAACAGCTCTCAACAATTTGCCAGGTCGCATGCATGCTTCGTGCAATAAGGCAAAAATGCTAGAAGGCAATTTAGTAATGTCTTTCCTTCAATCGTTAAAGGTGTTGTTTCAATAGCCAAAAATCTTCCACCCTTAACTCCTGAAAAGAACTTCAGCGACATCTCTTAAGAATCAGCAATAAGCCAGCCAGCTCGTATTCAATAAGGCAAAAACGCTGGAAGGATTTGTTAAGGTCTGATTCAGCTGCCAAATATTTCCAACCTTAATGTCATAAAAGGAGTTCAGTTATGTTACACACGGTTACAGGGTTTTTACTTCAATAAAGAGGTATCCATCGTGAACCTGTTAAACGTTGTTTTCCTTCTCAGCTGCGAATGGAAATCGAGATTCAAGAATTCGTATTTTCTTGCACTGACTAGAGATTTGACCTCTCGGAGTAAAATTATATTTTCTAAATTTGCAAACCATAGAAGAAATCACATATGTTGAGGACGAAGGTAGAAGCATGACGTAAAATGCTTTCCCCTTCGCCTTCACTTCATGGTTCTCATTGCGGTCAGAATTCAAACTAGAGTTTTCTCATCACGTCTGAAGATGGATTACGACGAAATAATCGATGCAAAAATGCGAGGCTTGTGGAGTAGATGAGATGATTGATGTTGAGTACAAGCCTCACGTTTCAATGTCGTCATCGCCGATCTGTATCTAAACGAATCGCAGTCATCACACAAACCCAGACGAACTTGACAATGCCGTTACGAGTCCCTGCCGCACTTAAATGGACCTCCGTATAAACAAAGGCTCTAATTACTGTGAAGACTGGCACCGAGAGCAATCACCCACGACGTACTGACCAGACTTGGTGGGACCAGACCTGTTAGCCGCATAAGTAGAAAATCATTTATACGTTTCTGCCGACATCGAGAGGGACTCCCAAAAGAGAGTCGAAAATACAGAAAACATCATGCAGATCAGAAGAGAGTAGTGAAAGCCGTTCATTTGTTCCGGTTTGTTTTAGAAATACAATTTTACTTCAGACTTTAGTGCGTCACCATGGCATTTTTAATACATTGGCAAGGCAACGTTCTGACAGGTTTTGCTTTATTATTTTCTTATTCTCGTACAGTATTCCAGTATTAATATCGCAAGGTATAATTTTTCTCCTGCAATCATCGTGTTACTTTATATGTATCGCCCCTCATTTCATACTTATTTTCAACTGCAATCATATGTATGTAGTATATATCTGTGTATATGCGCATACATGCATATACCTATGTGTGTGGTATGCACAATTTTTCCACTGAAATATTCACGTCTGTGTTCTGTCTCTGCATGTGTATTCCCATTTTATTACAGTTCTGTACAGATATTTATGGCATTTATATTCGTGCATATGCATTTATGTTGTACGAATGTATTCACTTATATATTATTTATTCATTACATATGTTACTCGTTTACACATGTTTATAATACATATAATAATGAATACATATATGTATTCACTTATGCGTGCTATGTATTTTATAGGCCTGTGTAGTAAAGAAAATTCTGAATACATTTGAGATTCGATCTTTCGGTTTCAATTGAATTTCAATGTTTTTATTGAAACTTTAATTGAATATTTTATCGGTTTTTGATCTCAAATGATTCAGAAGAACGAAACATGTATTCGAGACACATTAATGGACTTTTATAAAACTTTGATTCATTTTCCCCTAATGAGTTCTGAATTAGCGTTTCAGACAAAAGAGATTAATTTTTTGTTTTTATTTTCTATTACCAATTTGCGTATCTATTTTCTATTGATGATTTCTTATATTAATTTTGATTATGTTTACTTACAATGTTAGATCTTTTCCACGGTTGCAATTATTAAAATTATTAGAGAATTGCTTTGTTTTGATTCCATTTAATTTTAATTTTGGATGCTTTATGTTTAATTTACTTCATCTTGCAGATACAACGCAGGATAGGTTACAATTTTTGTTTTTGGCATATTACTTTGTTTTTCTTTATACGTATATGCGTGTGCGTGTGTAATATATATGCATTCGCACATACGTATGTCTATATAAGCATGGGGATTGTTTACATAACAGGTACTATTGTGCTAATGCAATGGTCAAACTTCTACGTGCTAATTATAACATTGTTGAGAGCTGCAACACCTTTTTTTTTATCTCAGTACAAATTTCAACATATCATCAAATGTTGTTTTGTCTACCTTCCAAGTAATATGTTGTGGTATGATACATTGAGCCTCTCCGCTCAAATTCCATGTGGCATCATCACTGGCATGGAGGACATCTCCGGCGGAACTATGATGCGGTAGTAACATAAAAGTAAAATAGTAATAATCTTTTGGCAGTCGTGGAGTAATGTAACGTTTTGAGCAATGATTTACCAAAGAACAGGATTTAATTATTCATATTACAGTACAGCAAGCGAGAGCTATCTACGTAAACGGATGGACGCTTTTGTGGAGGATTTTTTAAGACTGGCGAAAACAAATTACATGATAAATGTATACAACTGCGTGATAAATATATGTTAATGTAATGTAACGTAATGCAATGCTCAAAAATTTCTCAGAAGATTCCGTTAAGGAGTTTTCTAACGTTAACGTTCTGCTTGCACGTTACATCTACGTACAGAATGTTATTTAATAAAAGAAGCGAGATTTAATTTTGCAAAGACACGCGAGTCCAAATGCGCCTTGGAAAAAGAATCACTGCTTGTTGTTTTGCATTCATTTCAAACTCACTCTCATCTAAAGTAAGGGGACGAATTCCCAAAAAGCTGGATTTTAAAAAAGGGAGGGAAAAAAACCTGAACAGAAGGATAAAAACAAAATAAAATGTAAAAAAACAAGCGCATAAGAAGAAGATGCCGAAGAAGTCGAAGTGACTTTACTGCTGCTCTGGAAAGTAAAAGCGGAAATTGAAAAGCTAGCCGTCGCGCAGAAGCCGAGAAGTTTCTCCACTCCGCTTTTGCTAATGAGATGCATTCGAATTGCTGATAAGGTGCAATAGTCGGATGCAAATTTTCCTCTTTTGCTTTCATTGCTTGCATGCTAGTTTTTTTTATTTTTATTTTATTTTTTCCTTCTCTCTCTTACTTCTAGATTTCAGTCTTAAACGTTTCGCCGCAAGCACTTTCTGATCGATTTCGAATTCAGACTGCACGTGAACGATATGCAGGACCTGGTTGGGAATTCATAGCAGAGGCTCTTATTTCTGTACGGAAGTTGGTGACAGTGCTCGAAGTCTCTAGTTTGTTAACTAAATAAGCTCTTTGGAATAGCAGTTTCCGAGAAGAACTGTCAAACAAAACCAGAAAGATATTTTTGAGACCCCCACACTAATATACTACTGTGGGACTAACCTTTCTTTTCTAAACTCAATATTATGCAACAGGAGCAGCTCGATAAAAATGACACCCAGCTTAGGGTCTCAATGGAGCTGTGAGACAAAGTCTGTCAGTCTCATCAGGTACCGTAGGAAAAGGAATGTTTAGACTTTAATGGTCCGCCCGGAAGTACCTTGACTAATCAGGCTGCCCGAATAGAGATCTCAACAAGTACCAGAAACGACCCAAAGAGAAAGGCTAAATTGATGAGCGAAAACTGGCCTGTTATATTACAATTATGATTAGGGTAGGTCGTAGTTTGAACACGGTAAAGCTCATGTGGGCAATTAAGGGAAAAGATACCTTTGTAGAAGACTTTCTAAAAGAAACTGAATGTGACTGTATCACAGAAAGAAACAACCAGGAAAAGCCACGCCATAACTAGCCCGTTCTCCGAAACTCTCTTGATTCGAACCCTCAAGTTTGTGATAACATTAAAATTGTCATCCACTGTGTATTATACATTATATTTCTAATCCTGTATTATATTATGCAACGGATATAAGATTTCGAATATAAGAAAGTGAACTTTTTAAAAAAAACGGAATAAATCTAGTTGAAAGCTAATAAATCTTTAAGCAGTTCTGAGCTCCTTACCGAATCAAATTAGAGCGAAACAATAGCAGTAAAACCAAGAACTGACACATTCAGTCAGCTAATATCTTGATTGGCCGTGATCCTAAAACATCCATGACGGTTTTATTCCCAATTCAGATCGAGGCAGAAGTATCCATTGACCATAATTTTTATTTTATCGCTCACTTTTCTTTCCCATCGTATCAGCATAAAGGATGGTGAGTTTATATTATACCAAAAATATCACATCATTCGTATTAGCTTATGTTTACATTTGAACTTTCTGAAAGACCAGTTTCTAGTAGCACGGTTCTTTCTTCCTTCAGTAGCTTGCAATGGTTAGGTAGAAATTCTTTTAAAAAGGAATCATCGAAAAATGATGGAGTATATTGAAACCTAAGAGAACCAGAAAGCCTTAGTTTATGACCGCGAGTCTTTTAAATTAAAGCATATATGTAAAAGGGGAAATAAGCAATGGATTTGATGATCTAATAATTGCAATGTGCAGATGAGATTGCAGTGTGCAGATGAGAAAATAAATGACCAAGAACATCGTGCATATACTAGGGGTGAAGCAAACTTTGAGATACAAGAAATAAACTGAATTACTTTGTTTTATTTACAGATTGTGTTATAAATCAAATGAAGGGATATTTTCCAATCGGACTGAACTGAAAAAATGACCGATTCGTGCCTTTTAAGGCTGAAATGTGAACGAAACTTTTGAGACTGAAATCAGAACGGACTAAATCGGCGCAAAACTGATTAGGCACACACTGCTGAATCCATTAAATTTACGATGCTTAATGCTGCTGAATACATAAAATTTACGTTTTCGGTATACGCAATGTAGAATTTTGGTTGCTGTATCACTTATACTTGCATTTTCGACACTGATAATACAGAGACGTGATAATGAGGATGCTGATGAATCTGTTAAAATTAAAGGGTTTGACACGGATAATGCAGAACCTTAGTTAATGGAGACGCTGTTATACCGATAAAAGATAATGGAGAATCTTGGTTTATCGGAATGTAGTTGTTGATATCCGTTAAGCTTATGGATTGGACACAGACAATGAGGAACATTTGTTGCTTCTATGAGTTACAGTTGCAGGTTCTACACAGATAATGCAGAAATTTGGTTAATGGGAATGCTGTTGAATCTGTTAAACTTCACGGGTTTGAACAGATATTGTAGAACCTTAGCTAATGGAAATGCTGTTGTAAGAGTTATAGTGATAATGCAGTGTCTTGATAAATCGGAATTTAGTTAATCGTGTCCGTTACACTTGCAAGATCTACACGAATAAGTGCAGAACCGTGCTTTATGAGGATTTTGTTGTTTGGATTCGTAACACTTATAAGTTTGATGCAGAAAATGAAGAACCTACATTAATAAGGATGCTGTTGAAAGTATGAGTTTTGGTATATATAACGTAGAATCTTGGCTAATAGGGAATACGCTGTTCGTTCCGTTACTCAAGCAGGTCGGACATAGATAATACAGAGGTTTGTTTAGTTAGGATTCCCTTATTGGTATTCGTTACATTTACAAATTTGACACAGATTATGCATAATTTTGGTTAATGGGAATGGTTTGAAGCTGTTAAATTTCTAGATAATGACAAGGACAATGCGGAAGTGTTGTTAATCCAGATTTCGTTGAATGGCAATTGACACTTGTAAATACTTTGAGCTGCTCAACCAGTATGATGGTTAACGTCACTGACTGCCCTGCCGCAGGGCCCGGATTCGAATCCCGGAGAAGGCATGTATGTTTGTAAATGTGCAGTGTCGGTGCGGCATGGCGGCACTTTAAATATCCGGCGAACCGAAAGTCTTCTCCTTGGTGGAAGGGAAAAGGAGTGGGAGACCTTCGGACCAGACCAACACCTCCTAACAGCTGCTAGGAGGTGTTGACCAGACCCGTTCCCCGCGCTGGACTCCATCAAAATTGGAGGCGGAACTGAGCCAAATTGCACTGTCACTTGTTAAGTGCTCGAGGCTGTTGCCAGTGGCAGGCGCAATCTAGCGCTCCTTGCCACGAGGAATTTCCTGGGCTTGGGCTGACTACGTCAGACAAGGGAGCATAAGCAACAACAAATACTTTGAAGCATTGTGTCGACCCAACCACAAGTAGAAGTACATTTTGATTATTTGTTTTAGTTATATAACTTTGCTAACGTAATTGCAAGTCATATTAATGATATTAAATTAGGAATGCTCAAGTTATTATATTACTCAATAGAAAGGGCATAGCTGGAATGTTAGACAGGCGAAGTAAAACTGCCTGTAAGAAAACAAACGATGATTTTAGCAATTTACAGATAATGCAATTCATTTACATTTCATTTACAGATAATGCAAATCTCGCTTCTGAGTACTCCTAACGTCAATCTCAAAATTGTATAAAGCAAATTAAAATAAAAAGAATTTATTCCAGAATAACTTACGTCAAATGTTGAGACTAAAGACCTCAGAATGGTATTTACAGGATCATTTCAGGCCTGTAAAGAGTGGAAAAATTAGTTACCACAGGTTAAAAAATACAAAAGAAACAACATATTACAATTTTCTCCCCTGCCGAATCTGAATGCTTTAAAAAGAAGTTCTTAAAATGTTAAAAAAAGTACCGAAATACTCAATGGTATATCATCAGGAACGTCTTTTATTTGTTAGGAATGCTGAATTTACTATACTAGCCAATGGAAAGGTATAACTGGAAAGTCAGACAGGCGAAGTAAAACTAATCGTAAGAAAATAGACGAGAATTTTAACAATCAATGATGCTTTTGCTTTTAGATGACAGACACTTTTATTAATCTGCACTTTCAGCTAAATTTAGCAGTCTTTTATGCACACATATACAGAATACGCAGAATAAAATGCAAATTTTACTTTTTAAGTTTCAAGTCTCCAGTTCAATTTTGTTATTTCTCTCTTCTTTCTAAAAATAATAACATGCTTATGATAAACTCGGTATAACCCATCTGCGCGAAATAAAGTCCCTTCCCCCTTGTTTACCTACAGCCCATCTGCGCGAAGAAGTTTTTAATTTCGAAGAAGACCCTTCGCTTTCAAAAAGCTGAGGGTTACTATCTAGTTTTATTTTTCGAAGCCAAAAGCAGCCAACTGGAATAGAAAAATGGAAAATAGAATTATATATCACAAGAACAACTAAAGAATATCTAATAAGAGTTAATTGTTCTTATTAGATAATTACTTATTATTCTTATTAGATAGTCGTTAGTTGTTCTTATTAGATATCCTTTATTATTATTACTTCTTTACTCTTTCTTCTAATTATTCTTATAAGATATTCTTTACTTGTAATTAAGATTTAATTATTATCTAATCTTAAACAGGTTACTTACTCGAATAATAGTTATAAATGTTAGAGCTAGCAGAGAAAATAAAAGGTACTAGTAAACACACATGTTAGCATCGGAAAAACATTTGAAATAACAGTACTAGAGAAAACAATGTTATAATAGTATTATAATTTTAGGAAAGGATACGAATTATCTTTATTATTAATTACATCTGTTAATGCTATTAGCGATTTAATATCTTTCTTTGACAATAATAGTCATAGTGTCTAAACTGTTGTTGTTGTTAATTATGCTCACTTGTCTTGACAGTAACATCAGCCCAAGCCCACGAAATTCGGCAAGGAGCGCTAATTTTACGCCTGTCGTTGGCAACATGCTTGAACACCTCACAGGACAGTGCGATTTAGCTCAGTTCCGCCCCCAATTTTGGTGGAGAACACCCCGGGGGGCGGGTCCGAGGGTCTCCTACCCCTCTTCCCTTCCACCAAACCACAAGCGAGGACATTCGGCTCGCCGCATATTTAGTGCCGCCATGCGGCACCGACACTATACCTTGACAAACATCCATGCCTTCGCGATTCGAACCCGGGCCCTTCGGCACGGCAGTAAGCGACACTAACCAGTATACCGGTTGGGCGGCTAGTGTCTAAACAAGACATGAAAATTTAATACAGTTAACTGGCCTTCGAATGATTATTCGGTACTAAAGTATCGCTTCGGAATAAGCATGTTAATGGATAGTACTTTCAGGAAATTCCGGAATAAACATGTTACGCAAATTAGATGGAGAAATAATCCATAATTTATTGATATCTGTATAAAGTCTGTGTTTTTAGAAAAACATGCGTATAATTTGCACCAAGGTATCAATCATAGAAACCGGGTTTATTTCTTTATTTACTATTTTCTTATTAATGGGATTTATAAAGCGATATGCTAAGATAAAGGCGAAAATTACCAATGAATAAAATTTTGTAGTATTTTTTAAAGATTAAATTTAAAAAATATTTTTACCTCGTGAACTGAAGTTTTTACAATACAATTTTCCGTATTAAATATGTACAGAGAAAGAAAGTGCTGGGGTATCACTCGGATTTGAAATTCCGGTCGAACTGCCAATTTATGTTTAGCGACTTTACCACCCGGATGTACGACCTCTTGAAATTAGACTTATCAGATGCTATATGTTGAAAAATATGTTAAAGAAAAGAGAAAATACAATATTCGTAAGCATAAAAGCGTGCTGAATTATAGATTTACATGTTTGGTAAATGAATTAAACTTATCTGTATGTCATTATGAAATATCAGGAATATAACATAAAAGCATCAGTGAAGAAAACGGCAATTTAAATCCTTGTAATCTAAATGTTATAGCATTAGGAATATTTACTGTTAATTCAAATGCTGCCGCAAAACTTTATAAACGAGGTATATTATAAATCAGGAAACAACGTGCTTTAGCGATCATCTTCCTTTACAAATAATTTGAAATAAATAATTTATAATTAATTAAACCTGAAGATATTAATTTCATAAATAATTAAACCTGAAACTAGATTGGAAAATAAGCTGCATATTCAAGATTGATCTATACCAAGATGTTAGAAAAATCATCTGTTAACTGGAATTATGATGCAAGAGTTTATGAAAATTATTATTTAAATGTAAATTGGCGTAAGTACAATACAACAATATACAAATTCTAGATACACGAAAACTGGAATACCATACAACAATATATGAAAAAGAAATGGATGAAGAGGAAGTTGAAATCCCAAGATATAAATAAAGGGAGTTCGAAAGTCAAAGGAGGTTAGGTTAGGTTATTCAATTATGGCAAAGCACACGAGGGCTATCTGCCTAAAGGGAGGGATGCCTTCGTGGAGGACTTTCTAAGGGAAACTGGCTCGTATACACGTTACACATGGGGAAAACCACGAAAACGCCCATGCAGCCAGCCCGTTCGCGCGAAAGTCAAAGGAAAAGAAGAGTGAAGTACGGTTATAGTTATTGGAAAACAGAATAAATAAATATTTAAAAGTTTCTACTATTAAAATATGGAGTTTGTAGGAAAATTAAATAACTTTAAAATAACTACTATGATTAAAAATGGAAAGCTTAATGCATCTATTCCAATAATATTGATGTGAATTTAGAATCGCTTAACAAACCTTGTTTTTTAGATTTAATCAAGAGAATTTTTTAAATTAAATTAGAAGTATTTACTTAAAATGGTAAATTTGAAAGTTAAAACTATTGTGTACTATCTAAGAAGATTTGTAAATATTTAGACAAGAAAACTGATTTACGGCGCGCTGCAAATCCGATATTTGATAGGTTGATTTATATATATATATATATATACATAATCAAAAAACTTATTGTGTGTGTGTATATATATATATATTCTATATATGGAAATTTTTGAATTCCTGTGGAGAATAAACAAGATCTGCCTCATTAATTTTCTAAGCATTATAAAACTATAATTTAATTATAAAAGAAATTCCTTTTTACTTTGGCACATACCAGATTTTTAATTTAATATTTGTTTAGTATGCACAGTTTTTACAACATCTGATAAACGAAAATAGAGGGTTGAAGTCTCAATGAAATATCCCAATAATAAGGATAAATGATTTTTTGTAGCACCCATCTTCTTGAGACGAAAAGCAAAATCTAAAATCGTGCAGTTGGTGAGTTTTCTTCGTTCTGTTTCAGCCTTCGTATCTAGGTGGGGCTGCTATAGTTCTTTGTGCGGAAGTTGACACAAGAAGAGGGTCTTCTGATTAGATAAGAAGGAGGTCTTCAGTTAAATTTCGCGTAGTTTGTATCCTACCGATAAACTTTCCGAGTGGTGCGATTTCAGAATTAACCCCTATCATGTGGAAAAGATCACAGGGGGGGGGTAAGAAAAAACTGGTATAATTAGCGCAAAATTTTCAGAAAATTCCATTTTAGGACCTATAATTGGCGTAATAGCAACGAGCTTTAAGCACACTATCACTTTTGCAGGGAATATACTTAGTTTCTAGTTAAAAAGTATTATGGGCTTCAGATAGCCGCCCAAACTATATAGTGGTTAGCGGAGCATGCTGCGGAACCGAAGGCCCTGGGTTCGAATCCCACAGAAGGCATGGATGCTTGTAGAAGTATAGTGTCTTTGACTCATGGCGACGTACTCTAAATACATGGTAAGCCGAAAGTCCTCTCATACAGTTTGGTGGTAGGGGAGAGGGATGGGAGATCCTCAGTTCCTCCCCGGGGTCCTCCCTCTCAAAATTGGGGTTGAAGTAGAAGACCAGCTTCCTTGAGGCTCTGGCAACCCCGGCTGACCATTAATAGCTGTTATGGGCTTCCTGTAAAGAATCACTTCCGGTTGCCCAATTTTATCCAAAATCTAATTAACAGGTTGTATGAATGTACAAAGCTAAAATATGGAAAACAGAATGTTTTGAAAGAGTCGTATAAGAATGATTGCGGACGAAATAAATACATACACACACACAAAAAATTATAACTCTAAAAATAGTAATAACGTGTTTTGGAAACTTTAATTCGTGCTTATTCATTGAAAACTGACTATCGAATTTTTGCACCGAAAATATTACATCCTTTATCTATATATAGGTTTAAGAGAGGTATTTACTCAAATCTCCTCAATGAACTGAAGGACCAATCACCTTACTCGTACACGTCATGTGACTTGCACTGCCTAGTCTCACTCCCTGTTACTTAGACTTCACTTCACCTCTGGATGCCCTGCATATAGCATGCACATCAAATGCTATAATTAATTGCTTTTCAAAAAAAATTTCTTAACTAATGAGTCTAACTCAATTATTGATCTCGCCCTTGGGCGTGGTGTTTTACACCTTTAATTTTTATTTATATTATTTTTGGCCAATGGTATAATTTTTATGTACTGGGAATAACTCTTAAGTAGTTGACTGCCAGAAGTAAAATCAAGATCCAAGAAAAGGCGATGCAAGCGATTTGATGACCACATGACTTCCTTGTACGGCGTATTAAATTATACACATTTTTTGCCACATTTCATTTGAACTTATTTCCACGAATTTCATTAGAGATACATTTTTCATTCAATTTATTCAATTCTCACTTCGTGGTAAGGCAGAAAGAAATGCATAAAAACTCAAAACAGCGTCATTAAAAATTCTAATATCTAGAAAGTTAGATAAACATAAAACACCAAATATAGTTAAAAGGAGTAAAAAAAGTCAAGTTTTACAATTAAAATTTCTATGCTAAAGCAAGCAATTCCGCCAACGAACAGGAAGACAAAATTTTCGATGCACACAATTCAAAGTTTACTTTCAGTGTCATTGGGAAAAAAGACACAGACGTTGGTGCACCAACTGACTTCATTCACTATTCTACTAAGAGTACTAAGAGTTTCAAACGTAAACAAATGGCGGCTTCGTTAGGACTAACACCACTTAAACTTTTAATTGTTGATAATTCTACAACTATTGCGTTGATATTTAAAGGCATAAAAACCTTAACCGGAACGTAAGAACAACATAGTTAGAACTATACTTTTACATATAACATAGCTTTTACAGCAAAAAACGAAAAAATTTACCAGCATATAAGAATAAAAAAACTGAGCTCAACGAGTCGGGGAATATAGTTTGTTTATACGTATATACGTTTGGTGTAGTCGATTGCAGTTAAAAAGGGAGGAGCATATCTACACGTTATAGCAGTCCGATATACAAAGTTTCAATGTTCTACGGATACTGGTTTTTGAGTTACGCGAGACACATACGTACGTACAGACGTCACGAAAAAATCTCTTCTGAATCTATTTCATATCCAGTTTACATTCCGTTTTAGAAAAAAAAATCCTTTAGTCTTTCAACACGTATAGTTGTCACGCAAACATATCATTGAAATGGATTCGAGAGCGGACAAAATGGATATTTTCGTTGAAATTGGATACCCGAAATTTTTCGAAATTACAATAATCCTTTACTTTACAAGAAAGTGAAAAGAGACGGGTTACAGATTAAATATTAACTATATTTTAGAGAAGGCCTTGAGGTAAATCACTTTGTAGAAATTAATGACAACAGTTTACATTTAGCCAGGACGAGCAATTTGCGCTGTAGAAAAAATAACACTTTCTTTGATGGATCAAAAAAACGGCGAGCAGAATGTTTCTCAGTTCTTTTTAACGGAATGGAACTGCAGCTGCGTAATCGTTTGCCGTCTTCCAAGGTCACGACTAAAATGCCAGTATCAAGAAAAAAGAAACGTACCCATTCAAAATTTTACTCGAATGAAATTCAAGAGAAAATAAAAATTGATGGAAGAAGCTGTCAGAAAGCCAATCCAGAAAAAAAAAAGCACTCGAAAGTTATTTTTAAAACACCCATTTTTAAATCTTCGTGTAGTGAATGCACCCACACTCTTCTTATTATAAATCAACGTATATTAATAACTTTTAAACTTTCGTAACTGACTTCTTCAGTAAGCTTTTGTAACTTCTCTGAAAAAGTTATCTGTTCTGTGCCAGGTGCGTGAAACATAGCGTTACAAACATCCGTTATTAATTATAATTTTGCTGCAAATGCTCATAAAAATTATAAACTGAACACAATGCAACGTGAATGCATTCAGAATTACATTCGTTACAAAGATTTTTAAAATACAAATGAACGAATGGGTTGGTCAAGAGCGTTGATCACCGTACAGACTGATGAATTATTCGCTGGAATCTATTTAGATCAACGGTCTTCGAACTTTGTCGACTCACGGAACCTTTAGAACTAAGTTTTCTTTGCGAAACCTCGTAATAAAGTTTAATTCTTTTGTTTACACTTATAATGTATCCTGATAAAGATGATCACGATTGCTTTCGGTTTTAACTTATCAGTCTACAGCGTTGAATTTATACTATAAGAAACTCGATGAGTGGCCGATCACTAATAACACAACACCTTGACACTTTCGAAACAATGGAATTATAACACCTTTACTTGAAAAACGAAAGCTCCACTTTCGTTTTGAATAGACCTCCCGTTTCCAAAAAGAAAGAACTTGAATATTCCTAATAAGTGATTGAATAGCACCAGAATGATCACACAGATTTACACGAACGTGCTTTTATTATACACACACAATAAATATAAAATAAATAAAAATAAGGGTACAAATTTAACTTCAGCAACTATGCCGATCCAGACACACACATCTCCCTCCTCTCTCAAACCTCAACCAAAGAATATGTACTGTTAAGAAGGAAAACTTCGCAGAAGCAGAAGTGGCTCCCTTCCAAAGAAAAGGGAAACAACTGCGCATGCGTGAAATATCTGTCGCCAAAAAGGGCCAAAGCTCGAAGCTGAATGTCGAAGTTGGTTTGGACAGGTTCGATCGTTACGTTTAGCAAGAGTTTAAACAAAGAATAGGTTCTTTGGTTTCGAGTAGCGATTTGGACAATGGAAGTTCAACAGCCAGTGAAAGTGAAACTTCACCTTAATTTTCATCATTTCCGAGTTTAAATTATCGCGACAAGTCAAAGAACGATTCATCTTAACCCGTGTTCTTCAATTTCCTATACACGTCGCGGAGGGAGAAAATGTCGGCTAGGTACCAAAGAACCGGTATATCACAGAGGGGAAATTCTCGCCAACAGATTCCGTCGCCAAATCCCTTGGCGAATGTTCCCTTTTCTTTGTAGCGGCGTTGCAGAAAAGTGGTTTACGTTACGTCTATGGAGCCTTTCCTTCTTTACATAGAGGTTCTTTGCCTCAACTGTCCTGTAAATTGTTTTTTTCAGTTCTTTCACACGTTTCATCGCCAAGGTCAACATTTGGCGGAATTTGCCTATTTGGCTGTTCTCATAATTCTTTGGAACCTTACACCCGTCCCACCATTAGAAAAATTATGTAGAATTAATATTTAAAGCAGATAAATATGTTATAGGTATATTTTAAATAAAGGGAAATAAAGAAAAGTAGCCTTTTTCATTTAAAAAACATTTTACAATAAAAATTAATGTAATTTACTTATTTATAGCATTAAATCGTGCTCTAGATGTCACCTACCCTTGTATTATTTTAGTGACAGGGGTGTGTTTGCCTTTTTTTTTGACACAAAATGTCGAAATATAGCTCTGAAGCCACATTTTGCATTTAATTTTTGGCGTATTTATTGTTTTTTTTTTTTGTCTCCAGATATATATGTAATAATAAATGCAAGGAAAAGACGGAGCAGCGTCCATGCATAATAGCTATATAAAATAAAGAAACTTGGCAATCGAGGCGGTTTTAATTCCATTTTTATTTTTCAGTTGACGTTCGTGGCCACAGTCACTTAACACTCTAGTCGTTCCTATTCAGGAACATTTACATTTTGGAAAGTATCGCGATAGAAAGCGCGCACAACGAAATAGCGAACAAGCAGTGAAGAGAGAGCAAGTGAAGTGCTTAAGTTAGCCAATATGGAAGCACACGAAGATAAAAGTTTTGGTTTGAGTTGAAAGTTTCAGTTTCCAATTATTACGTCATCAGCGCTGCGCAAGACATGCAAAATGGAATGAGCTAGAAATGACGCAGTCCAGAGAATTTATTACGATTTTTAAAACAGAGGGAGAGAATTCAAGGGAATTAGGGGTTAATTTAAATTATAATTTTGATTTACATATTTTTTATCTTACATATATATATAAACATATATTCTCTCTCTCGTACTTGGCTCGGTTGTTTCATTCTTAAATTGCGCTTTTATTCTTAAATTCTGCTTGGTAAATTGCGCATTTTTTGCTTTAAAAGTGATTGAATTATGTGGGTTTTATGTTCCAGTTAAGGTTTTAATGCTTTCAGTCCATCCGTTTTAATACTTGCTGAATTATCAACAATTTAAAAATTTAAGTGGCAAGTTAAGCCTAACGAAACGCCATTTGTTTACATTTGAAATTCGGTAGAACAGTAAATTAAAGTAAATTTCTGGGTTTCAGTGTCTTTTTGCGGAGCGCCACCATAAGTAAACTTTTAGTTTTGTGCACCAAAAAATTTGTCTCATTGCCCGCTGGCCGAATTGCTTATTTTTGCGTAGAAACCATAATTTTATTTGTAAATTTTTTTAAAACTCTTTTTAACCGCATTTGGTGTTTTAAGTTTTTTTGCATTTTACAATTTTTAATGAAGATGTTTTGAGTTTTTACGTTTTTTTGTCTTGCCGCGAATTGTGAACATTGAATTCATTGAATGAGAACTCTCATCAAATTCGAGGAATTAAGTTTAAATGAAATGCAGCAAGAAATGTGTATAATTTAATAGGCTGGCACAAGGAAGTCATAATTACAAATATAACATTTAAATATACTTGAAATTTTATGGAAATTGTTGCATAAAAGCGATTCTCTCACTACAGATACGGGGACACATACATACCGCTGTTTATCAAGCAGCTGATGAAGGTGGAAAAAACATATTTCAAACATTTTGTCAACACAGTTTAACACGTTACGAAACGTTCCCGCCCTGTTGAAGTGCCAGGCGTTATTTCTGGCCCATTTGGCAAGCCTCAACGAAATGAATAACAAGAAAATAATCGGAAATGAACAAATCAAACGGGGGGGATATTCAACCGTAACCGTGTTCCTGGAGTCTTTTTATATTGCCAAAGGTGCTGAATAACAAGCCGTAAAATTAGAAATGAATTGTGTAAGTTTTTCTTTTCGCCCACTGAATTAAAGAGCACGAGTTTTAGTAAACTTAATGCAGTGAATTAACAGTTATTCATGAAACTTGAGTATTTTTCGTTGAATTATGACGCTGAACGCTGATAATTTTGACATTGATAATGCCGTCTATTGAACGATTATTCTGTTTTGCGTTTAAAGAAAATTTTGTTTGGTTGTCTTCGACGAGCTGTGAATGATGCAAAGATCTCTCGCAAGGGGCATTCCAGAATTGTTCTCTTTTGGAATACTAAATAAGCGACTGCAGAAACGAGCTTCTTAATGAATTAAACATGTAAAGAATTGTCGCATTCCAACATGCATGCTTTTGTCGTGTAAGTGGTTGCGCTTCCAACTGGAAGAAATGTTATTCGAATAAAGTCGACAGCACACTTGATTTTGTAATGTTTCTTGTTCTAAAATTCTAACATCGCACAGTATCTTCCGAACTAACATGGGCTGTAATTCATCATCACATAGATTTGGGAGATTGGATCTCCCAATTGTTTTTAAAGTGGAGGAGAATACAAGGAATTATCCCATTCCTCGTGCTTGCTTTCGTGATGCTAGTGACAGCACGTCCAAATGGCCCTTGTTAAGATCAGAAGTTTAAATTCTTGCGAGAGTATAGTCGATTTTAACGTTCTCTGTTCCTAAAATTCTAAACTGTCTACAAACCTTTATTTTTTTAAGAAATTAATTCAACTAACATAATTTAAAATGCATAGAATTTGAAATATACCCAAAAAATATTTTACGAATAATTACAAAAATATTTTAATTTATAAATAAGTTTCCAACGCCATATATTTCATAAATGACTGTGCAACCATTTGGTGTTGTTACGAAACGCCCAGCTGCGATAAGATGGCTTCCCCGCAAAGTGAGATTAGGGTTGTCAGAAAGTGGCAAGGAAAGGCAGGGTTGCCAGATTTGGGACAAAATCGCCCATTTGGCGACATTTTATGCCATAGACGGGGCGAGAACATTCTAGAACGAATTCTTACCGGTTTTCCTGAGAACGTTCTCGAAGGCAGGTCAAAAGCTATATTTACCCTGCCTGTACGCGGAGGAGTATCTGGAGTATCTTGAGTTCAGTAGTAGTGTTGTGAACTTAGAGGTTAGTTGGAGAGCGATCGACTGAGTCGGGAGCTGTACTTTAGCGCTTTGCCGTGAAGCTGTCTTCACCGTTGTAACCTGAAGGCTGTGTTTGTGATTGTTTCAGCGTGTTTTTCATAGTTTTTCGACAACTGTAACTGTGTTTTTGAAGTTCTCCTGTGTGATATTGGCGAATAAATTGTGTTTTGATTCTTCATCATTTATTCATTGAAGTGTTGCGATCAATCACTCCAAATCCACGAACCCGTAGAACGCAACAACACATACATTTTTTAAGGAAAAACACTGCTGCTCATTGTTTTTAGTTTGTAATAAAATCACATCCTTATTAAATGAACACTACCCTCAATCGATGATATGTTAGATCATTTCTGAATCGTTTGTATTACACAAATGCAGTGTACAGTAAAGCAGAAGCTAAGCATTTAAAAATCCCCTTTATCATGATACACAGCGAGCATCATAAATGCATTTTATCGATTTTTAATAAACTGTTTTATTTACAACACTGCAACTATAAAGATCCACTAGTGCTGAACAGCAAAGTCATTAAACACTCGCTTTTCGACCTGCGTTCGGGCGAACGGTCTGACCGTGGATTTGTTTTCGTGGATTTTTCATATGTAACGTGGATGCGAGCCATTTTTCCTTAGAAAATCTTCCCTTCCTTTAGGTAGAGAGCCCTTCCTTGATCTATTATAATTAAATAAACCAAGGCAATCATGGCATATGAAACAAGCGTTATTTTATACCCCGAGTGTCATAAAAAAAATAAGTTTCTAACATTATTAAGTGCTAATTTTGAATTTTTTAAATGTACTTCCTATGTATGATATCATCTGCATCCAGAATAAGATTCAACAACTATGATAACATTTTTAGAAAACTGTAGGTTGCAAGAGGCAAGCTGGAGCAACTGGATTTCGAGAATGTACTTAGGCTTGGAAACCAAAATAATTTCGAATTTTAGCAACGGTAATAGAATGCATAATATGAATTTTCGGTGATATAAGAAGCCTTAGTGGCTTCAAACATTGAGAATTATGGGACATAAATAAGAGATATAATGGAATTCAGAAGGCCACAATTGTTGGTGCTCTTTTTGGGTTTGATGTTTCTGTGAACTAAGTCACTCGGTATGTTTATTTGATGTATTGAGCACTACAGTATCCTGGCTCCTGTTTGTGGGCCTTGAAAAGCGAAGAGGATTGTCCAAGCACAGTATCTCGAAGTAATAGGAAATTGTTTAAAATAGACTGCGAGTAAATACAGCCAAAACACATAAATAATATCTGTTCAAACTGTTGTTGAATTTAATACTATCCAAAACTCTCCCATTGTTGTACAAAAACTTCACATCGAGAACTTCGCAGGATTCATATTTGCTGCCGGGCTACTACAGCAGATATAGTGATAATTGCCCTTGCTAAAAAGCTTGTTCCAGTGGTGTCAGATGCATTATATACTGTCAAGAATTGAACAATAAATAATGTATAGTATAATATTTATGGCTTAGCAAGCCTCGCTGTTCTTGGTATTTTCCAATTATTCGGAGAGAGTTTATCTGTGAAGACTGATGAGAGTTTATATGTGGAGTTATTCTGAGAGTGTTTATATGTGGCGTTCATAGGCACATGATCCGGATTGTTACACTGTGCCTCGAGTAAAGCATGGAGCTATAAATTAACTTAAGTACACCCATTTTTCAAATTTTGTACCTGTAGGCCGTGTCCCATATCAGAATGACGATGGCCATATCTTCGGAATGCACACACTTACGTGAACACTGACGATATGGTAATAAAGTGGCCTGATGTACTTTGAAATAAACACCTTCCATACATCAATTAATCTCCTGATCACAACACCATTGGATTTGTTTCTGAGATATAATAGAAGACGGAAAACATTTTGAACCTTCACTTATTGCTTTGAAAGCGAAATGGCTAAAAATACTTTTAGTAATTTGATATGCTAGATTGATACTTGGTCATTTCCAAGTATAATAATGGAATGCTGGTCCCCAAAAGAGAATCTATGTAGTATTAATAAAGTATTGCATTCTAGATGCACAGACTTCAGTTTCATTGATTTGGTGTCCTTTCAGTCGGTACAAGTTCAGTCGCAAGGGAAAATCCTGGACTTGAGCCGAATTTCTTTTCCCCGCAGAGAAGAGGAAAACGATGTAGGCTACAAGTAAATAAACGCTCCCAACCTAGCCAAGACCTCGCAAATTTACCAGCCTTATTTCGGCGTTAACTTTCTCTTAAGTCCGATGTCTTTAACTGGCTGAAATTTGGCGACCGTTTGCCAAATTAGCGTACTAATTAATAGCACTAACTTCCACAGAGCAGATTACTGAATTTTTTTTCGTTCGATCATATTTTAAGGAGATTACTCAGCTTAAAATGCAATTTTTGTGATTTGGTCATGTTTACAAACTAAGTACTGAAATAAACTTGAGTTGGAAAGAGTAAAAATTTTCTTCTTTGTAATTCTGATTTTTAAAAAAATCCAGACAAATTAAGGCAAGGAAAACTAAAATGCGGGGATTTATAAATAACTCTCTTCCTAAATAAGTTTTAAAGGAATTAGTTTATTCAGCTAGATTGATATTTCTGTCTTCGACATGCTATTTAAAAAAAAAGTAAGACAACGGCAAAGCTTTCAGATTTTATCCTTGGAAGACAGTACATTCATTTTAATTTACGGTTATTTAATGAAATTAAATTTCATAGCAGAAAATATAAAAATTATTTCACTGATATGTGTGATAATTGTTATTTAAAAAGGAAATGAATCAACAAGCTTAACACGTATGGTAAGTGGCTGCATTCTGACCATTTAGTTCAATCTCATATTTGATATTTCAGTGTTAGACACAGACATTGAAATCAGCCTTAATGAATTAAGCTTTAAGACACTGAAAATAGTTAAAAAAGATTTATAAAATCGAACTTTTCAAGTTTGATTAGAACTAATTTACCTCGGGAAAAGGAAATTATATATATGATATGTAAGTACACACACACACAAAACAACAAAAAAAACATTTAATTAATTATCTAAAGCGTTCCAATAAAATGAGAAAGCCACCCAAAAGACTGAGTAAAGTTGATAAAAATATGTTTCTAAGGGATAAGATCGACTTATCGTTTTGGACATTTTGCAACAGCAATGCTTCCAAAACTGCATTTCAGTTTATTAAAAGCTTCATCATTTCAAAAAATGCGAAGCTCTCAAATTAGTTGGTTGCATAGGAGTTTTCTCCATGTGTAACATGAATGGAAGCCAGTTTCTCTTGAAAGGTCTCCCACTAATGCATCTTTCATTTAGGCAAATAGTGCTTTGCCATAAGCTGTTAAACAAACAAACTGAAAATGCAAAGCACTGATAAGTTTTGATCATAATTTGTTGTCGGAAATTTTATAATTCATAAAAAATTGCTCCAGCAAACTGGAGAGTCGCATGCGGCTCGTTTCATAATAAGAGTAGTTTTATTTAGGAAGAATATAATTAGAATTTAACGATGCATACAACGCGTTAAATAATGTCAAAGTAATAAATGAAAGACAAAAAACTTCATTTCTGGACTTTTGAGGAATTATAGAATAGAGACTATCGTAAAGCAGCATAAAAGACACATACGATGGGAATACACTCTACCGGCATTTCTTATTGAATTATGTTTATCGCTACAGACTGCAGTAGGCAAAGCAAACTGCATATGATAATCGAATTTTTTGTACGTTATGAATTTATCAAATGATTTAGAGTTAGGTGTTGCTAACCCTTTGTACAGGGTGCTTATAAAGCCCCGGACCCATTTTGATGTTTAATAACTCATAAAATAATAAAGATAGATTAAAACTAATAACATAAATGGTTAGATAGACTCAAAAAGTTTCATGACCCTTGTCAATAAACTTCCACGTGTGTCCCCTTCGTCGCACGGAGAATATCAAGTCGATATTCAATTTCACGCCAGGTACCGGCAAGCATGTCGGCATCCACAAAGGCTATTGCGGTTGTAATTCTGGCTTTTAGGTCATCAATGTTCGACACTCTACTCCTGTCAACGTTATCCTTTACATCACATACAAAAGTACTAGAACAAACACATAAAAAGTAAACATAACACTGCAATAGTTGCCAAAAACAAAAGAGAGAAAAATGCAATTAATGAGCAGACGATATTTAGAAAAGTACAGATATTTAGACTGGAAAATGAAATTATCTGAAATTAACCACACGCGCAGACGATATTTACAAAAGTAAAGCTATTCAAACCTGACAAGGAAAATATATAAGTTATTCCATCAATAAATGTCATAAGTTTGTTTATATCTTCATTATTTTATGAGTTATTAAACATCAAAATGGGTCCGGGACTTTAAAAACACCCTGTATTTTGACCACCATGTAGTTGTATGTGAAAAATTAAACGATAGATTTTTATGCAAACCCGTGCCAAGCTGATAGCATTTTAAAGCTATTTTTAGCGAATAATTTGAAATTTCTCTTCGCCGTACGCTGTCGCTGCTCCCTTTTTTATTCGTACTCTAGACTTGTGTATGGATTGGGAGTAGAAAAAAAGTTTTGCTGTTCTAATTTTCAAAACGCAACAAATTCTTACCTTGAGAATCTATTTCTGTTATCATAAATATCTTGCAACGTCAATTTTTGAATTCTCTTCACTCTAGTCTATTATTATATTATTGTCCATTATTAAAGTCCATGATTATACTTGCAAATGACCAAGTCACAAGTCATATCAAATTACTAAAAGTATTTTTAGCCATTTTGCTTTCAAAGCACTAAGTGAAGGTTCAAAACGTTTTTTCTCTCTTTCTAAAATTAATTGTCAATTATGTAGTTATAAACCGATCAAAACGAGAATTTATAAAAGAGATTTTTCTAACCGAGTAAAATATATCAGCGCAGAGTAGAAAAGTTTAAAAATTGTACAGCGTAGAACTTTTTTAATCACAAACTCTTATTTTGCTTTTAAAATTTATTTAGTTGCGGCAATATATACTTATTTAACGATAAACGATACAGTTTATTGTTACAAAAAAATGGCTGAAGTAAAATCTCCGAGAAAAATGAGTGAAGACTTAAAAAAAAAAAATCTGCAGACATCGATGTTGAAATTTTTTAAAATGTAAATTACGACAAATATGCATTTTAAAAAATTTTTCATAATAAATACATTCGAATTTATAAATTGCGTTTCAATTGTTGAAAAACTGGAAGAAAATAAGTTTTTTTTTGGGGGGGTGACTTATTAGCCCTTTTTTTGTACCCATTTATTTTTTAGTCCTATGTCAAAGAAGATCAGGCAATGGCGGAACCGGTTAGCCAAGCTATACAAGGTATTGTTGTATCTCAATTTTAAGTGAATCTGTGTGAAAGATTTTTGGTTTCAATTCAAGTTTAAATTACGGTTTATTGTTAATCAACCTCAAATCCACGTGATTTTATTTTACAATTGTTGAGTAATTTCGTGCTTCAGAGTGTAAAGCAAAACTACTCGTATCTTTTATTTAAAGTTTAAATTTTAATTAATTTTAAACATCATCAAATTCATATGAGTTGTATTTCACTGCTGTTCGATTGTTTCATCAAAGAAAGAACAAGTGAACTTCATTAATACGTCAAATATAGCAAGTTATCGCCAAATGTACAACCAAATTAAGAAATCGAGCAGTAGGGGATCTTACGAAGGGGTTCTTTGAGCTCTTTAAGTGTGTGTGTATGGGGGGGGGGAATTTCGGCTAAAAATCCACTATTTTCCTTTTCGGCTCAATTTCCACGACTAAAATGGGACATGACCGTTTCATTATCCAGATCTTATAAATTTTAGCAGTAAATATTTAGTTTCATGGTATTTTTTTGTTTAAGAAGATAAACAAAATATCCGTGTAATTTTTCATACGTTTTAATTTCTTTCTTTTTAATTTTTTTATTGGTAAATTATTGTTTCAGGCTTTAAACCCATTTCTTAATTCTTGACTACAAGATTTTTTTTTCTTAAATTGAATATTTGTTTGCCAGAATTTGTAAATATTTACACACGCAGCCTAATTTTACTCAAATATCTCGAGTTGTTAACTTAAATAAAACTACTAGATTCATTTCCTGCGTTTGCCGAAGCGAAAAATGAAGAAAAATAAACTCTTCTCGTCTTGGGAATTAGACCCGAATATCTGCCAACCTGTACTACAAACTTCTTAAAATAATTCACCATTCAGAACTTGCGAATATTCAGAGCAAAACTAACGCCAACAGTATTAAAAATGCATCTGCCTTGCCAAACATTTTCCGAATCTTACGAATATTTTAAATTCTTCTCACTGAATGAAATTAAAAATCCCGTGTTGCTATGGTTACTGGAGCAGCGAGGAGGGAAACGAATTGGAGTAGACAGTCAAAAATTAAGTCCTTAAATTTATGTATTCTTTGCGATGAATTTTGTTTGCAGCAGGCAGGTTCAAATACTCCCCGATGATTCTGGAAATATTTTATCGGTTTAATGACAGAATTACCTGAAAAGTGACGTATAATTTTATGCAAACTGAACCGAGGGTTTTATGTAATTTCGCTTTTACGTCCATTTCATTTTTATGAAAGAGTACATTAGTATCTTATGGGTGTTATCTTTATTTTTTTGATTCAGCATCTTTCGAAATACCGAAAAAGTAAGTTTATTCTAGCAATTTTTAATACCAATGTACAAGACGCATTTTCTACGTGTTTGTATACTCTACTGCATAACGACGTATAAGCAAAATTATGCGTCGTATAAAGGAATATTTTACTGTTAATATGAATAGGAATTAGGACAGAGACGAGACAACGTATAAATAGGATATGTATAAATGTTGCTTCCCTGAGATAACTTTAATGAATATATGCAGCATTAGTATAATTAAAAAAAGTCTTTAGAAACCATGTATTAATGACGTGAGACATAAGAGTTGCGTCTCCCATCACGTCGTATATTTTAAGGAGTAAAAAACTTACTAACCCATAAAACTTCCTACAGGTTAAACAATCGCCGCGTCGTCGACACCACGCATTACTGCCACTATGTGCATTTTATTCAAAATTTTCGCCATCAATAATGTCGGACCCTTTTGAAAAATTTCCGCGCAACATTTTCGACGATAAATCTCCCATACTCCGCTCATTTTTAAGACTTCTCGACATTTTCCTTTTTATTTTTAATGCGAATTTAAGCTCCACGGAGGAAAAGAGACGAGTCGGTTGAAGTTATAATACTGCCATATGCGGATTTTCATCTTGTTTTTTTTTGTGGTCCTCACATGAATAATGGAGTTATTTCTGTTTAAGAATGTTTTTGCGTGGAGAAGATTTTCTGGGAAAAATCATGCTGGGAAAACAACGCAGCAGCATTGATGTGTGGCCGCACATTTTCTCCATTTTTTTTTTTTTTTTTTCTGTGCAACAGAAAGAGGTAGATTCCGCGCTTTATTCTGCTGTTTCCTTTTTTGTTAGACGTGGAAACTGTTTGGGTAGTTGTTGTCTCCCGGAGTATTCGAAAATGATGAGTTCTTAATGGTTTCTGACGCTCTCATCTGTTACTTCTGTTTCTACACGAGGAAGGAATCCATTGGTTAAAAAGAGACGCATATTTTACGTTTTATTTCCGTTTCTAGAGAAAACTAGTTTTTTATTTATCAAGAACAGTTTATGTCAAGTTGGTGTGTACGGTAAAACATCACGTATCATCTCGAGGTAAAGTTGTGTTATTTGTTTTGTTTTACTTAAGCCTAATTTAAACTCAGCTCTAGCTTCCGTTTGACTCATCCCATATACAAAATTGCGTTCAGCAAACTTGCGAAAGAATAATTGGCAGCATTAATTACTATGGTATCTCAACTTGATTTTCCTAAAATATCGTCTGCTTATGAAGAGAATTTTCTATACGATTTGTAGGGATTTATATTTATTTTGACTAACCAGTTCAGTTTAAGTTTATGCTTTCTTTCCTATAAGCCTTCATTCCCCCAATTGTCAGTGTCAGAATATGTAAATTTGGTATCGCGCGTGAAGGAATGCAATTTCTACCAGTAGGAGAAAAAGGTTTTAAATACTGAGCTCTAGAAAGGAAAGTTGGAGAGAGTGGGAAAGTGTCCTCTGTAGCGTGAACTTCTAATTCTGTACTTATAGCTGGTTAAAGTGGCGTAACTGCTATTATTCTGTTGCCACTAGACTTCGACGCAGTTTTAAGTAACACGATTGTCTGAACTCGGGAGAAATTCTACTGATTTGTTAATATCTTCGAATTTTAAGTTTAATTCTTCTTATTTGAGTTACCGCCCGAAAGAATCTAATAAAGTGTTCTTTTAACCCTTTTCCTGTCTAGTTCCTGCACTTATTTCAGCAGTCGCACTGAAAGATTAGCAACTAGGTACTACAAGGTAATCGTTTCCGTTGATTCAGCGAATATTTGCTGCCAATGACACGAAAGTTGAGCAAAGAATAGTACAAAGTTTGCTCTTAAACTAATTCTTTTGTTTCTGGTGGTCTAACGCTGAAACTACTTATTTAAAATTATATAGAATGTAACGCGGCAGTTTTCTTGAGCAGCCAAATACATAAATTGGTAGCATAGAACGCCATCTTTTGGCTGTAACGGAAATTTCAGGATTTAATGCAGCGTTTGCTGAATATCGGCATTAATACCAATCGTATCTTTGCTTTTTGTATTTTGTGCAATAAAATTTCACTATCGTTTGTGCAATGGCTGGTACGTTATTTTCTCAATGTTGGTGGCTTCGTATTTTTCATTTTGATGGCGTGAAAATTACAAATTTGTGCACCTTGTTGTCTATGAGTAGTCAATCCTTAAATCTGAAAGATCTTTTCAAATTTTTGTAACGAGAGGATTGATAGCAGTGCGGAAATGTGAAAAACGTGGACAAAAAAGGTGAAGACGTCAACACATGCGCCAGAAAACATAGATTTGTTTTTCCCATCCAAGAAACAGCGCATGTGCCATTGCTATGTGGTTTATGCAGTTCAAAAGCTGAAACCTGTTGCGCAAAATGGCAGTGCAAAGTTTGTAATGCTAGGACCCTGCGTGGACGAATTTACCGACTACATTTTTTTTTGGAAGCCAAGTGCTTTTAATTTTAAAATCCAGATGAATGCACGGTTTCTATTGCTTAACTTTTGTGTTTAGATCGCCTAGATGGGAAAGTGGGTAATGACTCTGACTGCCAGACCGAAAGCCCCGGATTCAAATCCCGGAGAAGGCATGGATGTAAACCTCCCTTCACAGGAGGCAACGATGGCTCACATATCAAGGGCCTCCTATTAAGGACGATGGGCCACCTATTAAGCGGTGGTCACTTTATTATGGAGGCCCATATATTAAAGGCCTCCATAATAAAGTGATCCCCTTTTCGGGCCTTAGTAGTAGTCAACACCTATAACGGCTAGTGGCCGCCATTGGGAAAACCTTTTATGTTTAAACTGCGCCATCATATGGATCACTGAACAAAATTGTGTTGTTTCAGATTATATCATTTGTACTGATTCCCTTTGAGCCTTGGAGACCCAAAGATACATTTCTTCTTCTAATAACACAATCGTTGAGATTCAAGAAAACTAAAAAAACCTAGAAGATAAAAACGTTTCAGTCGCTTTTAGATTTGTAATGGACATACAGGTGCTGTTGAGAATGAACGGGCCAATTTTCTCGCAAAGACTGCTACCAAGAGCGAAATTGACTTTACTGTCAATATCCCTAACTCTTTTTATAAGAAGATAATGAATTAAAGTGTTGCGGAGTCGTGAAATCAAGAATACATTAGTCTAAATAAAGGGATCTCAACTAAGAGATTTTTGCCTTCCATCAAAATGAGACTATGAGGTCATCCTTTTTTTTTTTACAAGTGATCCAATTCCTTATGGGTCATGGAAACTTAAAAAAGTTATATGAGCAGGTTTAAGTTGGAGTTTTTGCGATTGCTGCCTCAGTGGGGAGGAAAATGTTGAACACGTGCTTCTTATGTGCTCCAGATTTGACAATGAGAGAAAGACCTTAAAACTGGCTTTCATCAATTTATTTCCGAGAGGAGTGCATTTGATTATTTTTGTAAATTCGTTGTAAATTACTGAAATCCTTCATAAGCCTTTTTAAAAATTTTTTGTTACTGTTTACTTTTTGCGTTGTATTTCATAGTCCCATACGATGTCCCACCTATGTCCCATACGATACTTTTTGGTACATGGGGAATTGTTTGTTTTTTATTAGTAACTAAGGAAAAAAAAAGGTTGAAAAAGGTGCCGAAGAAATCTGAAATGTTCATTAACATAATCAAATGTTTTTCCAAAATTAAGATCCAATGCACAACATTAGAGTGATTTAGTAATGGACGCAAAAATGTTATCCTTGACGGCTTTTCATAGCGTCAAATCAATAAAACCATTGAAAAGATTCAATAATGGCTCCTGAAAATTATCATTTCTCTCTTCGAATAATAATATTGTTGCGACTTATATCACTTGTCTGACAGTAACATCAGAACAGGCCCACGAAATTCAAGGAGAGCAAGATTGCTCCTGTCGTTGGCTACAGCCTTGATCATCATATAGGTGACAATACAACTTCCCTCAGTTGCACCCTAATTTTGATGGAGAGCATTCCGGGGACGACTCCAAGGGTCTCTCCTCCCCTCCTTCCCTACCACCAACCTCTCCAGAGGACTTTCGACTCCACATGTATTTAGAGTGCCCCTATGCCGGAAAGACACTATACATTTACAACCATCCACGCCTTCTCCGGGATTCGAACCCGGGTCCTTTTCTAAAGTTAAGTTTCATTTCAAAAATCCCTATTTTAATAGTAATGAAGAGATTCACAAAACTGTAACGAGAGGCTTAAGGGGTGAGGTATCTTTAAATAATTCAAAAGAATAGTTAAATACACTCACGTTTGTGAAAATTGCAACACCAAGAAGGAATCGTCATAATTGAATGCAATTTAATACACAGTTGAGTGGTAGTGGTACAAATAAATGATTAAATGTTCAAAGCAAACAAACAAGAACAAGAGATCAGAATCAGTATTTTGTGTGGCCACCACGCGCCGCAATAAGTGCTGCTACACGACGTGGCATGGAGTCAAACAAAGTTTGAATGTCTGACTGAGGAAGAGCATTCCATATCGTTTGTACGCGTACCCAAAGTTCGTCTGCAGACGCAACAGGACGAGGATCACGAGCAAGACGCCGACCAATGACATCCCACACATGTTCAATTGGCGACATATCCGGGGAACACGCAGGCCAAGGAAGAAGCTGTACCTGCTGCGCTGCAAAGAAGGATTTAACAATCCGAGCAGTATGAGGGCGGGCATTGTCCTGTTGAAATACAGCGCCTGGCAAGCTTTGAAGGAAGGGAACAGCTTCGGGCTGTAGAACTTCACGGATATACCGGTTGCTGTTCAGATTGCCCACAATTCGTAGCAATTGAGATCGTCTATGATATGCTATGGCGCCCCAGACCATAACTCCGGGTGTTCGTCCACTGTGGCGTTCGATAATGCACTCCGGAAGGTGGCGTTCACCGGCATAGCGTCTGACACGAATGCGGCCATCATGGTACCACAAATTAAAGCGGGATTCGTCAGAAAACACGACATGCTGCCAATCAGCACGCCAGTCTCTATGCTGATTGGCCCATTGTAGCCGCAGGCGGCGATGGTCGTGCGTTAGGGGGATCCTGTATAAAGGAGTCCGTGCGCGCAGTCCACACTGCAGCAGACGTCTACGAATTGATGAAGCACACAATGAAACACCTGTAGCTATTGACCACAGTGCTGCCAATTGTCTAGAGGAAGCTGTACGGTCCGTCCGCGCCATGCGGACCAGGTGTCTATCATCGCGAGCTGACGTCACATTTCGGGGTCCACTCCCGGATTTCCGAGTTGTCCGACACTCGTCCGTCCACTGCTTCCAAACGCGCATCACTGTGCTGCTGTTACGCTGCACACGAGAGGCTACTGCACGATACGACAATCCAGCTTCACGAAGGCCGATGATTCTCCCTCGTTCAAACTCTGTAAGTTGTTCAAATCTCGCTCTCTTTCGTCGACGAGGCATAAGTACAGATTGAGTTAACGTTTACCACTAGCAGATAACCACCGATAACCATACACGCCTCGCTACAGCCGTCTATTTATTCGGATCCATCAGCCGTTCAGAGGGCGCTGCTCAGCATACGCATGCGCTACGGATTTGCAATTCTAATCATTTGCATATCATGCGCTACTTTGCATTTCCTGAAAATTTCAGCTCACTCGCGTAAGTCCTTCATGGTGTTGCAATTTTCACAAACGTGAGTGTAGAATAGTTCAAAAGAATAGTTAAATATTAAAATTTAAACCTTTAAAATCTTTTTCTTCAAATTCTTGTGATAATATTGCTAATCAAGAGGAAATTTACTCGTAGGCCACATAAAGCTGCTTCGTGGACCACCAACTTGAGACCGCTGCATTATTATTCGGAACTTTGAAAAAAGACAAGAATTTTTTCTTTAAAGTAACAACTTTAAACTAAATGTACAGCACAGTGTAAAACTTCGAAGCAGAATATTCGCTTTTGAGTAATAATAACGCCTAAAACAATAGCAATTGCACCAAATTTAATGCTAAACAACGAGCATTCCTTTCTTCCTTCTGAAACCGATAAAAGTATCAGCACGTGCGTTTAGAGAAAATTCAAATACGCTTTCATGTTGCAGTAGTAAAAAAAGTGCAAAGGTTTTTCCCCTTTTCCTTACCGCAACATGAAGATAATTACACTATTTCATTAATGATGCTGGTATTCACAGAGTATGCAGAGATAAAATTAGAGCAGACACGACAGCGCGTAGTTCATCTTGTTTTAAATTTTCTTATATATATATATATATAAAGAAGAAAGTCCGTGTGTTTGTCCTCTAACAACTCACTCATTACTATAGCTATCGTCAACCAACTTTCTACCATTTTTTGGGGGTCCTGGAAAAGGTCGACGTCCATTTTTTTTCCAAAAAAAAGTGGCTAAAATTAGAGATATTAATTAAAAACTCGGAAAAACGACCATTTTCGTCCTCATTCTTCCGAGTGGCAACAGTCTCGCAAGCTAAAGATGAAACTCTGCTTTGTTTCGAAAGTTGTTGCCACTGCTCGCTTTCAAATCCTAGAGTTTGTTAATAAAAAAAATTCTAAGTTTTACGATGAAATAAAAATAGCATTGCCAAACATTAAATACATTATTCTCGACTTCAAAATTCGTAGGAAACCATTTCGATAGTTTCCATCTTCGCACGACTTTAATCAGCCGAAATATTAATAAAAACTCAGAAAGCGCTCATTTTTGCATTTCCGAGTGGCAGCAGTCTCGGAAAATGCTTTATTTCGAAAACTGTTGCTACTGCTCGCCTTCACATCGTAGCGCTTTTTGATAAAAAAATTTGGCGTAAGTATTGCAAAATCTATCTACTACATAAAGAAAGAAAAGAAAGAATGCCTGTTTGTGCGTTTGTTTGTTTGTTCGTGTTATTGATTTCTGATTAATTATGATAAATGTTTGGCCACATTTGATCGACTAAAACTGAATATAGCTTTTAAAAAAACCTCTGAAAGCTTTCAGATTTTATATTATGCTCGAAGGGGTGTTTTTTTAACGCTTTGTGTGCTACATTTATTTATTAAATACCACGTTTTTTGCACTTAAGCCTTAAAATTAAATTCAACAGCAATATCACAAAATAGCTTAAACGAGTATATCTTTAGAATTCTCTATCGCATTTTCAATATATCTTAGAATTTCAGTCTCGCTCACTAGAGATATTTTTTTTTCTCATACAGTGTTGCCATTTCTCGCTTTGAAATCGTTGAGTTTGTTAATCGAAAATTCGTTAAAGTTTTACAAAGTATGAAATAGGGAAAAAAATCCATATTTTGGCTTCCAAATGTCCATATTCGACTGAAGGACTACGTTATTCAAAATCTGATGTCTGTAGGCACCTTTATTTTTTCCCAGCATACATACATTTATGCAGACTCTTCATTATATAATTTATTTAAATATAATGCAGGGCTCTAATAGTTGGTGGCAACAATTTGAAAACTGAAACGCCGTTTTATAGTAGGAAAATGCCAAAACGAAATTAATACTCCTTTAGGGAAAATAGCTCCTTTGGACTAATAATTCCTTTTTTTTCTATTTGAAATTTAAAGGCATGCACCACATGCATCGCACGCCCTAAGAAGGCACCTCTGGTTACAGGGGTAGTCCACATAATAGATAGCTATTCCGGTAAATGGCTATCTATTATGTGGGGGCACTACGATATTTTGAGTATGGCCCAGTATAGAGAGAATAACAGAAGTTTAGGAAAGACTTAACATAAGAAATAACTTGTTAATCAAAATAAATCTTACAGGATACGAAAGATTCGAATGGGAAAAAAAGAAGCGCAAATGTTGAAGTTTTAGAATGTCAAATCTTTACTAAGATTCATCAAAGCTCAATGATTCGAATGTCGCATACATTAATTTTTCCAGGGAAACTGTGTTTGAACCGGGGACCGAAGATAAGAAAAAGGTCACTAAACTCTGGACACGTAAACAATGACCCTAAGAAACACTCTCTTACTATCCTCATCCTTCACATGATGAGAAATGGTAAAACAGCTTTGGAAAATTCATCTGCATTTTTGTAGTCGTGCATCCCTTTACAAAAAGGGCCGGAATAGTTTATCTCTCCGTAACATGCACCTCTCCACGCTGGCATGTTTGAGGAATATGAAAAGAGATTCAGAAACAAATAAACCAACTGGAGCGCTGGAGCAGAGAACGAGACAGAGCCGGAGGTGAGGCACGGCTGGGTATGTTGTGCCTTTTGACAACACTGACAAATGGGGAATCATAAATAACTTGCCCATTCCGTACCACTCTGCCCGAAGGTTTAAGTGCCGACTTCGGAGAGATGCGGGCCCGTAAATAAAGAATCGCGGAATAAGAATTGATGGAGGGGTAACAGGTGGAGAGTTATTTGGATAAAGCGAAGAAACTCGACATCAGAGTAGAAAACGTCAAAAATATCTCATCGAAGAAAATGCAGACAGTTTCAATATATGAATATCTCTTATGGAATTCTTTACCTTAGTTCTAGCTTTAATTTGTAACAGCTTTGTAACAGAAGTCTTCTACTTCATTTGATTATTTTCCCTTTATAGTCTAAAAATATGAACTTTCTTATAATAAATTTCTCTTAACTCCGGCATTTCAAAATTAATTTTTATCATATGATTCTTATATAATGCTCATGTCGCATGTATACCTACATAACTGGAAAAGTCTTTTAGCTAGGTTTAACATAAGTCGCAGTTTGACCCGGGCTGTCAGGTTTTATGATGTGGTGGTTCCTGCGTCCCGGCCAGTTGATCCTTTTGTCTCGGTTATTTGGTAAAATAAAGTGTCAGCTATACACAATTAATATCAAATACAATCCTATAAATGTTTGCAGTATTTTATGAACCATGTCTTTCTTACATTGAGCTATACCGCCCAACTTGGATAGTGTTAGCCACTATCGCTGACTGTCGTATCGAAGAGCCCGGGTTCGAATCCCGAAGATGGCATGGCCCTTTGTAAATTTATACTGTCTTTGCGGCTTGGGAGCAACTAAATATGCAAGGAGCAGAAAGCCCTCTCGAAAGGTTAGTGGTAGGGGAAGAAGGGTGGGAGACCCTCGACGCCGTACTCCCCCCCGAAGTTCTATTCGTCAGAATTGGGGGGGTGGAACTGAACAAAGTCGCACTGCCACCTGTATGCTGCTCGAGGCTCTTGCCAACGACAGGTGGAACGTTGCTGTCCTTGCCCCGATGAATTTCGTGGACTTGTTCTGATGTTACTGTGAGACAAGTGAGATAAGTCACAACAACAACATTGAACTACAGGAAAACAGCTTTGGTAAAGCAGAATATTTTATATCGATAAACAGCAGTGAATTATCAGGTGAAAAATTAACGAAACTGTTGAAAATACTACAATGAACATGGATCAATGTTTTGATGAAGTAGTGATTGCAAAAGCTTATTGGTCAGGTAATTATGAAATCTGGAGAAATAAAAGTTGTGAAGAAAAAATGGGTATAACGTTTCAATCATTTTAAGAAAAGAAACATTTCATTGCCCAATCTCGTTCAAACGATAGAATATATTTGCAGCATGCGAGGCGCACTGGCATCGATCGAAAGGGTATTCTCAATCATGTATATCATATAATCTGTATAGAGAGGTGCAATGGCTGAACCAACCGTAAACGCTTTACTAACCTGCACAACAGATTGCACATTGAAGTGCAATCACTGCACATTGCAGTGAATATTTCGACGCCATTAAGAATAACGAAGGATTTTTTAAAGTAAGTTTAGAGTAGTGATAAAAACTAATAACTTCTCAAAAGCAAAACGAAAAACTAACCATCTGAAGTATGTTCAGTTGAGTTCTTAAAAATGTCTTTTAACTAGTTGTTTTTGTTAAGAACTTCTCTATTTAGTCTTTTTAATCATAAGTATTTATCATAGCAGATTTTATTTTCTATTGGGAGTATTTTCTCAAACTGTCCCGTTCGAACAAGAAATATTAAGTCAAGCCTTCTTTTAGCAGTAATAATATCAAATTCTTCAAACGAAACCCTATGGAAATACTATGAAATCAGAACTTCACTATTCGTTATATAGCATTTTTTGCTCTGGTAGCATGACTACCGTTTCGCTTCGTTATCGCCAAGTACTACTTACAATGCTTTAAAATATTTAAAATCTAAGTATATATGCTTTGCTGTGTAATTCATCAAAACACGTTTAAATAAAAATTATCTGTAAAAATTGAATGCATGATCACATGTTTACATTTTCCACGTCACTGTTTAGAAAAAATATAATGCAGCTTCACTTCGGGGCTATAATAAAAAAAATTACGTGCACCGAAACGATTACAGATAAATAAATAAAAAAACTCTGAAACGTTTCAGATTTCATTCAAGGGTCGTCCAAAAAAGTTTTTAAGGGTTTTACGTTCTCGCTGACCTCGCGGTTTGCAAGTCTGCTGTTAGACTCAGTCCTTTTTTTTTTGTCTTTTTAGCTGTATTATTAAGCATCATTTTTTGTACTTATGCTACGTACAATTCAACAACAAAAATTACAAAAATTTTAAAAGCAGCATAGCAGTTTATGTTTAGTATTCTCGATGCAGTGTTAAGTGTCGGCCTACATTTTTTTATTTTATTATTATTTTCTTTTTTTTTTTTTTTTTTTTTTTGTTTTTTTTTTTTTTTTTTTTTTTTTTGTTTTTCAGTCTTTTTTCAGTTCTTCACATCAACATTCAGTACGACTTTACAAAACGTTTTTTTTTGTCTTTTTATTATTAACGTTTTGTATGTTTACTTTATTTATAGAATATCACGTTCTTGGTGCTTACGCCACATAAAATTCGATTCAAGAGCAAAATCACAAAATATTTAAAAACGACATAGCTTTAGAATTCGCACGCTATAGATAAAAATGTTTTATTCTATACAGTATTGCCTTTGTTCGCTTTGAAGTTATTGAATTTTTTAACCAAAAATTCGTTTAAGGTTTACAAAGTATGAAATAGGTAATAAAACAAATTCGAAATTCAAGATTCGGGTTTCTAGATGTGCATGTTCGGGTGGACAACGTTATTCCAAACGTTGATGGCTCTAGGTATCACTGTTTTTTTTCACAATGTGAGAAATATGCATAAATTCATGCAGATTCTTCAGTATTTAATTTCTTTAAATATACTACACAGCGATAACATTGGGTGGCAACAATTTGGAAAGGGATACGCCGTTTTTAGTGATTCAATGCAAAATGCCATTTCGAGACTAATATCCCTTTCGGGACTAACGTCCCTTTTGAACTAATAAAAAACCAAGAGCTTTGTAATAAAAATATATCAAAATGAGTCATGAAAAGAGAATTAAAAAATAAAACAAGGTATCATATATTTCCTAGCATCTCATCCCGAGGTTATCGTCACGAGATAATGTAACAAGACAGCCACGTTTTTGGATTACATAATAAACAATGCGAGGATGCCAAAAATTAAAATTAGACTCAAAACAAATTTCGATAATTTTGCATACAAATTAGCTAATTATTCATTAATGTATTCCGATGCCTTACATGGCTAAAAAAACTAATACCCTTTGGAAATCTGATCAAAACTGCGTTGTAAACAAATTTAAACAAATTAATCGCGGGATATAATAAAAGAAAATGTCACTAAGGAAGTAACTTAGAAGCAGAAACCCAATTAGCATGATAATTAAAAACTGGAATATAATAATGAGATTAAAATGGCAAGATTTCCGAAACTGTAGTAATCGCAGAAATAATCCAAATTAGAAGTATCAAATATAGTTCAGCTCAAAAACAAATTTACCTTTTTTTACAAAAAACTGAAAAACAAATTTTAAAAATAGTAAATTATAATTGTTATATTAATTCTTTTGATTAATCTATTCTCTTGTAGTTTAACACATCGACTTTTGGCTGATTTGGAAAGATTATTAGAATTCTAACTACCTTTATCAAAGGAGATAATACACTAAATAATACATTAATAAATAAATTTATATATATATATATATATATATATATAATACTATATTATAATGTCATTCATATAAAGCAAAATAAATTGATTAATTTGTAAGGTTTATCCTAAGTTTATAACAGTCACTTTAAGTTTGTCACACTTTCCTGCCTCTCCTAATTTCAGCTTACAATTTCCTACCAGAACGCATTTTCAGAAAAGCGTTTAATGCAAATGAGTAAGAGTAGTGTTCAAGTCGATGTTTTACTGACTTCGATAGAGAGCCAGAGTTTCTGACTAGCGCGCGTTTGCCTTTCGGCTACGTCTCTCTCTAAGCTATTACTACGCCCGGCCGTACTTTAGGCCCTCGATAGCTTCGCCTACTTAATTGAGATTTAGGGACCAACTACTTGGAATCCTGATAGCTTCGGTTATATCTTTTTAGCTAAGCATTAGTTTTTAGTACTTTGAGTTCAAGTCCCAGTGGAGGCTTTGCTGTACGCTCTGAGATAGGAGCCGACTGTGTTAAATCTTATTTTGAGAATAAAGGGTATTACTTCTCTGTTCACACACTCAAGCGATTATTTGCTTGTCGGTGTAAGAGGTTCCCCGCATTTAACTGTTAAACAAAAGGGTGGAACCGCACAAATTATTGCTGCGAACTAATTTGCAATATCATTAAATTCAGAAAACATAAGTAAATAAAGTGCAAGTACGCTTATTAACTTATGTTTTCTGAATTTAATGATATTGCAAATTAGTTCGCAGCAATAATTAATCAATTTAACTCGCTTCATTACGAATGAGATTACGATATTGTATTTATTAAATTCATATTTCATTCCTTGCAGCACTGGCGGAAGAGAATTATTTTTTAACTTTACTAATTAGTTTTTTACGGAACATTATTATATATATGTATATAATGATTTAGAAATCAAGGACACAGTAGAGATCACTACAGAACTTGGTACATAAAAGATGTTAACAGTTCTAGTGGCTAATTTCACACATCTTATTTTATTTTTGAGAAGCAAATTCTTAACATGATTCTTATAAGTAATGGGCGCTCGTCTTGATCCCACTTTTGCCTACTCTACATCTTACGACAATTCCGTGGATGAAAGGCAGAAAAGCGGCGAC
>KK117942.1:238072-268031 GCA_000611955.2 Stegodyphus mimosarum | reverse complement strand
CCTCTTGTAGGTTTCTTTGGTTTGTACCTTTCGTTGGCTTGGTTTGTTTGATTATGGCAAAGCACTCGAAGCCTCTCTGCTTAAAAGGAGACTTTGCACGGAGAACTTTCTAAGGGAAACTGGTTCCTATAAACGTTACACACAAGGAAAACCACGGAAACGGGTATGCAGCCAGCCCGTTCGCGGGATTCCAACTCCAGACCGAACTACAGGTGTTCAGCGACTGTTTACTACTGGTCGGCACCCTTTGATGGGCAGATGAATGCAATCTACGGATAGTGTCTTGAGGGAGAGATGAACATATGCTTTAAAACAGAAGTGTCAAACTGGCGGCATGGGGGGTCGCATGTGATCCTAGAAGCAAATTTATGAGAGCGGCGAAGACATTTCAATTATGGTGCAAAGATTTCAAGATTTTTATTTGAAGGTCGAGTTTACATTTCTTAAATTTACATTGAAAACGGGCATAAATAACGCACAAGAAAATCTGTAAATGGAGTTAATTATTACATGCACAAATTTCACCTAAAATTCACTATATTGTAAATCGAATGTTAAGGTAGGGAATAATAACATTTCTTTATTATAGATACTGACAGTCAGGTTAATGAAATTTCTGAAAATACTTAGCTCTACTGATAATCTTAGTACTCTCGAAAACAAAACTTCAAGAAACTCATTGTCTTTATCTGGAGGTTTTCCTATCACCAAATTAATTTAATTGTCATGAGAAAATGGAAAAGTAAAGATTTAATGTTGGATTAATATTGATTCCATAGGTGCTGATCCATTTAGCAGCCGAGTCAGAAGAAATATTGGTTTGGCATTTATCAAATGGCATTTGTAGTCATACTTCACTTAATCTTGCCTGATTCAAAACATTTACCTTTCTGATAGCTTTGCGGTAAGAAGAGAAGCAGTAAACAGCGGTCCAGTTACGCTGAGGTGCAGAAAGAAAGCGCCTAATTAATCCAATATGGAAGCTTATTGAGAGAAATGTTTCAGTTTTAGAAATTTTGAGTTTAAATTCCGAATTAGCTATGTCATCATCGTTATGTGGAAGTCATATGATATGGACTAATCTAGAAATGACGCGGCTCAGAAAAAATTATTATGCGACTGCTATTTTTATAACAGAGAATACTATATTATAACAGAGAATACTTTTTATAACAGAAATACCCCAATTAAATGAAGAAATTGCTGAAATGATTGCTAAAATGTTGAACTAGATGAAATGATGATTGATGAAAATGAAAGAACTATTGTTAATTGGAGTTATAATTTTACTCTACATGATATTCATACACATATATATCTCTTTGTTTCAAGCCGAAATTTGGATGTGAATTTACTTTCCCCCCTCTTGCTTTGGAGAGGGGCTAGAATTTTCGGGTGAACTATTATAATTAATATACATTCGAACGGTTCATTTTATGGAAGAGAGATTTTAATTGATTTCAATGTTCCCCCTCCTGACGAAGTAGCACTGAAGTTGATTGAATGCCTCTTCTTTTATATTCTTTATAAAGTTCATTAGTTTTTTGAATTAGAGTTTTATTTGTTTGAAGTATTTTAGTCTTAAAATTTATTAAATTGTTTTATACATTTATAGGATGTTTTTAAATTTATTACCGTATATACCCGCGTATAAGTCGAGATATTGCGGACAAAAAAAAGACTTCAAAGTGGGGGGGATCGACTTATACGCGGGGCCATAAAAAATTAAAAGAATCGGAAGTTCAAAAATTTCTTTATATAATGCATTTGTTTTCTTCCCGCACTTAAGTTGGACGACTTATCAAATAAGTCACTTACTTGAAGTAATTTCATGACTTAAATTATGTGACGAACTAATCACAGAGTTTCATACTTTAAATAGAGTAAGTTTCGATTAAACCAAAGAATTTTCGGCCCCCGAACAACTGATCAATATCGAGCAATAAAAACGTTGGCGATATGTTAAATGTTAATGGTAAATGTTAGAAAATATTGGGCAGAGTGGATTAGTTCCGGTCGACCAACATTTACAAAGGGAGGCAACATTAAAAAGCCCGATATTACATTAATTGCTCAGTGGCTTAAAGATGCTTGGAACGAAATACCCTCTGAAATGATTATAAAATCATTTAAAAAATGTTGTATTAGCAACGAACTAGACAGCACGGAAGATGATGCTGTTTTTGAAAGTGAAAATGACGACGAAGGCTTTAGTAGTGATTGTAACAATACAGAGTTCGAGACTGAAAATATGTAGGATGACGAGCCAATGACGAAAAAGAGTTCTATGAAATGTTTGGCGAATCTGACCATGAATCGGACGTTGAAGGATTTTGATTTTGTTTATTTACCAAGGTATTTTTTATCATATGTTTACTTTTTTTTCCTCAAATGATTTTGAATAAATGTAGTACTTAAAAAAATTTTTTCGAAGTTTCTCGATCGATTTCGGAAGTAGGGGGGTCGACTTATACGCGGGTTTCTTATTTTCTACGAATTTTTTTTATGTCGAAGTGGGGGGGGGTCGACTTATACTCGGATATATACGGTACTTATGAATTTCAGTTTTTGGTCTTTGTGTAAAATTGGTTATAATTTTATTACTGTATGTCTTTACCGATAATTTTTCAGCAGCTTAATGCGCGAAAATATTAGGCATGATTATATTATGTTATTTAAAAAAATGTTTTATAATTATATACATATATATATATATACCATCTAATATGGGAAATGAAATTACTTAAGGATTGTAAGAACATGATCCCCTACCTATTTTCATTTTTATGAATTTGCAAATTTTATAATATACATATGGAACAGAAAAAGTAAAAAGGTTGCACAAGCAAAAACAGTGAAAACCAAAATTAATCCTTTTTTATTTAAAGCTCCAAACAGAACTTGTCAAGGGTAAAGTGTTTTGAAGCTTTAAACAAAGTCAATTAACTGAACGACAAGAACCGGTTTCATTCCGATCAGCTCACTGAGACCTCTAGTATCAATTAGTATAATGGTTATTAATTCTAAAAATTTTTTATAAACAATACCCCAAAAACTCTATACAAGTTTGAGGCTCTCATTGAGTTGGTCTCTTTTCCCTACCAGTTTTTTGTCGTCCGAACACAAAAAGAAACAAACGGTGCAAGGAAAACATTTTACATGTAATGCCGAAATAAAACATTTATAATCTAGGGAAAAGATTGGATGAATTACAAACGAAAGAAATGTCAATAAAATTGGTAAAATGAAGGACAAGAATAAAAATAATATCAATAATAAAATGCTGTACTAATTACAATGTAAAGCTCAAATTTTTATCGAAAAATTTGATTATCAAATGTAAAGGCTAAATAAGGGCCAGGTTCGAATGCGTGCTTAAAATGAAAATACTTTTTCTGTTCCATATGTATATTATAAAATTTGTAAATTCATAAAAATGAAAATAGGTAGGGGATCACGGTTCTTACAATTCTTAAGTAATTCTCTCATATATTTCATTTCCCATATTCTAGTTTTTTTTCTCAACAACATATAGAAAATTTGTCAACTTTCTTTTCATAACGTTTTTAATAACATATTTTTTTAACAATAATTACAAAACAATACAGTGTAATTACTGAAGTTATTGTATATAAAGTAAAAATCGTTATTTCTGGCATTTTCTTATTGCTATTGCTAAAAAAATGGGCCTATTTCCAAACTTCCTAAGTCTGCTTAAAAGCTCTTTAGCAGTGAAGATTACTAATACTCTTTTCCTCTCTCCGCTACGACAATTATACATATAGAGCCCTCATAAAGAAAAAATGAATTTTTTATTTTAGTTCCGACTTTTCCTTTTTAATTTATATAGTATTACATTTTTTTGATTTAAAAACATAATTATTCCAAGTATTTCTGTGCAATATGCTGCTGAAAATTAACCAATATAATGCTGCTGAAAATTAACCAGTATAGATAAAAAGTAAGACATTTAAAGCCAGTTTTACACAAAGGCCCAAAAAGAGTGAAATTCAAACTTTCTGTTCTTTACTTCGAAATATGTAGCTTGATTACAATGTCCTCGTTTAATTTCTAATAGATTTTATACTTCTACATTTTAATTTCAGTTTTTTCAGTTTTAATCTTAACATTATGTGAAAAAATACACTTAATTATTTACTTCATACAAATTTTGGATTTTTTCATTTGGATGTTTTTAATATATTTTATTAACGGATTGCTTCTTAGTCCTCGAGTAAGTTTTAAATTCATGTTCTCGGTTTATTATAAAAATAACAAATTGGTATCTTAATTTTTGTATTTCTACTTTATTTCAATTTTAAATTCAATAAAAAATGTCTAATTATTTTCTTTTGCTTGATCTGACATTAGAATTTTTACCCTACGTCGGAGAGGACATCAAAATTTTCAGATGAACTGTTATAATTAAATACTTTAGAATACTTCATCAGCTAATTTTGGATACAGAAAGGCAGTGGTTTTCAAGTGGAAGGAAGTTGTAACTGAGTGTGATGTATCCTCCTTTTGATAACGTTATATCAGATTTGACTGAATTCCTCTTCTTTTATATTTTTTCTCGTTTCGGTATATTTTTTCAGGTTTATATATTTTTTAGGTTTTAGTTTCGCATTTATTAATTAAAATCTGAAGTGAAAATATAAGTTAAATATAATGGTCAGTAAATTGAAATTTTATTAATTAAGAAAGAAATACTTGAAAAAATATATTTTAAATAAAATAATATGCTGTGACAAAATACGTATAAAATATAAAAATATATAAATATAAAATGGAAAAAGCAGGTTAAAATGGAAATTATGTAAAAGGACTTAAAACATACATTCCGTAAATTACTGCTAAAATCTCATTTAGTAAATACTGAATTAAGTTTAAGCGTGCAAGAAAATACCGCTGTCAACAAAATAATCAAAGTTAACGGTGCCATGAGTGTTAACAAAACTAACAGTGTCGCTTCATTTTTTTTTTAGCCCAAACGGCGTTAGCCCAGAAGGGCTATTAATTTCGTTTTGGCATTTTACGTTGAATCACTATAAACGGCGTATCACTTTTCAAATTGTTGCCACCAAATATTATCGCTCTGTGTTGCATTTAAATAAATTAAAAATAATGAAGAATTTGAACAAATATATGTATGTTTCTCTCATTGTGATAAAACATAGAGCCATCAAGTTTTGAATAACGCAGTCTTCCACCGAATATGGGCATCTGGAAGCCCTAATTTTCAATTTGGAATTTATTTTATTTTCGATTTCATATTTTGTAACATTATAATGAATTCTTGATTAACAAACTCGACGATTTGAAAGCGAGCAATGGCAACACTGTGTGAAAAAAAAATGCATTTTTATCTCCAGCGCGCGAGATTGTGTACCGGAAATGATATACAATATACAGATATGCTCATTTTAAAATTACATTGCGATATTGCTGTTGAATTTATTTTTATGGTTTAAGTTCAAAGAACATGATATTTTATAAATGAAGGCAACACACAAAACGTTATTAAAAAGTGCCTTTGGACGTAATTTAAAATCCGAAAGCTTTTTTTTTTTTTTTTTAAGTGAACTCTCTTACTGGACATTTATAAAACTGATTTTTATTAAGTTGTGCGTTAAACCTTTATACGGATTTTTAAGTTAGGTTTCGAAAGATTTGAATAACGAAAAAAGGGCGTCGAGTCCAGTTACTTTCGAATCTCAAATATTTTTCAAGATTCCCGAGATTTTAGTATTAGCAAATACGAATGCGGCATTTCTAATAAATTCTACATTTTTGTAATCAGAAGAGTCTCTTCTAGAATAATCGTTATTTTGAAAATGTTTGTCGTTAATGTTCTTCGCGAATAAAATTCGCAAACCACAAGGCACATGCATGTCAGAAAATATCGCTACGCAAATACGGCAAGGTTTAAGACGGTGTATCTCAATTCAGGTACCTACGGTTACACAAAGTATACGGTTATGCATCTTAATATATCTATTCCCTTCTGAATGCGATACCCTTTCAAAAATTTTGGAAAAGAAGACTTTGCTAAAATTCTTCTATAACTAGCATTTCAATTCGTAGTAGAGATACACGCGTCTATACATTGTGGATATTGAAGAACTGAGAGAAACTGTAATAAAATGAAAGTAGTCTTAATTTTTTTTCCGTTTAAACTGAGAGTGCTTTCAAAGTTTTGGTAAATTTTTCGCTGCATTTTTGAAAATAGTTTCATCCAAATTCAAAGCAAAAAACGGCTTTTACGTCATTAGGTTCAAGTTCCTTTAGGCTTTATAATTCAAAATACGTCACATTCGAAAATAAAGGTAAAAATAGCTACAAAATGGAGAAAAAATATGGGTAGTGCTATCTCAGTCCCTTGGCACTTTCTTGTCTTGTGCTATGGGATGTTGAAAAACAGTTCCCGATAGTGGAATTATTTTTTACCATTAGAAAGAACTTATTTTCGTAAAAATGGCACTGCGTAGAATCGACGTGGCATAGAATCGACACTGCATAGAATCGACATCGACACTAGTTACTAGCATAAGATCGACACAATTAAAATAACTGAGTTAATGATGTAATAGTGAAGAAAGAGGATTAATAAGCATTTGTGATCTGAATACAGTGATCAGATTCAAGCGATTCTCGCTGCAATCAAAACTGGGGCAGAATGTACACTCTGCCTAAACAAAATGAATAAATAAATAAATAAAAACAGGGGGGGGGAACTCAAAATTTTCAGATTTTTAATTACGCCCAAAGGGACTTTCTTTTTTTTTCCCACTTTACATACACCAACACGTTTCGACGTTTCGAGAGCATTTGGGCTTATGCTCCTCTAGGCTAAAAATATTTAAAAACAGCCTACCTTTAGAATTTCCGACAGACAGACTCGCGCGCTCGAGATAAAAATATTTTATTTCCACTGCTCGCTTTGAAATCGTTGAGTTTGTTAATCAAAAATTCGTTAAAGATCTACAAATTTGAAACACACTGTACAAACATTAGTTTATTTTGATGCTGGAGCCGTGAAAAATGATCACTGCCGTCGCCGGGGTTCGAACCTGGACCTCTCGAATAAGCGCCGAGTGTGCTAACCGTTACACCACGAAGAAATGCAAGAAGGAGGGAGAAAATACCCTATATACAACTACTTTTAAAGGGCAACTGGGGATTAGGGGACCCAATCGCCAAATCATCGTGGTGAAGAATCATCATCCATTCCCTTTTTAATTCGGGCGCTGCTGCAGCTACATTAGGATTTTTGAAAGCAGAAAATATGAAACATGAACAATGCCTTCGCCCGGACTCGAAGTTGGACCTCTCGAATACTCGCCGAGTATTCTAACCATTATGCCACGAAGGCATGCTGTAAGGAGGGAAATAATACCTTATAACACAATAAAACAAATTCAAAATTCAGGCTTCCAGGTATCCATATTCGGTTGGAGGACTACGTTATTCAAAATTGGATGCCGCTAGGTACCGCTATTTTTTCACAATGCGAAAAACATGCATACATTCATGCAAATTATTCATTATTTAATTTCTTTAAATATAATACAGGGCGGTGCGATCATATTTCGTGGCAACAATTTGAAAAGTAAATCAGACTTTTATAGTGATTCAACGCAAAATCCCAAAACGAAAACAATAGCTCTTCTGGGCTAACGCTCCTTTTCGGGCTTAAAAAAAAGGTGACAGTTTTGTATCTTCCGTTCTACTAAGCTGATTGACGAAATTTAATTTTCGTTTTTCATGTCTCGAAAGCGCGACGTAGGATATATATTAGATTTATATACAGCATATGTATTTTGACTTAAAATCGGACATTTTTCTCAAACAACATACCGATTTTTCCCGTATTTCGATTCGATGATTCAAATTATGCCTAAATATTATATATAATAAAATTAGGTGAAAAATTCAAAAATTTATCTGGGCGCAGTTTTTTTTTTTTTTTTTTTTTTTTTTTTTTTTTTTTTGTTGATGTTTGTTTGTTTGCGCCAAATTCACTCCGGGAAGTTCATAATTTACGATAACCTATTTTCCTCTCCCTTTTCATTACGTACATCAGCGGACTAAAAATGTGCATTCTTCATAAGTAATTTTAACAGAGTAAACTACATTTGGTTTTATTATCGCTTATAATAGTTATGCCAAAATTTCAATAGGCGCCAATGTATAAATTCACGTATATCTTGGGAAACTTTGAATAAAAAGCTCTAATTTCTTGTACGTATGATTAGAAATACAATTAATTTAAAATGACGTTTTATAATTCAAAACTTTTTTCGAAAAAATTATAAAAATTATTAAGAAATACGTATTTAAAAAATAAATTAAAAAATATCTGCGAATTTTATTTGGATTGAATCTAAATTTCGAATTGTGAATGAAGGAATCAAGCAAGTTTAATAAAATAAAAGACATTAATCGTAATATAGCCAAATTCAATTAACATTAAGGAAGTAAAATTTAGAGAGTTAATTTTTTAAAAATTAGTCGTGCGATTTTTACAGAATTTGGCACTGGCACAATTTGATTCGTAGAATCGACATATGAAAAAAAAGAATCGGTATGTCATCAGAAAAAGTCCTATTTTGTGTCAAAGTACCCACGATTGAACAACCATGATTGATATGAATATATTATACATCCTAAGTCACGCTTTTAAGACATGAAAACGCAAGTTAAACTTCACCGATTGACTCAGTACGACGGCAGATATAAACCCGTGCTTTTGTGTGTGTGTGAGTGGTATGTTTGTGTGTTTGTCTGCACAGTGTATACTATGGAGGAAAAAGGGGGTAGTTCTATATCTCCCGTTCCACTCAGCCGATTGACGAAATTCAACTTGCGTTTTTCCTGTCTCGAAAGCCCGACTTAGGATATGTATTAGATTTATATATAACATTGTTCTAATATAGGAGTTTTGACACAAAATCGGACTTTTTCTGAAATGACATGCCAATTTTTTTTCCATATTTCGATTCTGCGCCTCAAATTATGCCAAACTGCCAAGTTTTGTAAAAATCGCCCAAGTAGTTTTCAAAACATTAGCTCTCAAAATTTTAGCTCCTCATTGTTAATTGAATTTGGTATATGTTTACTAATTTCTCTTTTTTTAATAAACTTATTCAATTCTATCTTTCACATTTCAAAATTTAGGATCATTGCAAATAAAATTCGCCCATTTTTTATGATTTATTTTTAAAATTTTTGTTTTTAAACAATTTTCATAAATTTTTCGAAGACAATTTTGAATTACGATCTATAAAACTTTTACCATTATCTTAAACTAGATGTATTTCTAAGCATAACAGCAAAAAATTAGAGTCTTTTATTCAAAATTTCCGAAGATATACGTAAATTTATATATTGGCGAGTTTTGAAATTTGGCATATTTGTTGAAAGCGATAATAACATCAAATGTGGTTTAGGCACTTTGTTAAAATAATTTGAAAGTAGGAACGATGTGACTTTTTTTCCGGCCATGCACAAAGTAAAAAGGAAAAGGAAAATAGATTGCCATATATTAAGAAGTTCGCAAAGTGAATTATTCTCGGCGCAAGCTGAAAAAAATACTCAAAGATAAATTTTAGAATTTTTCCGTAAATTTCGCACCACATTTTACAAATTTTAATATTTAGGCATAATTTGAGTCGTAGAATCGAGATATGGAAAAAGAAACTGAAATGTCATTTCAGAAAAAATCCGATTTTGTGTTGTCAAAATACCTATGTTAGAACAATGCTATATATAAATCTAATATTTATCCCAAGTCGCACTTTCGAGACCTGAAAAACGCGATTTGAATTTCGTCAATCGGCCCAGTAGAACGGGAGATATAGAACTGTGCCCCCCTTTTTGGGCGGGGCTGTAATCCAAAAGGCTTATTATTAGCAACGGCGCTTAATCGAGAGGAAAAGAATTTGATAAAAAAAGCATCCTTTTTAAAGTACCTGGGTGGGACTATCACCGGCTTTTTTTAGCAACTACGTTCCGAGACTAATAGCACTTCTGGGCTAAAAAGAGAAAAAAAAAGACCTACTTTGAACTCGTCTGCTTTATCGACTGACAGTTTTTCACGCCGCATCTCCATAGTGTTCCGCAGTGGTATAAAATTTCATTTCACATCAATTTTTGCAACAAGGTAATAAATATACTCTTTCTTGAAAGGATACATAGTTAGCTTCATTTTCACTTGATGGTTACCTTAAAATAGTCATCATTTCTCATTCGAAAAAAAGTAATTCCTTACAAATACAGCGGGGAGATGAAAGATTTTGCAATTTTTATGACTTCGGGTATGAATTTGGGTTTGCTGTATACCACTTGGCAACAAACATCGTTCATCATCGATAAAATAGATTAAAATAATACATTTTCCAGTGATAATTTTCACAAACATTTTTCCTCATTATTGTAGTTAATGCAAGGTATACATAATGGCATATATTACGCACCTCGTTTGACTTTTATTAAACAGGACAAATTCTAAATTTTCTCGAATCCTATATCCTAGAGGTTTCAGAATACTTATCCTTAAAGGCTCTCGAAACTCTTAGATTTTTCGAAACTCGAATCTGTAGAGGCCTTCATATATATGAATAACAGGGGGGAAAATTGCTTAATTTTGTAAGTTTAAGCGTTATTTAGCCTTTTACTTCGATAGCGAAAATAAAACGTCAAGATTCGGATTTTCAAAACTGAAATCTCTTTCGAGGTTCGTACGATTTTAATTAAAACAAATTTAAAATGTGACATGTATTTTTTCCTTCCTTTTTGCACGCCTTCGTATTGTAACGTAGCACACACGGCACGTATTCGAGAGGTTCAGGTTCGAGTCCCGGCGAGGGCGTTGCTCATTTTTCGTCTTCATCCTTTAAAAAAACCTAATGTCTCTACAATTTTAAGAAAAAGAATTTAAAAACACAGGTTTTCAAAATACTTAAGAAGGTTTAATATAACTAAATTTTTTTTTCATTTTTTAATCGGTATAATTTGACAAAAAAAAAGAATATAGTTTAGTAAGAGTTAAAAAATTTTAAAAAATTCAAGAATCTTTTCAAATCAAAGATGGGGGGGGGAGGAGGAGATGGGATAGTATAGATGAGATTGAAAGCTGACACAGATAAACATTAAACATGGAAAGCATTTTAGTTTGTCTAAAATTTTACAAATCCGAAGTGTTCTTGGTGATAAAATCCATTATCTCCTCCTTTTTCCCTTTTTTTTCTGTTCTTCTTTCTTCTCCCTTTTTTTTAGTGAACATTTCTCTCGGACTGTAATGAAATTAATCTTTCTGCAATTTTGACTGGATAATTTAGAATCCGAACAATTAACGCTAAAACAAAGAACAACACATACACCGAAAAGGAAAGCACAAAACTTGAGTTTTTAAATTTGGAACATTTTTCAAGACCCGTGCAATTCGAGGATTCGAAAACTATGTCTAACTGTTTCGTTTATTTCAATAATCGAGCACAGTGAATCCCGCATACTCTGTTTTGTCAAGGAAGAATACTTTTTAGGAAAGCTTCCTAGAGTAATTTGTGCGTATTCACAATATGCATTGAGAAAACGACGAGACTAGTCATACAACTAAGCACCATTCGCCAAATATGGACTCGCTTCGAACTATTCAGCGATTTTATTCATTTGACTCAGGCAGGTAAGGGTTTGGAGGGACTGAAAGTTGACATCATCCAACGATTCTGCACTAGGCCCAGAATAAATGGCATTTACAAGCATATTTTATTAACTAATGCAATGTTCTTAATGTTCGTTAAAGTTATCATTTACATATATTATAAATTATATGTACTTATATCACACAGGTAGATTATTAAAATAAAAGTAAATCACGGATGAACGTCAAAAGTGTTGCTCGCTATAGATCTGTATGTCCAACCAGTTGTAATCAATACATTTTCATCGGTGCCACTTGTAATCCAGTTCATCGATACCACTTGTTACTACGACAGCCACTTGTAATCAAGCCACTGTTCATCTGTGCGAAGTGATGTGATAAATTCAGATAGCATTTTAAATTTAAGTTAAAAGAAAGAACACACGTACTGTTTGTCGAATTCGTGCTGTATAACCATTAAGTTATTTTGAAGCAGAAGACATGAAAAATTAGAAGTGCCCTCACCAGAACTCGAACCTTTACCTTTCGAATGTGCACCGAGTGTGCTACCGTTACACCACGAAGGCACGCAAAAAGGAGAGAGAAAATATCTTATATACTCCTCCTTTCAAAAGGCAACTGGGGATTTAGGGATCCAATCGTCAAATCTGGTGGCAAAAAATCGACATCCACCACCGATCCTGTTCGGGCGCAACTGTAGAGCCAGCCATTAGATGTTTTGAAGCAGGAGACATAAAAAATGAGCAATGCCCTCGCAGGGATTCGAACCTGGACCTCTCGAATACGCCCCGAGTGTGCTACCGTTACACCACGAAGGCATGCAGAAGGGAGAGAGAAAATACCTTATAGTGCTACAAGTAATCTACTGTATGACTATAGTCAGTTGCGATCAATTCATGGGTCACTGCTGTGTTTTGATGGACTGAATTTAGATAATTTTTAAAATTAAAATTAAGTAAACGGTCACCAGTTGTAAGGTTTGATTTAGCCAAAACTTAGTTTTTATGTTAATATATGTCTAGCATATAGCTTCAGTTTCCGCCGTTAGCGTTTATCAGAATGCAAATTAGATGGAGTTTAAACGGCGAGATAATGTATAATTTAGATAGAAAGAGAGAGTTCTTGGGGACGCAAGAGAAAGCACTTTGCCTTGAGCCATCCATTTGCATGCCGTTATGATATTGGTGAGTGAATTCTTGGGTTTGCTAGCGCAAGTCCGTGGCAGCTGGAGCTGGAACGACCAAGTATGAAAGTTTACTTGTATGTATTTAAATATTTGTATTTCAGATACTTCCGCATGAAACTGTGGCTAATCATTATATTACAAATAAGCCGTAGCATTTTATGAAATTTTAATTAAACTTTACCTCTTGCCTGTGTTCTTAGAATTCTTTACTTCTAATTTAGTGCAAAACACAGGAAGAATAATTAGGTCTTGGAGAAAAGGTATTTCAGTATAATTTCACAAGGTTTCCCTTAAAACTATTTCACCCTTGAGTTTAGGATACTGGCGGTAAGACCATCGGCCGAGGGGCAAAGCAGTAAATTTAGGCGGATTGTTAAATTAAATCAAAACAAAGGACATTAGTGATCGTTCAAGCTATTCGTCATTGGTGAGCTACGGATTTTCTATCATCAGTTATAGGGTACTCCAGTGTTTGATGTAATGGCAACACTTATAGGCATACTTATAGTACGTAATGAGTACTGCAGTGTTTGATGAAATGGCAATAATGGCAAAGTAAGTATGTTACCGATAAGCACATGGTAACATAACGTAATCTAACAAGAATTATTTTTATGTTTTAAATTACTTAAATTACTTAAGTAGCACATAAGTTAAACATTGTCCTATCTTCTCTTTGATTTAAGTCACACGCATTTGCTCAAACAAGACAGGGATGTCAATTAAAAGCACGCGAAAGAGAATTTAAAAGTTAAGAAAAAGTGAGTGAAAACCTTGAAAGTTGGAGTGAATGCCCACCAGCTATTTGGGAGATGCTTGGCAGTAGTTGCATTTGTCATAAGCCGTAGTAGTCCCGTTTCTAAGTGAGTTAGTAAATAATTTTAAGTACTTAAATTGGTAAAAAATAGCTAGCTGCGTTGTTTGAGAGAAACCATTCTTTTGAAGTAATAAACTTCAAACGGGCAAGTCATGCCAATCTTGTTTAAGTACTATCGATAGGTTTATCGATTATTTTATCCTATAAAACTTTCTGTTTTATTTGTAACTCAAAAACAAAATATTATATAAATTTAATCCCTCCGAGTATGAACCTGATAATTTGTTCAAGGCGACACCACGCTAACATCCAAAAGGAATACTTCTACCTGAAGTATCATAGTGCCGGCACACTGATATAAGAATAGATGAATAGTAGTCATAACATAATAGCCTTAAAAAGTTTTGGAAAAACTTCTCTAAACATCAATACCGCATAACTTAGAATCTGTAATGTCAACCAATCCTTCGATGACGTCAACAGTGACGTAAAGATACTCAACAGCCAACGTGATAACTACGGAGGCACAAGACAACAGATAAAGGGACAAATTCTGTTCAACACATTACAGCCGGCGAGCGTTAAAAACGATGCCATGTCGTATCATTAGTGTCAAAACTCTCTGAGACTTTACTCCGCGTCGGAATGAAACAACAATAAAAATAGCAGAAAGCGCTCTTGGCCGGTCAATAGAAGTACGTGACGCGACATTCCGCTCCAATTGAGTTGTCAAAAGCGTAAAGCGTTTCGGGCGATGTCTGTGCATGTACGCACGGGGGCTGTCAGGATATGATTCGATTAGCATATAGATGTACACGGTGTGACCGTACACACACATACACACACACGCCACTGTTATTAGAATACAGTGTGTTAGCAATAAATTATGTATTCCTCGTTCTTTCCGGCTCGGAGGCCAGGTTGTCACGGAAAAAAAGATAATCTTTCCACGCCAACGGCGCCAAGAGGTGGAATGTAGGAACGAAGGTTTGTTGGTCAAGAATATGAAATTGTGAAATGTACAGATGAGGCAATACATGAAGCTCACACCTTGCAACGTACAGATTTGCAGTATGAAGCGTACGCAGTGAAGTATACAAATTACAACATGCGAAAACTGTAACATTTCGAGAGCTTTCTATTGTGAAGACAAACCTTGAAATTAGAGAAAGAGCATTCAAAATCTCGAAATCTTAAAAATGATTATATATTCCAAAACTTTAAACTTCGCGCAGTTTTCATCATTCGATTTTTCGAATTCTAAGCTCAAAATTTCGGCAAGATTAGTTTATCAAACCTATAATACAAATAAATTTACTTAAAAAAATTATAACCTGAAAGGGCTTAGATTTTAACGATCGCCCAAAACAGCTTTTTTAAAGTTTAATATGGTTGATCAATAGAAATTATCAATAGACATGGCCGAAGTGAAATATCGAAACAATTTATAGAACATTAGATGAATGTGCATTTAGAGTAACATGTGAATGCTATATATTTTCTATACATTTAAAAAGTGAAAGAATACGTAATGTAATTCTAAAAGTATTTAATCTTCTTAATTAGATATATCATGAATTAAATGCATATCTATTAAAATCAATCATTATAAAAAATAAGCTTTTAAGAACTGCATCTAGTGCTTTTAAATAGTTTAGCTTATGAACGAATAATGTGCAGATTAAATGTGAAATAATTATATCTTATGTTTTTATCGAGCGGCAACAGACTCGAATGAAAAGTGAAACAACACAAAATAGAGTTTCGAGACTAGTAGCTTTTTTGGGCTAAAAAATAAAAATAAATAAATAAATAAACAAATAAAAAAGGACAGAATTAAAAAGATAGAGGGACAGAAGTAATGTAAACGTTCAACTTTAATGGCCTTGGACCACCCTTATCACTTCATGGCAGCTCTGGGAGTCTCTGCATCTAATTAATTTATTTTTGGGAAAATTTAGCATTCTATGTTGTTTAATGTTTATATTAATTCTGAAATAATTCTCCCTTCTCTATATTTGTTTTAAGTAAAAGGTGTTCATTTTTATGCTAAAATTTTAACTTTTGCTCAAACTTTTTCTCAAATCAAATTGAGAAAACGAACCTCGAGATTGAATAGTTTAACTACGCATATAAGTTACTAAATTTCAGTTTTATTTTCTTAATAAATAAGTATATTTTTGAAAAAAACTGTTTGCTTCGGTTTGCTTTTCATTAAGTGGATATTTCAAATTTTGCTTTAGTTAAACTTTTACGAATAATATTAATATCTTTCTTTCCTTCTTCTTTTATTGTCATGTGAAAGATTTTAATATTCTAGAGATTCCATTTGAAAGATTCGAGAATTTTTAGAATTCGGCTTTGAGAAAATTTAAGATTTATCTCATCTCTGTTTCAAATAATTTCTAGTATTTCGGAAATCGACACATAAAATTTATTTTATCAACAACTTGTGACGACACTGTTAACGAAGTCGCTTTATCGAAAACTCTATTACATTTCTAAAGAATTATGTTATATTCGCAGCATATCACATATCATAAACACGACTTATATGCACGAGACATACATGTTTAATTTACCTTTCACTTGGCAAATGTCCATTTGTCAGACAGTCGTCATGCGACGTTTAATTACTGTATTTTCCAGCATATTAGTCAAAGTTTCAGACCAAACAATTACCCTCTAAATGCTTTAATCGACATATACGCCGGGTATAAAATATCATCAATCATCACACCTCCAATAAAATATCATATAATTTCTATGTACATAAACTAATCAAGTTGATGATTATATAGAATAAGTGACTAGTATATATTTGTCACTCCAAATAAAATACTTAACAAAAGAAAAAAAATATTTATAAAAATTGCATTATACTTTTATCTATAAAAATTGCAAAAAGTATTATTCTCCGGAAACTTAAAAAGAAGGGAAATATTATAGGAGTGCCTATGCGGTGGTAGGCAAACAGCCATCGAAGGCCGGGGCTGAAAGGTTCCCGGGGCCCCTCTCATTAGAGTAATCAAAAAAGGTCAACTCTAATATATAATTAATATTTATTTAATTAGTAGTTATTTAATTAAAATTAAATAGTTAAAGTCATTTGGGAAACAAAAAAAATAAGACTAAAGAAAAATCTCCTTAAATACAGCAGACAAACATACACTGGTGTGAAAAAATTAAGGACGAAGTCGAAAAATTAGCATATCAGTTGAACGAAGAGGCAGAGCGGACAGAAAAACCAATCAGGAGATTAAGTAAGGTGATGTACGGTAGCACATGCGCAGATATGCAGGTAGACGTAATGGGGGAGTGTCTGAGTAGTATAAAGCATGTTGTCGGTGTAAGATCAGTATTTCTGGCAAAGAGATTGCACGCCGTATAGCAGTTAAAATCACACCGAGTTGCTGCCTCAGCGAGAAATGGCGAATAATCAATCTGTTAGACGACATCTGGATGCTTTTACCCGAGGTCGAATCATTGGGAAGTTGGAGGAAGGCCGCAGTGTGACAAGTGGGGCTGCAGAGTTCGGAATTGCTCACAGCATCGTTTCACGACTTTGGAGACAATTTCAAACTACAGGAACAGCTATCCGGGGGTTTAGTAGTGGTCGTCCACGAGGAACCACACCCGCAGATGACCGGTATATTGCCTTACAGGCCAGAAGAAACAGGCGGCAGACAGCGGGAGAAATCGCTAGACACACGACACAGGCGACTGGACGACCGATATCGCGTTTTACCGTGGCCAGAAGACTGCACGGTGGTGGTCTGTTTGCACGACGCCCTGTACGGTGTGTACCTCTAACGCCTGCCCATCGGAGAAGGCGTTCTCTGTGGTGCCGGGAACACCGGAATTGGAGAGACAATGAATGGGGACGAGTACTCTTTACAGATGAGAGCAGATTTAGTCTGAGTTGCGATTCTAGACACATACACATCTGGACAGAGCGGGGAACACGCAATAACCCCTTCAACATCATCAAAAGGGACTGTTTTGGAGGTCGCGGAGTTCTCGTTCGAGCAGACATAATGCTTGGTAGCCGGACCGACCTTCATATCTCCCAAGGAGGTTCGTCACCTGGGACTGCTATTGTAACGAGGTTCTTCTTCCTTACATGCGTCTTTTCACAAGGGCTATGGGTCCTCAGTTCCTCTTCATGGACGACAACGCTCCACCTCATCGCACAGTTACTGTCGAAGAGCTGTTGGAGAGTGAAGATATTGAACACATGGATTGGTCGGCAAGGTCTCTGGATCTAAATCCCGTCAAGCATGTACGGAACTTACTAGGGAGACCCGTGGCAGCACGTAACTTATCGCCAGTAACGATTCCGAAACTGCGATTGGTGCTACAAGAGGAACGAGCAGCAGTGTCTCAACAGCTCATTAACAACCAAATATCCAGCATGCACAAATGATGTGAAACCTGCCTAGCAGTCAGGGGAGATCATATCCCCTATTAAAGACCGGATGTTTCTTGCTGGACACCCATCACAGGGATGTTTCGGCCTTCAGTCGCATTGCGCTCCATGCTACTTTTTCAATAAAGCTTCTTTTTTATCCCTCTGATTTCTCTTTTAGTAAGTGTTGCTTACATTACTCATGTCCTTACGTATTGGGGATCTTACGGTATTAAATGTGTTGATTTGGAAAGCTTTTGTGCAAAGTTATATTGAAAAAACCGTCTCGTCCTTAATTTTTGCACACCAGTGTAGACTTAAAGAAGCTTATTAATCTTAAATAAATTAATCTAATGCCATTTCTGATGACTTAAAAAAGTGCTTTTAACTTTTCCATCAATAGAAAAAGCTACAACTGTTTTTTGTTGCAAGCGTCTGAAATATTTGCTGCTTCAATGGAAAGGAATGTCAAACGGTTAAGATTTACTTGGATCATAGTTAATCGAAGATAGCTTTTCACCAGTTTCAACTTTGGAAATCGTCTTCGTAAAAAGCAGTAGAAACACACACTGTCAGCAAGGTACAAGCTACAGACTGATTCTTGGATGTTCATTTCCTCAATATCTCGCGATCAGCTGGTTGCATGGGTGTTTTCGTGGTTTTCTCCATGTGTAATGTATATACGAGCAAGTTTCTCTTAGAAAGTCCTCCATGAAGGCATCCCTTCAGTCTGTATCACATTAAGCAGATAGCCCTCGAGGCTTTCCCGTAATCTCGTAAAACCAAACTAAATCATTTCCTCAATAAACATTAACATTCTCAGTGCAGATCACTTGTTAGTTCCGTCCTTTTTAATATTCCGACATATAAGTACATATACTTAATTTAGAGTTCTTCCGAGGCCCCTTTCCTGATCAGAGGCCCGAGACAGTCTGCCCTTATCCACCCTTTGGTACCTTTATGTACTAGGGAAATAAACTTACACCTTTTCTTATTGATTAATCTTTAAATCTTAGACTGAGATCTTAAAGTTAATCGCTATTTTCTGAAATTAAAACATTTTCATTTATTTCAATTTTATCTTCTTCCCCGATTATTACACGACTGTACATTTCTTTCCAAAAATTTATAACACTAAACTAATAGCATCATTAATACGTTTAATGTTTTATTGGACTCAATCCATTTAAGGGTATAAATGTGTATTCATTACCCTTTAATACGTTTAATATTGTTATTGGACTCAGTTCATTTAAGGAAATAAATGTGTATTCATTAACCCTTAATACGTTAAATGTATAAGGTATTTCTGTCGCCTTCTTGTCATGCTTTCGTGGTGCAGCGGTCAGCACACTCGACGCGTATTCGAGAGGTCCGTGGTTAGAGTCCCGGCGAGGGCATTGCTCATTTTTCACATCACCTGCTTCTTAATGACTGGCGTCCGGACTAAAATAGTGGTGGATGATGATTCTCCATCACCAGGATTTGGCGATTGGGTGCCCTGAGCCCCAGTCGCCCTTTAAAAGGGGGAGTATTTATAAGGTATTTCTCCCGCCTTTTTCGCTTGCCTTCGTGGTGTAGTGGTGAGCCCGCTGTGCGCATATTCCAGAGGTCTGTGGTTCGAGTCCCGGTGAAGGCGTTGCTCATTTTTCATCTCTCCTGATTTCAAATAGCCTAATGTCTCTACAAATGTTGTTACCGGATTCAATCCATTTAGGGGCATAAATGTACAATCATTAACACTTAATAAGTTTAATGTTGTTACTGGAGCTAATCCACTTAAAATCCTTTGAGGGGCGGTATATAAAAGAATTTAATTTGTGGTAAAATTTTGCATGAATTATATCTTATGGACCCTAAGGACACAAAATTAAGGCTTAAAAAAATCTAGAGTGAAATCCTGAATTTTGAGAGCCGGTATATATTTTATACCGGTGCCCCTCTAGGACATTTTTTTCCCATGGAGCTACCAAGAGTTAATTTTTGTTTTTTAAATCTATTATTGCATACTTTTGATGTGTGTCTATAAAAATGAGTGCTTGGTTATAGTTATGTAAATCTGAAGTCAAAAACTTTTAAAATTTCACTAGAAATTTAAAATTAAAAAAAATATATATTTTTAGAACTTTGATGATGCTACCCAGCTGAACATACTTATGTAAAATACGGGGTAAAAAGCTTTTGAAAGTTATTTAAATTCATTATTATCATTTAATGAAAAAAATTAGCAAATATATCACTGCATGCGTAAACCATATCATGCTGTAACTGAACTAGTATAATAAGCTGAAACTGCCTTTTTAACTGCCGAAGATAAATGTTTGCATCTAAAATTGACCTTATGTATTCGCTCCTTTCACCAATAGTGAAGACTTATTTCGAAAACTTGTTACTTATATCCTAACCGTGGGAAAAAGTTTCTCTTGTGTTCCCTAGTCTCTTTCTGAAATTAACAAAGACGTGGATACCATAACGCAAAAAAAGCAAGCTTTCAAATCAGCATTTTTTCCATTTCTCTAGCAGGTGCAAAAGCGCATTCCTTTTTCCCGTGTTTGTAAGTGAAATTTCCTTTTGTCTGATCTTATCACTGCCCCATTGTGGAGATAACTTGACCCCCCGCACTACCAAATTAGCTATCAATCAACTCTTTTCATTTTCACTGCATTCTAAAGTTTTAGAAAACAGGAAGCAATGGGTGTCTTTCAGGACTAACATGCCACATTTAACCCCTACAATTGTATGATGTTTTGACGCCAGACCACAGTTTTGAAATCGAAGTTTTTCTCGAGTGAAAGAGTAAAGTGGTGAAATTAAAATTTTAGCTGGAGTAAACTAAGGATAAAAAGAAGCTAAGATACTTTTATTCATACTTAGCACAGGGTCAGTAAAGTCCCCATCCACCCATCAACATAATATTTAATTCAAAACAACTGGTAAATTAATCCCAAATAACTAATTATTACATCATAAACAATTATAATATAAAGTAATTTGTTTCATCCCACAGAATAGAGAAATGCCTGGTGCTGCCATCTATTGGCATTGTACCCTTTGTATGCGCGCCGGTATTTATTATATACCGGTTTTAAAATCGTATAAATAATCTTCTTTTAATTAACAGTTTTCATTTAAATGCAGCAAATATGTAATATTTAGCATTTCTACGTCATACACTTGCAGATTTTGTAATTTTTCTTCCCCTATAGAATTTATGAATCTTCAAACATGATACCTTAAAACGAGGTATATTAGTTTCATAATTGCAAAATATTGAGCAATCATAGGGTAGTGCTGCCATTTAGAATCAAAAGAAAACACTAGAAACTCAAGATTAGAACTTTTGGTGTAGAAAAATTATCACCTTTTAGGAGGTTAAAAAATTGACAAACATCCGGTATATTTTTTATACCGGTGCCCTTCAAAGGGTTAAAAAAACGTCATATATATGCCTGTGTGTTTTCATTACACCTCATGATGTGCCCAGTTTGTCGATTTTCTTTCAGTCTTATTCCACAGCATCTTCATATTCTGTCTAGTAGCATTTATTTGTTCTTAAGATGTACAAGGATTGCCCAAATGACAAATGGACACGGGCGATGTGTCAGAATGACTACAGCTATAGTAGCGCCACCGAGCAGGCATATAAAAGGCAGGATGTGTGCACCGCATATGGCTTTCAACAGTTAAATCTGTTCAAGATAGAGGATTTGGTTTTATGTGATTTCGTCTAAACCTCCAGGGTTATACGTGTATACACGTTACACATGGGGAAAACCACGAAAACGTCCATGCAGCCAGCCTTTCGCGGGATTCGTACCTCGGACCGAACTACCTGTGTTCAGTGACTGGTGGGCCATTTTTTAAGGAATCCAAATAAAAGAATTTCTTAAAGTTAAATATATATATATTTTTAAAAATAATAGTTGTTTCTAAAATAGCTTACAAAAACATAATATTAAATTAACAATTTTACTAACTTTTGAAATTAAATATATGAGCTTTTATTTTTAAACTACATATTAACAAAGCAAGCAAGATTTCATTTGCTATTAAATTACTAGTTTAAATCTTAATTCCTTTTTATTTAGTTTTAACAAAATTATTTTAGAGTTTGATTCATTAAATTTTATTTAAACATGGAAAACAGAATAAAATTACCTGCATTTTTTATAAATTTTTTAAACAGGTTTTTTTAATCTTTCCTTAATTAAAGCTTTTATTCACTAATTAATACATTCATTAATTAATTTTAATAATGATAGCGTGCAATATAGAGTCATTCGAGGCTCATTGAAAACAATCGGGGGAAAAAAACCATCGCTATTCTAAACGCAAGATTAATGGCTTTCGTTTCTCGTTCGGAGCGGGGAAAAAGCGCATTCGATAAGAAATTCTTTCAAAAAATAAAGAAAAAATCGATTTTCAGAAGTAAAAGTTTCGAGGAAAATTAGTGAGAAGTTTTTATGCAAGAAAATTTTTCAAGATAAAACGATTTTATGCCATAAAATTTAATGCTATCGAAATAGCAGAATATTTTGAGCATTGTGAAATAAACTTCTTAAGCGAAAAAATTCCTTAAACGAGTTTTCTCGAATAAATTTTCGATTCTCTCTAGTTTTCAGGTGCTCCTGACATAGGCTGGACTTATACGCCTGCTATGCCTAAATTTACTGATTATTTGGATGAAATTTCAGGGTATACCCCCACATCAAATTGTACGCTGGAAAATAAAGTACACAGAAATAATGCACATACTATTGAAATATCAGAAATAGCATGTAATTCTGATTCCAAAAATTTGCTAGGCCAAATGATCAGTATCAAAGATTACAATGTGGCAACAGATGTCGATCTGCGCAACGCAGATCGTATATCGATGTCGACTCTGTTTCATGTCAGTCATATATCAGTGTTAATCTTTCGTAGTCTTGATCGTATTCTGATATCGATATCGATTCTATGCTGGATTAATCTCACCTCCTGTCGATGTTAACTTTATGAGTGTCAGATGCCTATCTTTGATGACTTTGTGCAGGTAACAAATGTGTATTAATCCTCATTATAACAATATAGTCCAATTTCGTTTTTTAACCTGTCAGTCACGTACTAATAACTAGTGCTGGTTGAATGCACTAGTTAACCTTTAAAAACCGAAGCTTTTGATAACGCACAGAATACCGAAACTCTCGTCCCCATTTATTATCTGTCCCGTACGATTCTCCTACTCCCAGTCCATTACAGCAAGAAAAAGTGCAAAGAAACATCTTTTCTCAAATAACATCCCTTTTACTTCATCAGAAAGAAGCTTCCATTAGCTTCTTAGGACAAACTGTCTTCAGTAAAGTGATGTAATGTATTTGAGGAAAATGCACCTGCTACTGCATATTTTAAGGGGGAGGGAAGAAAAAAACATCGCAATCTCGGTTGTTTCTGTCGGTTGTGGTCGTTTTTGAATGAAAGGTTGTCTCGGGCGTTTTGGCCTTCAAAGGCATAATCCTTTCTCACCATCATTTCTACTTCATATCGACGCTACGCAGTGCCGATTCTGTTCATTATGGTCCTATGAATGCAAGCCAAAAAATATCTATTTAATCAAATTTTTATTTGTTCTAAAGATTTATTCTTATTTGTTCTTAAGATGCACACTGCGAAAAAAAAAGGGGGGACAGTTCTATATCTCCCGTTCTACTCGGCAGATTGACGAAATTCAAATTGCCTTTCTCAGGTCTCGAAAGCGCGACTTAGGATACATATTAGATTTATATATAGCATCATTCTAACACAGGTATTTTGACACAAAATCGGGCTTTTTCTGAAAGGACATGCCAATGGTTTTCCACATTTCGATTCTACGACTCAAACTATGCCTAAATATTAAATTTTGTAAAATTTGGTGCGATATTTACGGAGAAATTTAAAAATTTATCTTGGCGTCCTTTTTGCAGTTTTCTCCAACAATAATTTACTTGGCGAACTTCTTAATTTATAGCAATTTATTTTCCTATTATTTTTTTCCTTGTAGACGAGCGGAACACAAAAGTCATCGTTCATACGTTCAAATAATTTTAACAAAATGCGTAAACCACATTTAGGGTTAATATCGCTTAAAAAAATCAGATGCCAAATGTCAAAACGCTCCAGTATGTGAATTCACGTATATCCTAAAAAATTTGAAAAAAAAAAAAAAAAACTCTCAATTTTTTCAAGGTGTGCCTAGAAATATATCTGCTTTAAGACGATGTTAAAAATGTTATAGCCTATAATACAAAACGTTTCTCGAAAATTTATAAAATATATTTAAAAAAGTAAATTTAAAAAGTAAATCATAAAAAAGTGCGAATTATATTAGGATTAAGTCGAAATTTCGAATTCTAGAAGAAGAAATCAAGTACGTTTAGTAATAAAAGAGATATTAATAAATATATATTAAATTCAATTAACATTGAGGAGCTAGAATTTTGAGAGCTAATTTTTTAAAAACTACTCGTGCGATTTTTACAAAACTTAGCAGTTTGTCATAATTTGAGACGTAGAATTGAAATGGGGAAAAAACGTGGCATGTCATTTCTGAAAAAGTCCGATTTTGTGTCAAAATACCTATGTTAGGACAATGCTATATATAAATCTAATACATATCCTAAATCGAGCTTTCGAGACATGAAAAACGCAAGTTCAGTTTAGTCAATCGGCCGAGTAGAACGGGAGATATAGAACTGCCCCGCCTCCTTTTTTTTTCGCAGTGTACAAGGATTGCCCAGTTGAAAAGTGGACAAGGGCGATGCGCCAGATAGGTCTTCCTAAAAGTCATTGAACAGGAAAGTTGGAAAGAGCATTATCTTATTTGTCTACTGACCTTGGCGTATGGTATTCCGGTATTGATTCATGCAGGTGTCAATTCTATGTCAAGAACTATTCCATATACAGAGGATATTTATACATTTTTTTAACGATTTTGATTTTCTCCATGAATTTAAATATTAGCTTTAAAATACAAATGTGACTGGCATCCAATTGGAATAAGGTTTAATTGTCTTCTGAATATATTCTTTTCTTTAAAATGTCGCTGAAAAGCGAACAATAAATGGAAGACTGTATTTTTGCGCTGTCCGAAGAAAAATACTCTTATTCAGTTACTAAGAAAATGGGATAAACATGGTTTTAATATTTCTACACGTAAAATAAGTGACACAATTAATATGAAAGGAAAGAAACTTGAAATTTTACATCAAAAGACAAAAAGAGGAAAAGGCAAAAATAGAAAATGGGATAAACATGGTTTTAATATTTCTACACGTAAAATAAGTGACACAATTAATATGAAAGGAAAGAAACTTGAAATTTTACATCAAAAGACAAAAAGAGGAAAAGGCAAAAATTGCATGCCCACTCAAAGAGCTATTGCAAAATTTTTAAATATCTCTGCGGGAACTGTGAACAAAATCATAAAATCTGATCTAAAGCAAATCAAAAGAAAAAAAAAAACATGATGGTCACTGCCCAACGCCGAAACATGTTTTTTGGCGTAAGACTATGTGCAGATTGCCGTATGAAAATTATTTGGCAGGTAAAAAATAGAAATACTTAGTTACAATGGATGAGACTTCGATATACTTATCTAATTGCAATAGAAAAAGATCGATTTACTACCGACAAAGAGGAGAAAAACACTTAATATTTTGGTTCTATCACTGGATTTACTTATAACAGAAAACTTTGTAGGATTCCTTACTTCTATTCTGTCAGACTAAGTGTCGAGGAACCCAGTGAACTGCTAAGCGAATAATTGCTTAAGTCCAAGAACAGGAACGTAAACTTAAGAAGGGTAAATGACCCTTTATTTGCTCAAAATAAGATTAATAGTCGGCCCCTTTCTTTGGGCGTACAACAAAGAATGCACTTGAGCTTAAACTCATAACGTAAAAAATAAGAACTAACTATTGACTAATTAAAGAGATTTAGCCGAAGCCGACACAATTCTAAATTAGTTGGGCCGTAATATTATTAAATTAGCGAACTATCAAAAGGCACGTAATACGGCCGAGCGTAGTAACAGCTCAGACAGACGTAGCTCAAAGGCATATGCGCGCTACTCAGGAATCCTCACTCTCTCTGTGGAAGTCAGTTGAACCTGAATACTATTCTCGTTCTCATTTGCGATTCTAAAAACTCATTGGGGTAGGGAGCTGTAAGCTGAAGCTAGGTGAGACGTAAAAGACACATTAACTTAAAATAACTGTTAAAAAAATTAAAATATACCTTACAACTTCAAATAAGGAAAGTAGAAAAAAATATCAATATTAATTCGGATTACTATTAGAAATGTGTTTTAACACCTATTTTTAAAGAAGCAGTTCCATCTCTTTAACCAAGCAATCTTCACTGTGTTAAGTTCTATCAGGCTCCAAGCCATACCTCTCTAAATCTAGTGCTCTATATTTTGAAAAAATGAGAAATAAAACTGGAATTGAAGCTATTCCCTTTAAATTCATCCCACCCAAGTCCCCTGATGGGGACAGTCTCATGGATTACTGCACATTTGAAATTTTAAAACAAGCTCTTTATAAGCGGCATCTCAAAACACTGGATGGACTCTAGAAGATTGTGAAGGAAGAGTGGAGTAAAATCAACCTCGATGTTTTAAAAAAAGAACTTTTATCTCGGAAATCGAGGCGTAATATGATAGTTCAACAAAAGGGTTATCAGACTGAACTATAAAATAAATACTAAGGCTTGTTTATATATAAATCTTTGCAAAATCGTTGCAAAAATGTGTGAACACCCTCTGTAGTTTTCTGCCCAATGCAGTGTGGACCTTAAGCTTAGTCCCAATCATTTTTCTATAACTAATACGCGCAGATGAAAAATATGTATAATTGTTACTAAATCTTACATCGTTACTCCAAAATTTTCTTTTTTTTTCTTTTTTACCATATGCCGATGTAGATTCTTCGTCGTGTGGAAACTATGAATGTAAGCTGCTCAGCGAGCATAACCGCAACCTATCACCCTTAACTCTGAAAGAATAGTATAGAAGCAGATAAGACTTCGAAATTGGAGAATAAAAGCCTTCCAATAAATCAACGAAAGTGAGGTAACCCAGCCAATTATGGTAGCCCTGTCGAGGGTCGGAAAGTGCGTGTCGCGCCACTGCTGTATAGCTAAGTAGTAGCTAAAATTAAGTAAAAATACGAAAGATACGTCCCTAATGAAAGTAGAAATAAATAGGAGAACGAGGTAAAGTAGCAATAAAAGAGAGAGATTAATCAATACGAGAGGGGGGCCTATTACCAACTCACCGCGCCCGAATTTTGGGAAATTGCCAATTTATGCGGAGCCAGAAAGAGAGTTTTCGCAAGCAGCCGAGTTTCTTTTCTCGAAAGCGATTTAATTTTCTCAACTTCATGCTTCAGTGGAATGTTAAGATAATTGCACGCGAAGAGTTACAGTTACGGACAGCGGTGTGGGGCCATTTTTCTTAGTGTTAAACTGCTGCGGAAGGAACTGCTAGCAGCGACGTCCGAAAATTAAGGGCTTCTTATTACCTGTGAGGAGTGACTCGAAGAAAGTTTTCCGAAACAATTTAAAATCTTCCCAACTCTCAACAGTCTTCCAGCTCGAAATATACACTTAAAATTTGCGCCTTGTAATAATATATTGCTGGCTAAAAATGCTTGAATAGTTTTTAAAAATTTAAGAAAATAAAATTAAAAAAAAACCTGCAATATGATAAAATTTTAGATCATAATCTAATCTCTTAAAGAACAGTGCACAATTAAAAATGTTGAACATCATTTACATATTTCACTTCTTTTCTAATAATTAAAGTAAAAATAATATTTCTCCACAGTTTTAGCAATTCACAGTTCAAAACTATATATCTATTCACAAATTTATTAATCACAGTTAGTTTTTAGTTATCTAAATTTTAGTAAATCACGGTTTTTAGTAGTTTACAGTTAGTTAAAAGAAATTTAACTGTGAATTAAGTTAGTTTTTAACTTGAAGATAGAAGGGAAGTTTTCAGTTTGGGGATTAGTTTTTAAAGTTATATTAGTTTTAAATTAAAGTTAGTTAAATAAACTTAATTTCAAACTCAAGTTAGTTTTTTTACTTCCGTTTTCAAATAAGCTTCAAGTAAGAAACTAAACTAACTTACTTCAAGTTTAGTTTTAAACTTGAAATACATCTTTAATCTAAAGCTAAAAAACTAAGTACTTTAGTCATACAGAAGTAAATTTGGTAACTGAGTAAAACAAGTAAATTTGGTAACTGAGTAGCACAAGTAAATTTGGTAATTTTTAATTTAGTGATGGTCCATTTGCCAAGTTTCGATCTTGAATCGAACAACCAGTATTCAAACGTTCTGTATATCCAAGTCTGGGTATACTGAGTTTAGATAGCTTAAGTTCGGGATGTATTAAACTTCGGATAAATTGAGTCATCTGGCTTGACTAGATATTCGGATAGATCGACTGACATAAAGACTGATGAGATGTAGCTGCGGACAAATGGAGTGCGGATACAAGTGATAACTTTCGGTAGATAGTTTTGATATATAAAATTCCGGATAAATTGAGCCGGAAGAACTGGAGTTTCGAATGAATAAATACCGAATAAATGAAGTTCCATGGAGTTAGAGATAAATGCAGTTCGGATACGATGCAGATTTAAGGGTCGCTCAGGTCGCAATCACGAGGAGCCTCGAGTTTCAAGGGGCCTTGTCTTAAGATGAGGGGCTTCCAAAAGTTCAGGTAAGAGAGTCCCTTCATTCTGTAGCTCTGTTTCTGGTCCAAACAGTGAACGAATAAAACCCGAATACCTGAAGTTAAAGAAATACAAATATATGGGGTTCCCGTTAACTTTTGCAGTTAGAAATAAATGTTATTCGAATAGTTTGAGTTATGAACAGATGAAGTGTGGATGCTTGAAGTTAAGGTTCATTGGAGTTTGGATAACTGGAGTTCCAGGCAGTTGGAATTTCGGATAAACTGAGTCAGAAGAATTAATGTTCCAGATTAACAGAGTCCGAATAATTGTAATACTAATAACTGAGGAGCAAATGTATGGAATTCGGGTATCTCGCGTTAAGGATAAATGAAGTCTGGATAATTGGAGTTTCGATTAGATAAAGTCCAGGTAAATGATGTCAAAAGTAATTGTAATCTGTAGTTGAAGGTGCAGACCTATGGTGTATACAGAACGAGCAAATAAAGATACTCAGATAAGTAGAATTTATAACGAGAACACAGATAAGTAGAGTTTAGATAACCGACTTAAGACAAGGGACATAAAAGTAACTGGAGTTCTGAAGTATTAAACTAGGTCAAATAACGAACTGCAGTATACGATAAATTCTGCGGACAGTATCTTCATGAGTATCTTCCAATGATAAATGATTCATGAGTATCTTCCAAGCATGATAGTATCTTCCAATGAGGCAAAGAAATATTCCAGAAGGTGCAATGGTGCCGTGCGATTCCAGAAGGTGCAATGCGATTCGTGATTTTAAACATTCCGTTAGAAGCATACGATCACGTTAGAAATGCATTACATATACATGAGGAATAATTAAACACAACACTGAATAATATTGGATGGTTTAGGAGATAGAACGAAATTTAAATGGAGAGTAAACACTATGACAGGTACCGTCTTATCGCCGAATTTCTGAGAGGCGCGCGGAAATATTATGCGGGCTTCCGAACATATGCATATTCATCGAACTATAAATTGCAATGAATCAGTTACCCTGGTGTTTAAAGATGTGTATTCTGTATACTCAGGGCAGACAGTCTTCCCTGCCCTACATTTGGTAAAATTTCTGGAAGATCTTAAATGGCAATTTTCGAAACATATTCGCCATCTGATTCTTTGGAGGCTTCG